>AP028432.1:16023974-16623974 GCA_036509395.1 Antheraea yamamai
GTATATATAAAACCAATATTATTAGGAACGCTGTCCTGAGGGCGGTTACAGGTTGTTACTTCTGATAATTGGAATACCTCACGTACGAGTATATATCGCAATACACTTTGACATATGGTTGTGCTTCAACTTTTGACTCTTCAACAAGACTCTTTTGAAAACGTAGGTCACCAGAGTTACTTTGAAGGCTTCCTACAAACGTTTGTGAAGATGAATGGATCTTTGCTACTCTTTCATGTAAAAAGTGTTTGACGGATTATGATGAAACTTTATATTAATGTAGCTTGTAGTTACATGAGAATAAAATATAAAATACAATTTATAAATCCAAGACCAAAATATAAGGATGTGTCAAGTGAGTTTGCAAAAATCATACCATCGGAAAGCTATCTCAGCGTGTTATCGTTAGAATTACACGAAGATAAGGTATGTTATCTTCATTTCTGGTACTAGGAGGACGTGATTGGGTACTTGTTTATCTTATATCGGTAGAGAGTGAGATCTCGGGCCTAATATAGCTCCCATTGTTGCCTTAGAACCATAGTGAGTGGTGAAGTAGAATATAGCTACTCGAGATGGCACTGTCTCGCAGAACACTACAGATTTAGGCTGGAGAGGTAATAAACACTCCTGGGGCTTGGTGCCCATTACCGGGCCAAATGCCATACATTGGTAGACGTTACCACTTGTGGTACCATTCTGCTCATCATAGGGGACAGCAAAAGGGGCAAGAACGAGCCTGCTTCAGTTCGCTCATCAGGTGGTGGAGGGAGAAAACCACCGAAAAAAGTACGTTACCTCTATTTAATTTTTTGGGGTTTACCAAAAAGTACAAACTTCCTAAGCTGTTTTTTGTTGGTGTTTCCCTCATATATAAAATAGGTGTTTAATTTTGCAAGGCAAATATAGTAAAATCCAATAAAAATCCGTTTTAGAAAAATGTATAACTGTATATTATAACTTCACATTTTTTACGACCGAATTTCTAAATGACAATTGTATATTCTTTTTATTTTAGACATCAACCGCCTATTTTATCATAATTACTAACGAGGTTTATACCTTTATATAAACTTCTATTTACTGTCTTACATATTTTTAACAATAGGAAACCGATAACTAGCATAAAATAATTAAGTAAACAGGTTTGGTAATTCCAGAACAATGTTTTTTGTCATTTTTTGAAAAAGCAAACAAGCTTACAAAACTTACATTAAGTAATCATTACAACTTATTATCCATTCATAACCAACTTCAACAAGGATCGTAGTCCTAATTGGGGATAGTAAATAATAAATTGCTGTTCAAGAGGATTGATTTAAAACGCTTTGTTCTCCCGTATGAAGTTCTAGCATTCGTGTCAAAGCTTGCAATTAATTTGATTTGATAATAGTAGGTACAACCCCGGCTGGAAAATTAATGTGGATTTTCGAAAATTATACGATCAAAATTATTATATCCAAGAAAGTATTAAAGTAATACCGGTGATAGAGAAGTTTAGAAGTAATATATCAGCGTAGTATGAAGGGATTGTATACCTTGGATTTATATCTAGGGTCACGATTTCTAAATTGCCAGGCGACCGTCTTCGAATACAATTGAAGGCAATCGGCGCTGCGGATGATACCAATTTCACGTTCTCCATTCGCCTCTGTAGCACTCGTAAAATGTTTGCTGAATGATTTGAAATAGATTTTAAATTGCCCGACGCGACTTCCTTGTTGACATTTTCTACAATTGTGAAGATTGGAAATGTTTGTACTCTCGTGCTGGATTTTTGTTATCTACACATACATACATATATACAACTAGACAAAAACAAAAAGTTTAATAACTATCTTGTTTTCTCCTCTGTCAACCGATTTTTTATTATTTTTTTAATTCTTTGAGCTTTATTAGCAAAAAAGTCATAAGGACTGAAAACTCAAAACAATGGAATAACTGTGTTCTTTTTTGAAATTCATAATTAGTAAAATTAAGTTAACATTAGTCCGGTTTTCACATTTAATAGAACATTTAGGCCATGTTACTCGCCGATAATGCAGCTCTCTATAAGCACAAGAATTTTGAAAATCGGTTCAGTATTTCTTGAGTTTATCCATTACAAACAGAAAACAAAATGCTTTCAATAGAATTATAGATAACCGCAGTTCGCTTGTTTGTCTAGATATAAATTAAAATGATTCACCCTCATAGCATATTTAATTAATGTTTCATCTATAAATTTCCCATTCCCGGCTTCGATGTCGTTATTTGGTCCAATAAAATCAGGAGCGATTGTATTTTCCGTGTCACTTTTATTACGCACTAAATTAATACGGGGAAGTTAAAATTTACTTGATACGTTAACGTTATTTCGTTGTTTAGGTCACGGGGCTTTTAAGATCTGATACATTTGTTTGATTAACAGTTTTGTATGTGTAGTTTAATTTTATATCAAACTTGCTGTTGCATTTTTGTTCAGTGTAAAAGTGCGCGTGGGTCGTGCGTGTTTCTGGACACTGCTTCTTTAGTTTATTATATTTGCGTGGATCCCTGCTTTTTAATCAATTTTAATTTATTTAATTATTAACTAACTGGTTTAAAAATTACCTGGCAGTGAAAGTCTTGACAAAATTGGTTCAATCGTTTCCGAGCTCAGTCGGGACAGACAGACTTATAGGCGAGTATTAAAAAAAAAATCTTGTATGAACCGCGTTAGGGCCGATTCGCTAATGTTGCTAATGCTAATAAAATTTCGCTAACTTTGTAAAATACATTTGGATATTATAATTACGTAATGTCCAATTTAAAAAAAAATATATTAACAATAATATTGCACTTCACGGGGACATAGTTATGGGGACAAGTAATAAAGAATAAAATACAAGAAAAAGGGTAAATTACCTGTAAATTCAATTTACGGGTAAAAAATAACGATTTCTTTCATAATCTACATAAAACAATATAAACATTTCATTGAAACAAATAGAGATAGACGATTGGATTATTTATTTATTGTTCTCAATAAATATTTATTGAATTAAAAACAATAACAGGTATCAATAAATATTATACCGTTACATGCTCGTAGATATCAACATGATCTAGTATTTCTTAACAAATTACTGCACAATTATATCTCATCTCCCTCTTTGCTAGAGTCTCTAAATTTTAACACCAATTTTGATTGTCGTTTTCCTAAATCATTCATCCTTAAAACTTATAAGAATAATACATCTACTACAACCCAATTGTACGTATGCCTCGTTTATACAATGAACTCGCATCCAAGCACATCTCATTAGACATGTATGATCATCGGGCTTTCAAATTAAAAAAGACAAATAAACACATTTTATATCCATGACCATTTCAACAACAGTTAGTACATCATATTTCATTATTCTTAATTATGTTTGCCATTTTTATTCCCATACGTTAATTTTAGTTTTCATTAAAAAAAAAATCTTATATTATAGGAGGTAAACGAACAGGCGGGTTAAATGATGGTAAGTGATCACCGCCGTCCACAGACACTAGCAACACCAGGGGAGTCGCAAGTGCGTTACCAGCCTTTGTTTGGGGGAGGGGGAGAGGGGAGGGGAGGTGGGTCTCCGGCGCTCTCACTGACCGAACGAAACGCAACAATGCTAACATTATTACTTCACGTCGGTTTTCTATGAGACGTACTAGAAGTACGAGAAGTACGAGACGTACTAGACGTACTAGACGTACTAGACGTACTAGACGTACTAGACGTACGAGACGTACTAGAAGTACGAGACGTAATACCCCGGGCGAGCCGACCTATTCACACTGAAACCAATAATAGCTTCAGCTTAACTCTACTAATTTCACTTTTTCATTTATTCTTATTCTATTTTTTTCTAAATCTAATGTTTCTCAATATTTACTATTATATAATTTATTTTTTTTGATTATTATTAATAGTGAAAGTTAAGTTTTTATGTGATAAAGCGTTTTAGGTCTTCATTTTAGTTTACTATTTTTTATTATTGTTAACGTATTGTTGTTAATGTATTATTGTTGTTGACTGTTGGCTGTTGCTATATCCACATGTAAATAAATAAATAAATATCTTTGACGTCACAGATTTCATATAACTTTCAAACGTTCAAATGAAAAAGACTAAGGGAAATTGAAAAGCAATAAAATAATATTTTCTTTTAGGAAAGCCTGTTTCAATTATTTTTCGTATATATTACGACGTATCAGTTAACATAGCGATTGTGATCAAATATTTTTAGCTTACTGAAATTAAATTTTGGGTATTAATGACATTTATCCTTGTCGCTGGGAACCTATGTTTCATTTGCGAGAAATAAATGTTGGACTAAGTAAACACTGCAATTCTCTTATTTCACCAGATGAGTTATCGAGTTTACAATACGAATGTGGTGTACGTAGTTAAATAGTTTGTATTCACCCTTAATTCTATTTGCGTCTTGATCAACGCACCCACTGGAATGTTTAAGTATAATATAAGCGATATTTTTGTAATTTCTGACCGCCCCTTCCCGCTAGTCAGCAAAGGTGAACAATGCTCTTACGGGGGGTCTCATGATTACGTAAATATTTATATGTTTTTAAATCTGTTCTGGTTAAATAGACAAATATTGCTGACGTAATCATCAGCCAGACCCCCGATCCCCTATGTCATCAAAAATAAGCAAATTAAGGACCCCCACACCCCATCAGTACTTACGTAATACATACCTGAAAGGACCTACCGACGGACACCTGGTGTTTATATGTTACTTACTTTAAAAATCATATAGTAATTTTCAGTCAGTGTTTTTTTAAACTTGTATTGACTCGATCGTACCTTTTGAAAAATCCTCTGTGACACTCCCCATACCTACGTATTAGATCTGATTTTTTATTTTTCTTCCGTTTGCAATTTTTCCCCACCGCCCTGTGCCAAATTACCTACCCGCCTTATTCGGTTTTGCTTAAACTACTTACTGATCTACACTTCGCAAGGTAATTGCTTTGCTCATAAGTGTCGTAGCATCATTAAGCTGTTACCCAAAAAAAGAGCCTATAACCGTTTTCAATAAACATACTATAAATAAATTTCTTCTGTACGTGTGTATGTCACTGAACTCCTCCTAAACGGCTGGACCGATTCTGATGAAATTTTGTGTGAGTGTTCGAGTGGATCCGAGAATGGTTTTGGTTCACAATTGGATCCGGTAGGTGGCGCTGCGGTTGAATTCTGGATATTTTTTTTATTATCAAGGCAGGACAACGTCCGACGGGACCGTTAGTAAAATATTTTTTTTAAATTTTACAGTTCATTCCAGAATTCGTTTAATGCTTTAAGTAAACAAAAAAGGAACAATTTCTAAGCTTTGTAATATTAGCATAAATTTAAATATAACATATGATTTGCTAAATATGACTTTGTGGGAATTTGTGAAGATGCCTCATTTACTAAGTTGAAAAATAGAAATAATTATCATTTAATATTTAGAACTGACACTATATTTATCCAGTTACATAATGATATAGTTGTCTGGGTTTCCGCTGCAGGTTAAAGTTAATAAAACATATTATAAACCCATAACAATAATGCTTGAAAAAGTTTTCGCTTCCGGAATTTATATAATAGCTAGCTGACCTGTGCCCACTTCGTTGGGCATTAATAGGCATTATCAAGCTACAACTTTTCTCTAGAACTCAATCATATATCTCTCATCGTTAAGGCAGCGTTCGTAAGAAACGTTTTCATTCGACCATTTTTCCCGACTCCCCAGATATTACCCCCTACAACCTCACAAACTTTACCTCTTTATAATATTAATATAGATAATATGATTAGTTAATAGCTTCTGCCCGCGACTTCGTACGCGTGGAATAGTGATTCTGGGCTAAGACGCAGCGGAAGCTTTGATAAGGAAAAAAAGCCCCGCTTTTAAAACATTTTTCATTGTTGCTCCACTCCTATTGGTCTTAGCGTGATGATATATAGCCTATGACACTCACAAATACCGTGGCATTCTATTGGTAAAAGAATTTTCAAAATCGGTTTAGTAGTTCCTGAGATTACCCCTTACAACGTCACAACGTCACAAACTCACAAACTTTACCTCTTTATAATATTAGTATAGATATAGATAACAGAGATTAACGTTTCCAAGCCACTGAACTCTAAATAGGTATCCATCGGAACATGGATCAACACGTAATCCATTCTAACTATAATTTACTCAAAATCGACGGGTAGGATACTTCACGTCGATAAATTCATGAGGTAAATATCACTGCATTTGTAACAAATCGTAAACGTTTCTATCGGTATGTATACAATTTAATATTTGTTTTTTTTTTGGGAAGATATTTTACAAAACAGATAAGATCTATTTGTATTGCTACGTCCGTAGGTTAATTAAATGGCGTTTGCCTCACAAGAAACTTATTTTGTACTTATATAGATAAAAATCAATTATAATCATTATCACAGAGTTACATTCACATTTTATAAGGCTAATCCCATAACTGCGTGACCAAGCTTCGGCTACTTGTCTCGCTAAAAACTATCTTCAAAAGTAATTTCTATAAAGGGACCAAAAACGTTCGAATATCGTTGCCATTCCGATAATAACTCATAATTAGCGTTTTCAAGTTGCTTTGCTATGTATAAAAACTGCGAGCCCCAGATATCGTGCTGCGTCTATCTCCACGTAACCCGATAGTTCGTAACGCACGACGATAATGTGTACACACACCTGCATTTCTTTGTTTTTTGGAATTCGATCTGTCCAAAGTAGCAATACTATTATCAAACCAAAACAAGCAAGCAAAGTAGTAAAGCAAGCAGATCATTGAAATATTCACAAAACGTGTGTGTTGCTATAACATAATATTTATCTTAATAAATAATTGCAAAGTGAGATATTGAGGGCGGTTCTCATGAAATTTGTTTTGTTTACTCTCTCGTAAAAAACTGTAATACATACAAGCGTCACACTTGACAAAGTAACATCCATAAACGTAACTATTAACATTAAGCGTCATTTCCATCACACAAACCATAGCTTTGGATGGAAAAATGTACGAATTTTGTTTCAAGGAAGTCTATTCACATACCTACTTCACTGATAATTTTGTATCAGCTATGTGAACTTACTATTAACCTATGGAAAGTAACTACACATTGGATTCTACATCCAAGTAGTTACGAAGTGTTGATGCAAAAAGTCATTAATAATACTCTATAATCGCTAGGAACCGTAATTTCACCCCGACTAATGGAGTTCCGTTCGGTCAGGAAACTTCACAATGTACTAAGAGTCAACTCATGCGAGCTTATAACTATGTTCATTACATTTATTTCCGACCTTACGCGTTACATATTAGAAACCAATACCTTTAACGATCGTACTAAAGTAGTTCCATGGAATAACGACTTCATTCAAGCTTAAAAAGAAATACGTTTACAATTCTACATATAGGTAATATAGATTTTATAATATTTGGAAAAGTTCGAGAATTGTCTACAGCTTGTAAGATTGGAAATGAAAATTAGGTATTCTGTAGTAATTAATATAATCATTGTTTTCGTCCTTTTGGACTATAATGTGAGAATGTGGATGACAATTAAATAATTTTTGTTGCACCTTTTGTGCATATACATTTTTTATTCTGTTTTATTTTTTTATACTATACTAGTTATAACATATAGCATTTCACCACCAGTACATATAAAGTTAAATGACGATATGGCTTTACAAGTTAAACCTACTTGAAGTCTGGCTTTCGAGTGTAACATTTGGAACATACCTAAAGATGTTTCGACATATTTTAGAATTGCAAGTGGTAACTATTGAGGCGGGTATTAGAAAAAAACTTACCATCATTTTAAGGTTTTATTACAATGTTTACTTTCCCTGAAATTTCGTTTCATTGCAGGATTCAAAAATATATCGATCGACTCGATGTCGAAATATGCTACAAAAGAACCATTAACAATTTGTATTCGTTTTCGTCTATTATTTTCGATTTTTAGAACTGTACACGACATTCTTTTTAATAAAAATTACTTAAAGATATTTGTTTAATCATCTACAGTTTACAATGTTTGTTTAAAATAGTATTAATTTATATGACATACTAGCTGCCCGCCCCAGGTTTATATCAGTATTGTATTCTAAGCAAAATAAAAAAGTTAGCCAATTAGGACAGCCGTTTTGAAGTGATGCGCGTACATACATTCTTCGATTTATCTTTATCTATATAAATTTTGAATGCAACAACAATTTAGGGGAAGCGAGTATTAAGCGATTTGTACGTAAATTAGTTCGGTGACGAAGAATTCTTTATAGTGCCATTACTAAAACAATATAAAGAGAAAGACTCAGAAAATGTAACATTGTCGGCGTTTCCGTGACTACTATTAAAAGAAAAAAGGATTTAAAAGCAATTTCAATTTTACGTTAATGAAACACGTAACTTACTTGAGAATAAAACAACGCTTACGTTTGTCGTCTCATACAGATAAATTCTTTACATTTTATTTAAATTGTGTGAATCGTGTTGCCGTAAAATGTTTATGTGGCAATCCGACTTTCCACTACATTTTAGGTTACACTGCAATTTTAAGTCGGACTTTTCCGAGTATTTTGACATATATTTGGAGCGTGAATTATGAGCGGTTGGTTTGGATTCGGAATCAATTTATGTAATTTTAAGAAGTATTGCTCATGTTTTGATAAAAGATGCGAAGTTTATATGCAACTGACTTAGGTATGATTATAGAATGTCTTATGTGTTTTAATTCGGAGAGTCTTGATCAGACAACCAAGTTTTTGGTGAATTAATTTAAAATACTTTATGCATTATATTGAATATGCAAATTTGCTGCGATGTAGTTAGACACCAGGGGAGTCGCTAATGCGTTGCCAGCCTGTGTTTGGCGGAGGAGACAAGGAGAGGGGATGGATTCGGGGAGGGGAGGTGTGCCTCCGGCACTCTTACTGACCGAACGAAACGCAACAATGCAAGCACTGTCACTTCACGTCGGTTTTCTGTGAGTGGGTGGTACTACCACGAGCGAGCCGACCCATTCATGCTGAAACCGGTAATAGCTTCAGCGTGGCTCTACCACCTCTAAGCTATTTTACTATATTGTAGCTGATTATACTAAAACGCTACCACGCTATTAGCACATGATTGCAAAGATTCGAACTTACGTTAAGAACACGCTAACACTGGACATATATCCTTAGGGCATATTATCAAATATTCACATTTGGTATAATGATATCAGTACAGTTGATAGTAATTAATGTTCAAACTAAGAACATTAATGACTAACCAAAGTGGATGTCGGATACAGCAGTAATTTGAACCACTTAAATGGCTGGATGTATATCACTAGTCACAAAATTTTATATACGTGAGATAAAGAGGTATTTTGAGGGGTAACCAAGGAGCCCCCAACACCCTACGAGCGTCTGATCATTCTTGATATTTATTTCAAATTCAGAACAGTGGAAGTCCTCGTTTATTTCTAGATAGTGTAAAACTTTTAAAAGCCCTAAATAAATATTGGTTCGATTTGAAATTTATAATGGAAAAATACTTTGTTTGTGTATTTTGTTCGTGACAAGCGAGTAAGAACGCCATCAGAAATAATCGATAAATGAAATTGTTTTTCACTGATCTCTAATTGTTTGTCGAAGTTATCGCGTTCAAATTTGAATATAGCATAACCAATGAACCTTTACAATTACGTATTCAAGGGAAGAAATCTCTTCTCGGTCGCTTAGAAACGTGACCGTCTTGGTAAGATTATAAAGAACACTTTGTAATCATTTCTACTCAATCATACTGTTAAATGGTACAGAATACAAACAAATTGAGGTTATTGTATTTTTTATGATTTCCGAGCCGGTTCCGAGATTGAACGACAGAATTATTCATAATTTGAGAGCTTCTGGAGAATGAGGCTCAGGGACACCTTGTCTCGCCATATCTTTTATCTTCTATACATATAATAAGAATATAAGTCTAACGTGTCTGTACCTTTTGATTTTTGTGAAAAAAATTGTTGTAGGTGCCTTGTAATAAGTAATAAAATACGTTTCAATCATTTTTAGAAATATGTCTGTCTGTTTATTTGAACACGCATCACTGCTGAAGTACTGTGTTCATGATACAACCTTGCAAAGAGTATCATAAAACATATCCTCGAGTAACATTTAGTCTCAGTTTCATTAAAATTGGTTCACTGTATCAAAAGTTATTGTAATTTTAATAACGACGCGATTTAAGTACGAGAGAAATGTAGATAAGTGTGTTTTTTACATTAGGTTCCACGTAGACGGAATCGCGGTCACTGCTAATTCAATATACGCATCTATGAAGCTGAGATCAGGAGGGAGACATCAATATTTGTCTAGATATTAAGCCTTATTCAGATATGACGGACACCGGGCAGAGGTTATTTATATCAGCATTTTCATATTCGTTCACACCAAACTGTCGCCGCGGATGGAATATTAAGTGCCGCTATAAATAAGCTTCGCGCGGTTTCCGTCGTGTCTGGACAAGCTCTTATTTTTTTTTAAATAAGATTTAGAGCTAGTATTTTGATTGTATTCTTATAACGTTGCATTTATAAGAGCTAGTAACATAAACTCATACTTGTTCTGGCGTAAGAAATATATAATTATTGTATAACTATTGTTTATTTTATATCTGTCTTTGTATTCCTCATGAAACAAACTTTTTACTTTTCTGTATTATGGTGTTATTTAGTGCTTTATATATTTAATTAGAAACTATTTTTGTCTGTAATAGTTCAGTAACGAAAGAGACACTAGCGTCGGTTGTTTTTTCTTTTGCCCATAGACTGAATGAACTTTTTTTTAAAGTAGGGTCTAATGTTGGAATTGAGGAGCACGATTCGCCTCTACTTGTAAGAGAAGAAAGGGAGAGCACAATATCTTCTCGAGGCGTGGGTCCCGGTACGAACATCATCGGGTGATCCAAGCGCGTGACCAGGGAAGGGAAGTGGAGTATGCTCGTCGTGAACCCGTAACCCTGGTCCACATACGCGCTAAGCGACAGAGGGGTTTTTAGTCAGTAGGAGTCTGACATAAATCTCACGCTACCCCCCGGTAGTGTCAAGGTATCTGCTGCAGGGTTCCGCCCTCTATAAAAAAGGGATTAATGTTAACTAAATATCTTCAAATGTAATTAAAATTTCATGACTGAAACCGGTGGACCTAGCCATTCGATGTTTATTAGCTCGATTCTTAACCTGTATACAAGAGCTTTTAGGAAATCGCGTACATCTACTACTTAAATCACTAACTAAATAATAACAGTATTGGCCAACTATGAAGAAGATGTCGCTGAACCCTTGAGAAGTGCTGTATGAATATCAGCCACTACGCTTTTGAAAGCGCTGTTAATTATTTAGCTTATTGCTAGTCTAGGAAAGCAAAATAAATCATGGAATCTTTGAACCATAATCTTAATGAAATTGTTTAATAATTAATAACTGGTTAATTTGGGAAGTTATCAACATTAATTAAACACAAAAACATTAAGTCAGTATTTTAAAATAATAAGTACATATTTATCGTGACTCGAATTTTACAATTTAATTTGAAGATCCACGTGTTTAAGCAGCGTTAAATTAATAAGGAATCTTTCACATATTTCAACCGTAACTCAACTCAAGGAGGCGTAAACATTATTTTATAAGGACGTGGAAGGTTCATCTTACTTAAATATAATATTTAAGATGACAAAATAATTTCAGAATTTGTATTTTGTAAGAGCTTTATAGGATACTAGTTGTGCCCGCGACTCCGTCCACGTGGAACCTAATGTACAAAAACAGTGAGTAATCTAGTGTATTAAGTCCATTTACTTATCCAATTTTCTCTCGAACTTAGTCTCGTCGTCATTAAAATTACAATAAGATTTGATACAGTGAATCGGTTTTAATGAAATTAGGACTAAATGTTATCGGGGATAAATTATTTTATTTTATTATTTTGCTTTTAAATATAAAAACATATCATCATGATGATATGATTAAGTGAAACCAATTTTAAAATGACTAAAGGACTTTTAAGCATCATAAAACAAAATTAAATCAAAATCGAAAACTAAATAAAAATCAAATTCAAATATACTTTATTTTATTACGGCCCTGAAAAGGCGCTTCTGAACGTTAAAGCTACTACCGGTTCGGAAACAACCCAGTTCATCGAGAAGAACCTGCAAGAAACTCGATCTGGTTTATCTTTATCTTTTCGTGACATATTTTCACAAGATATACATAAAATAATAAATATCACCAGTAATCAAAATCATGGAAAATATATATTAACTACGACAAAACAAATCAATTATAATATTTTACTTAGCTTTGTTATTTCTTCCTTTAAACCAGAGCTCCGCTCGGACCGATAGTTGACCTGTATTGACCTGGCAAGGTCTTTATAGCTTCACCGGACTACTAAGGTGAGCGCTTAAGGCACTCAGCCGATTTGGTTTTTAGGTAACAATCCCGGTACCCGAGCGGCGGCGGTTTTGTAGTGGCGAGAGACTAACATCACTCACTACATTCTTTTTTTGTAAAATGAAAACTAATGCTCTTCAAATAGCGTCTTTGCTAATATATTTGTTGAAAACCTTAGTGATCATTTCCACATAACAATTTATACATATTATTAGGTATTTATCAAGTTATTTACCATAGTAAAGACAATGTAATGATTTGATTAAAATGCTAGTACATTTTAACAGAAATCCTTTCATCTTGACCAAAACATACCTCATTTAGTCTTATACACATATTTATTTAGTTATTATTATTGTTTTTATTACTTATTTTTTTAATAATCTATCACATGCATGTGTTTTAAGAGTTGCTTTATTTATGTCATATTTTTTACTAAATATAAATGTATAATTGTCAAACAAATATTATTATAAAATCACGTTGAGTTAAGTGTTGGGTTAACCAAAAGGATTGTCGTCTTCAATTCATTTTCCGACGTGTACTAAATTATTCTACTTTCGACAGATATATCGATAAATTAATCAATTATTTTTTAGTGGATCGATGCTACATTTCGAAATATTGTAGAAAGCAGAAACCAATAAAATTTATACGCAATGTAAGCCGTTCGTATAAGGTACATGTAGACAATATACAATCGATTACATTATATGAATGCTTCGCTTGTCACATCGATTACTTTCATAAAACAATGGAAAAATAATAAAATATGTATTAAATTAAATATGTTTATAATTATTGTTTAATAAAATCTCTATTATATTACACTTTTAAATAGGTGATGTATGTTTTTTATCTAACTACGTATTGAAAGTATAATGTAATAAATTAAACAATTACTGTGCTTTTTACTTGATTAAGCAAAATTAAACCAAGTAATAGAGAATTATTTTCGAATTTGTTTTCACTAAATAAAACTACATTATATATATATTTAATTTAATATTGCATAAATAAATAATAACTATTCTTACATGCAATACAAGTACCTATAATGACTTTGTTTAAATTGATTAATCGACATTATTTCTTCTTCGTTGGTTGTATCATCATTATCATTACATAGTATAAAACAAAGTCCCCTACCGCGTCTGTCTGTCTGTCTGTTCGCGATAAACTCAAAAACTACTGAACGGATTTTCATGCGGTTTTCACCAGTAGATAAAGTGATTCATGAGGAAAGTTGTGGTATATAATTTGTCAAGGATTTTTTTTATGATCAGGGCGTGACAACGTCTCCCGGGACCGCTAGTTCTGTATAAAATAATATAATTCTATTTTAATTGCAATATACATTAGAGTATGAAATTCTTCAAATTGGCTTTCAAAATAGTCTAATCAATATTCAGTAGCAAAACTTACTGTCAATGAACTAGCGTTAATTATTAAGTATCAGGAATATCTGTTTGAATTATTGTTATAGAGGTCAATAAAATGTTTTGGCCTATAAAAAAATACAAAATCAGAAAATGAAGTTAAACGTTTTGGCAAGTGAAGTATTCATAAAACAGTCGACAAGCGTTTGCATGCTTGAGCAATTGCACATTGCTACTTGAGTTAGACCTTAAGTATTTCATAGAAATGAAAGAAAGATTTACGTTCGACGTAGGTACAGTACATATTAATGAAATGTGTTCGATTCCAGTTGGATAGGCAGACATTGATGAGGGCTTTCAATTTTAACTTTCATGACAGTGACATATTTTATGGTTTGTTACCAAGGTCTATCGGTGTGGAAACCATGATTCTTTATAAATAATTGAGACGCTATTTGTGACTTCCACTTCCTTTTTATTAACTTATGTTGTCGTTAAGTTATTAAGTTTTATGAATTTAAGTTGAAGGTGGTAGAGCCATGCTGAAGCTGTTACCTACTAATATCAGCATGCATGAGTCGGCTCGCCCGGGGTACTACCACCCGACCCACAGAAACACCTACGTGAAGTAACAGTAATTGCATTGTTGTGTTTCGTTCGGTCAGTGAGAGCGCCGGAGGCTCACCTCCCTTCCCCTTCATCTCTCCTCTCTCCAAACACGGCAACGCACAACACCCTAATGTTGCTAGTATCTATGTACGGCGGTGATTACTTAACATGAGGTGACCCACCTATTCGTTTGCCTCCTGTGATATGAAAAAAGTAATTACATTTAGACTGTGGATTGCTTGCCTTATGGTAGGTAACATACCCGTCTGTTACAGTTATACGACGTACATTATCGATGTTCTCGTCATCACTGAGGTTGATCACTGGTTATAGGAACGCGTTGGAATTATGCAAATCAGTTATAAATCATAGACAATCGATTTACATAGTGCTTCATTTTCAAAAGCACTTTGAAGGCAAGTGGCACTTTCCTAAGACGCCAAACTACACTTAAAGTCGTAGTAAATCAAACTACGCCAATTTTCACGAGTTAAATCTATGCATAAGTAGGTATACTTACAGTATTTAAAATAGTACCAAAATGCATGTATGAACAAGAGACAAATAAATGAAACAAGTTGCATTATGAAGTCAAAGAATTCCATTTTCAAATGTTATGACTAGTTTTTAAATAATCTTGTAATTGGCCTGTTCCGGAAATTGTTTGTTTGCCCTATTATTAGTTATGCATGTGAATATTAATTTTGCAAAATTATTTACAAAATAAATATATGTTTTTCTTCTTATTTGAAGAAAGATATTCTATCACGTTTATTGAAACATTCAATAAAAACATTTACAAAGTAATCAGGCGTGCTTTGAAATATATTGCTTAGACTGTAGACAGAGCTCGTTATTGCCTCCAGAATCGAGTCTAATATTTCTCTATCGAATCTTTTAGAAATTACATTTAATTATATTTTCGTGACTTATACACAACTGTAATCGCAACGCGTTTGAATCATATATTGAACCACTCATACAAACAACATACAAAAGGTTTGCTCTATTTTTTGCTCAATAAACTCATCCAAGTATTTCGCAGTAACTAAGTAATAGTTTAACGGACGTTGAATTTATTGTCTGTATGTTATTCAATAGATGCTGATATAATTTTGTTCAGAAAAAGTATCTTTTTTAATATTCGGGTGTTGGTTTATAATTCGATAGGGTTTACCTTTTTAACATACATAACATGTATGTTATATCTATAGTACAAAATTGTAACAATTAATTGTTAAAAAGTTCCTGTAGCTCCCAAACGGCTCTTACGATTTCAATTAAATTTTGTATCTAGATAAGGTTTTGGTTTTTAAGTTTATCTATAGATGCAGACAGCTTCCCAGAAAAACGCGATTTTAAATACAAGAAAAATAAATAAAAGTTGTACAGCGCCATCGCGTATTTTTATTATCGTACTTGTACTGTTGCCAATGCCCTACTAGTACCTCAAAATTTTATAAGATGGCGCTGTGTGATATTATCGGAATACGAGCATGTTCGGCTTACATATAATGCAATTATTAACCAACCGAGCGAAACCCCGTCGTCCAGGCACATGGAAAATAAAATCAAGAATTTTGTTAAGTAAAATTTATTTAAAGTAGATAGTGCACACGTAGCGAGCTAGCGTCGTGAAGCGCGGAAATGTAATCAATTATGCTGTGCCACACCGCAGGCCACTGCCAGCGGCACACAACCGCATCATGAAGGATGCATTTTCTATCAAAAATTTAGAAAAGTATACGCGATACTGTACGATATTCGGTTTGGTTTTTCGTTAATGATGTCTAATTCCGCAGCCTATTTGTGGCTGTCGAGATGATTTATAGTTGTAATAGGTTGAAAATTTTGAATTCGATTTTAGTTGAAAAGTTTGTAGAAATGGTAAAAGGAAATACACATTTTAATCTTGTGATATGAACACATTATAAAGGCTTTTTTTTTTACATATATTATGCCTATACTAATACATATTTCCTAAAACTCATGTAACTTAGGATATTAACATATCTATATAGCTATAGTCTATGATTTTGTGCACACAGACAGCGCAAAATAAACTTAATTGATTCCAATCACTTCTTTTTTGTTTAATTCTTAGAGGCTTAGTGCTGATGAAAAAAAAGTTATTTTTATTCTCATACTCATTTTAATATACAGTTATTCAAAATTTTAATAAATTAGGTTTATTATAAGTACTACGTTCAGTGTGGTGCGCATGCGCAGGAAAATGGAAGTAACATTGCCCACATTGAATTTTAAAATAAAGTATATTTTTCATTTCAATTTTTTTTTCTGCAGTGTAAACATATTGCTACAAACAAATTTGCGGGTAACAGATAAGTACAAAAACATAACGACAATAAAACACAACCTAGAGTCACGTACTGGCGAGTTATAGTGAGATTACCGCATTGCATTTCTGAGTGGTAGGATATTTGTGTCCGACAAGATTGGGATCGCTATACACCAAGTATAGTACATATAATAGTGACTAGTACAGTATCTATTCAGTAACTTAGATTGGTGATTGGTGGTTTGTCGCATTTTGAGAGACTTGCGTGCAACAAAACAGATGCACATATTTCCTTGATCACTGTTATTTTAATCATGCTGTGATTACCCCCTCAAGCACAGTAATGTCATTATGCTGCAATAAAAAAGTTTTTAAGACTAGCGTAGTAGTTTTTGGCGAGATTTTAGTCTGTCATGTAGTGGATTTTATATTTTATTCATAATCTTGTGTTATTCGACTCTATATTGTGTAAAATTGGTGGTGTTTTATGTAATATAGTTTGTTTATTGTGCATAAGTGAAGTGAATGGAAAATAATACCACGGAGCATGAATTCTGAGATGCCACAAAAATTCCCTGGAAAGTTGTAACAAGGGAGCCACCGTCTTGTTGGAACATTAATATTGACATTGAAATGATCGCACGACACTAACTTGTAATAATATTAACTACTCGACAATGGCAGTAATAATTTAAAAGATTCGTTGCCAAAAATAAAGTTTATAAAAAGACTAGCGTAGGAACTCTTTTCTGTTTTTATAACAATTATTAACCTTTTTGGAGCAACAGTCACGACGCGTTATGAAAAAAAAAGTCGAGGGAGTTATAAGGGCTGTTAACAGAAGTGAAAACTCAAAACAATGAAATAAATGTGTTCTCTTTTGAATTTTCATATTAATAATAGTGTGAATGACAATATTTAAATTTCAGAATTTGTTTATTGAAATTATTAACATTAGTGTGGTTTTCACATCTATTGGCGCTCGGAGCAATAATGAAATATTTTTTTTATAAGTCTATTATTGTAATGAACAAAAGTATAATCCGTCAAATTAATACTGTGTAAGCACTGTGACTATTTATCCGAGCAGAGCTTCGCCCTACAATAGCTTCGACATAACAATGAATATCCGATTAGCGACTTCTTGCCTTTTATAGGCCGAACTCTCTAATAAGGTGGCTCTAGTATTAATGTTCCAGTTGCGTATCGGATGTGTTATAGCGGTACCGGAAGTAGATTTTTAAATCATTTGAATATCATTTTACATTATAAAAATATTATAAAGGCCGTATTAAATCATAAATATTAATTACAAAAATAGAGATCATCACACTATTAATAAATCAAACGTATGATGCGCTACAAAATATCATTATAACATGTACAAAGGCCCCTATACTACGCGTCGCTAGTCTGACGCAAGCTGCGTAAGCGCAATACGGCCGGTAATGCTCACGTTGAATGTCATGACTCGAAATTACAAATTTATCTCCAGCCAAAAATACCGCTCAACGCGAGTTTTCACTTCTGCTTCTTCTATTTTATTGATGGCAACCAGTATTCTAGTAGACTATTACTGCCATTGTCAAGTGAGTATCGATATTACAAGTTTCTTGATATAATTTCAATGAAGTAACAAGATGGTGGCCATCTTGTTAAAACTTTCCTGGGAGTTTTTGTGGCAAGTCAGAATCCATGCTCCATGGTTTTATTTCCGATATAGTTCACCCGCGCACAATAACTAAACTATATTACGTAAAGCACCACCAACATTACACTATATAGAGCCAAATAACACAAGATTATGGATAAAATATAAAGACCACTACATGGCATTCCAAGATCCCGCCAAAAACTCTCGAGTTTTCACTTATTTGTATTGTGAATATTGGCAAAATTAGAGTTCGGAAACACTCACTGTGTGGATGTGGTTTAGATGAAGGAAATCTGGACCATATTTTCTTTAATTATCACAAATTATATACCAAAACGTTCCTCATGAATCACTTTATACACTTGTGAAAACCGCTTGAAAATCCGTTCAGTAGTTTTTGAGTTTATCGCGAACAGACAGACAGACAGACGCGGTAGGGGACTTTGTTTTATACTATGTAATGATGATGAATAAAATTAAGCTCTAATTAAATGTTGCATTTTACTTACCTGTACTAGATATATATGTATACATATATGGTATATATTTACTAACTTAGTTGTTTAGGAACTTATTAATCCTAATTGTGTATTGTCCTTTTGTCATATGTTAGACCATAAATGGTGGTGGTTGAAATCAACTACAAATCTTTTATTGTATTATCGTTGGAGTTATTCTTAATGTATATGACACTGGCAGAATTGTGGAATTTTCCACAGACACCAAAAGACAATAAAAAAAGGATATGTAAATAACTAATGGTTTCCTAAATTAGTATTAGATTTTACAGTAAACATGATAAGGTTCGATGGGCGACAAATTCAAGTTTATCGTTACAAAGTCATTTGTAGTGTGGGACATTGTGTGAATCGCAGTAAACACAGTAAAAGCTCCTTATTCGCGTTCTCATTGTCTATGGAACGAAGTGTTATTTTTAAGAGTAAAAATGCTAATGCCACTGCTGAATATCAGTCTATATAGAAGGAGGTTTTAAAAACTGTCAAGCAAGAAAAAAATACAAAATTTCTTGGCCTAAGCCTGAAGATAATAATTAATCAATATGGACAAAAACTTCCATGTAATTATTTTTTTTTAAATATATGTTTGTTTTTTATTTTGTCACCTAGTAACGTATCCCCTATAATCTCATATAAATTACCATTCTATATTCACGGTTTCTGTATTCGCGGCATATTTACAAAACATATAAACCCGCAAATAAAAAGCTTTACTGTATAGAGATGACTTCTTGTGCATATATTCATCTTTTTTATATCATAGGAGGCAAACGAACAGGTCATCTGTTGTTAAGTGATCACTGCCGTCCATAGACACTAGCATCACCAGGGGAGTCGCAAGTGCGTTGCCAGCCTGTGTTGAGGGGGGGTGAAAGCGAGTGCAGGGAATGGGGCAATGGGCCGCCGGCGCTTTCACTGACCAAACGAAACGCAACAATGCGAGCACTGTTATTTCACGTCGGTGTTTCTTTAGGTCGGGTGGTACTACTCCGGGCGAGCAGACCTATTCATGCTGAAACCAGTAACAGCTTCAGCGTGGCTCTACCACCTACAAAGATTACATCTCTAAAGATTTACATAGATATTATTTTCTTTCTAAATAAACACAGGAAATTGAGCATGTTTTTATAATAAGTATTGAGATAAGGAGTTTTATAATGAGTGAATAAGAACTCTTCAGTGTATTTAATTTCAACGTTTTTTTTAATGAAAAGGGTTAAAACCTTTTTACATCCTCTTAATGGAATACGAAATTCTCTCTTAAACAATTAAAACCTTTTAATACACCTTTCGGAAGCTTTTCCTGATACTTGTTTTTGAGTGCTAATTACTGTAATACGTATTCGGTGCTTGTTATAAGAATCATAATAATGTTTATAGATTTTTCGTTACAAAAAATATATAAAAAAAAATAAAGCTAGCTATGATATTAAACCTAAGGTACACTTTAAAATAAAGCTAACTGAATATATTTGAACTTCGAGTGTGGACACACCATTGCTTTGTTTCTTTCTGTTGCAAGTAGAATAGTTCTGCTAGGTAATGTATACTGGCATACAAGACTTTCGACTTGGGCCTTTTAAACTTATTGAATAGCTTCAATCAAGGTTAGGGTATTTTTGGGTCTTTTATGAATATACATTACAGGTAGCAATGACCGCATTAGGTCATCTATATAACTGTTAAGTACTTTAACGCATAAAGAAACCAGTTCTAAGGCTTCCATCATGATTTTATTTTACATTGTTTATCAGATTTAAATTCGTACCACCTACGCAGCTAGGCAGAGTTTGACAAATTCCGTAAAAATTAAGCTAGTGAGTCGTGTGGTACTTTACTGTTATAGGCGTTTACAGTTCGGCCCTGCTCAGTAATACTCGGGTGTCGCGATATAGTCGTCTTATTCTCGACCCGTGGTACGTTCATCAGCACTGCTCGGCCTGAGGCTTAGTTCTCACCTAGCGTACTTCCTAACCTACACTTTATATGACAGTTGATACATGTAGTATTGTAATAGTAGTGTTGTGCTGTGATAAAGCCTACAATCTTTCTCGATACTCAAACAAACAAACGAAAATGTATTCAGTTTTCTATTAATACAGACATAAAAAATAATGTGTATTGCTGCTATGTTATGTCTGGTTACATAATATGTTATCTCTTTTCGTATTTAGGTCAGAACGATGTTTTATCGAAAACATTCCCGGATTTACTCAGATAATTTAATTTAAGGGTTGGTAAATCTACAGCGTACTTCACGAGCTTGTATGATGGATATCCTCTTTACCATGCTAAAAGGGTTAAGTCACACAAATACTGAGAATGAATTATAAAAAGCTACCCAATTCTTTATAACGTTATTGACATTTTTGTAATGTTACTTTTAATATTTTTTATTGATTAAATTATCACGTTCTCGATACTAAAAAACTGTAATAAAAATGTAAAAATCGTAATGTCCAATTCTTCTATGAGTCTTTCTCGTTCATATGAAAATTTCATTCAAAATCTTTCAAAGGAAAATTGACAACCTGTTCTTGTATTTCCTACAGAGTAAAATAAACCATTCAGTGTTACTACGAGCTGTATGAAAACGTTTATTATATTCGAACGTTCAAAAATGGTTAGATATTTTAGGAATATTCTACTTTTATTAAACAGCGTCTAAAATTTCCCAAGTAAGCCTGATCGTTGCGCGTTCATTCACTAAACGAACGAATTTTCGAGGAACTCTTTATTTTTATATTATGGTAAACCAACAGTTCTTAAAATTTCTATTATACTGTTTAAATTAGTATATACTAGCGGGCCCGGCAGACCTTGTCTCGCCTTGACTATGACTTGACTTGACTATGACTTCAACTAGGGAAAAGTAGTAAAATATGTAACAAGTAGCATTTTTAAAATTTTGTCGTCTCGTACTTTTGTGTGTAACACATACTGCATTTTGCTTAGTTACGAATCAGGATAAATTGTTTCATCAAGTTTTTTTTTCTCTTGAGAAATTCCGCTGCGTGTTGGCGTTAACCCAAAGTAATTATTCCACGCGGACGAAGTCGCGGGCAGAGGCTAGTAATTTTATATGACGACACCGTAAATTATCTTCGTGTAGCTTTCGGATGACAGATTTTTTCCCAAGTTACTTGACACTTATATTTGTTTCAATTCGAGTATAAATTATAGCCGTGACCGCGACTTCGCCCGCATGCAAACTAATATAAAAAACAGTGACTAATAACATCACCTTAATGTATTAAGTCCATTTACTTATCTACTTTTCTCTTGTACTTAAGTTGCGTCTTCATTAAAATTACAATAAGTTTTGATAGAGTGAACCCATTTTAATGAAACCAAGATTAAAGATTAGGTTAGGTTAGGTTAGATTAGTAGGTGGTAGAGTTAGGCTCCCTGACGTTCCGTCTGGTGCAGGTGCTGACCGAGCACGGGTGCTTCGGTTGGTACCTGCACCGGATGGCACGCAGGGAGCCGACCGCCGTATGCCATCAGTGCGGCGTTGATCCGGACACCGCGCAGCACACTCTGTCTGAGTGTGCTGCGTGGGAGGAGCAACGTCGCACTCTGGCTGCGGCGGTAGGGCGGGACCTCTCACTGCCGAGCGTGGTTGCGGCCATGCTCGGCAGTGAGCATGTATGGAACGCAATGGCCTCCTTCTGCGAGGAAGTCGTCTCGCAGAAGGAGGCGGCGGAGAGGGACCGTGAGCAAGACCCTCAAAGTGGCCGTCTCCGCCAACAAGGGACGGGCAAGAGGAGGCGTCAGTTTGACCGCCTTGACCGCCTCCTCCCTCTATAACCGGACCAGGGAAGATGGGTCGGGGGGCCCATCTTCCCATTGCACAGGTCCGGCGGACGGAGGAGACGGCCGGTGTGTACACGGCTGTCTCCCAACAAGACGGGGCCCGGTGGCGGTGCTTTTGCTGCTGGGCCAACCGCTGGGGCGGCACGATGAAGTCTATAGAGATCTCGTGCCGCCCCAACTACAGCGGAAGACGTACATCGTGGGGTTTAGTCCGTGCGAGTCGGACATAACTCACTCTCTCCCTCAAGAGGGTGGTGTATCCATAAGGGATTTCCCCACGATAAAAAAAAAATAGTAGGTGGTAGAGCTACGCTGAATCTATTAATGGTTTCAGCATGAATGCGCCGGCTCGCTCGGGGTAGTACCACCCTCTCACATAAAACCGACGTGAAGTAAGAGTGCTTGCATTGTTGCGTTTGTTCGGCCAGTAGGAGCGCCAGAGGCCCACCTCCCTCCCCTTTCTCCTTCCCTTACCCCACCCCCCTTCCCTCTCCCCCAAGACAGGTTGGCATCGCACTTGCGACTCCCCTGGTGTTGCAAGTGTCTATGTGGTGATCACTTAACATCAGGTGACACACCTGTCCGTTTGCCTCCTATATAAAATGTTATTTGAGGATATGCTTTATGATTTTTGAGGTTTTATTGCGTAAACGCAGTCCTTTGGAAGTAAAGCGTGTTCAAGCAAACAAACAGACAGACATTTCTAAAAATGATTGAAATGTATTTTATTACTTATTCTAAGAAACTTGCAACTATTTTTTCCACAAAAACCTAAACAGTACAGATATTTTAGATTTACATTCTTGTTATATGTATAGATAGCCTACTTGTTACTGTGATATATAAACTGTATTACTGTCAAGTTCTATTAAAATTCATTTATTATTTTTACCGTAAAAGAGTAACAAAAATCCATCCATACAAATTTTCTCGTTATATTCATGATATGCGAATCAAAACATTCCCAAGTTCAAAAACTCTACTTTCTTAATTAAGTTTAATAATTAAAAACACGATGATAAAGATAGATCGTTAGATAATATTTTCGCTCTTATTGTAATAAAATATTGTTCTTTTCTCATACACAAAACATCTTATTTATTGCGGTTATTAACGTTTCACCTCCCAACAAATGGACGTCATTACCGCGGATCTACCCACATCGCTATGAAAAATAGCGGTAAGAAATTTAAAATTTCCTATTAAAGAAGCAATCTTACTTTATGGGCTTACTTAAATAAACAGTTTGGAATTAATTAAACGACTGACTTTATTAAAAAAAAATACAAAATCGTGGTATACTAGTGGGCCCGGTGGACGTTATCCCGCACTGATAATAAAAAAAACATTGGCAAATTATATACCTAAACCTACCTTTTATTTTTTATTGTAGCATGGCAAAATGACTGCACTATACCTGATGGTCACACTATCCACGTTCGCCGCTGTCATGCCGGCCTGCGAAAAGCTGGATATGCACAGGCTTATCCCGAAACGACCCGCAGAAGCGAATCACTATGACGGGCTTTTTCGCCATATACACGGTGGTTGCGACCCAGTCAGGCTGTAGATCCCTACCACCCCGCTTTCGCCATTGCCTCGTTCGTTATTCAGCAGGGTGCACCCCGTGCAGGTGAGGTTCGCTTGGGTGTCTCAAATCTTTTGATGTTATTCGATACCCCCCCTTACACAATCTCACTTACGTCATGAATCACTTTATCTAGTGAAGAAAACCGAATGAAAATGCTTTCAGTAGTTTTTGAGTTTATCGCGAATAGACAGACAGTCGTGGCAGTGGACTTTGTTTTATAATATGTGGTGATGGTAAGATTTGATTTACAATACTTTAAAGTGATCGCTTAGTGGGTGTAATTCAACCATAATATAGAGTACAACATTTTACCCGTTCTAACAGGGAAAATAGTATTTCTTTTTTAAATACCCCGAACGACTTTGACAAGGACGATATAGCCGAGCTATCTTCCCACTTGTCTACCCATATCGGTTCACTCGTCTGTTCTTAACGTTAAAGTAATTGGGTAATTACCTACTTTTAGAGGAATACGAAAAAACTCAGCTCGAAAACAATTGATAAAGAAATTTAAGGTGAATGCCTCGTTTGGTATTACACGCAATTTCATTTGGCATTCGATTTCAGGCTTCCTAGAGATAATAACAAACATAATATCTTTTTTTTTTTGCTTGCAACACTGACCTAAGTAAACATTCAACTCCGTATTTAAATTCTTTAAAAAATAGTTTTTTTCAAAGTTAATCGATTTGCTGATAAGCCAATAATTAAAATACTCTGTGATTATCAAGAAATATTGCTGGACAACATATTCGTGAAGTAACAACGCGATAAGTGACCAGTGTCATACCGAGCCAGGCCGTTAATACTAAACTATATGTATATCGCCTGAATCGAAATAATTTGCGGAATTTGTTTTCTGCGCACATTGTTAATCACAATCAACCTGTGGGATAAGTTAAAGGTAAAGAATCTGTCAACAGCAACTTCTGCTAGTATCTCAAGAAGTGACACTTGGAACCACCCACTACTTTTTTCACATTGTAACACATTTTCATCTCAACACACGCCGTGATATCGTTTATCGCTTTAAAACTCAAGATATAAAATAGTTAGTAGCGTTCCAAGCATCAGCGTATTACTGAATTGGACCTGGTTTGTTGATTGTAACCTGCTGTTTGCGGTGGGTATCTGCCTACTCTCTGGGATACTCAACCTTTTTTTTTTTTTTTTTTTTTTTTTTTTTTTTCGTTTAAATAATTTAATCTGCAATTAATTTCAAACATCTTTATATACACATTTTATATACTGAATATGAAGTGTGCTTCGTGTAATTCCACTTTTAATGATGGAGTCCAATGCTGTCAATGTAAAAATCACTACGACTTTACTTGTGCTAATATCACTGAAGCCGGATTTAGACGTTTGGGCTCCGAACGACGATCAATGTGGAAATGTATATCCTGCAAAACCACCCCAACTGCTGGTGTCACTACCAGTGCATCCACTACTTCAGCGCCTGTTAAGGATACGCAGAATGAACAGGTTACTTTGTCCACTATCTTATTGGAACTACGTGACGTCAAAACGCAACTTTGTAGCCTTCCGCTTTTACACCAAGATATAAAAGATATGAGAAACGAACTAACTCATGTTAAGGATGCGCTTAATCACAATTCTTCTAAACTTGAAGAATACGAAGGAAGGCTCATAGAACTTGAACAAAGGGTATCGGAACTTGACCATGTCCAGTCATCCATAACCGCACTGACTTTAACTGTCAATGAAATAAAGAGAGATATGAATGGTTGGGAACAACGAGCCAGGCTGAACAATATTGAGATTAAAGGAGTCCCTTTGAAGAAGGATGAGAACTTGTTCTCCGTGGTGGAGTCAATCAGTAAATTTATAGCTTTTCCTTTTTCGAATACATCTATTAATTACGTAACTAGAGTACCAACGTTTGGAACGACTGATAAATCTATTATTGTCAGTTTCACAAATAGATATGTAAAGGAAAACTTTGTGTCAGCAGCTCGTTTAATGAAAACCATTACCGCACAGGACATCGGATACCAAAATAGCAAGCAGCGGATCTATGTTAATGATCATCTCACCGCAGAATCTAAGAAGCTTTTAACTAATACCAAATCTATTCTTAAGACTAAAGAATATAAGTATGTATGGGTAAAATATGGCAAAATACATGTACGTAAGAATGATACTTCTCGTATAATCATTATAAAATCTGTAGGTGATTTAAACAAACTGCCTTAACGTGTTTCATAGTTTTGCCATCAGTTTATATAATACTTTACTTTATTAATAGCTTTAAAGTATCGTTCTCTATAACATTATTACAAACGCATAATCAAGTAACAAATTATATTAATTATTATAAGCTTAAAAATTGCGAAATGTTTGTAACCCCTGTTATTACTTATTTGTGGTCGTCCATCTTTTGCATTCAAATGTACTACTATTCATTAAGTTATCGCCCCAAAAGCCATTTTAAATACCGCAACGCGAAATCATTACTGTCTCGCTCACACACATTGAATCCCTTTATTATCGCCTGTTCTCGGATAAAAATATCGACTTTGTTTTGGGTGATAAACTACTGCAACAATATTTTGTTTGTAAAATACCTACATGAAGATTTAATTATTTGTATGAATTTTGTTGTACTATATATTGTTTCATTGTATTATTTAATATTCCACAATATTAATTCAAATAAACTTAAAAGTTACATTATGTCGATAGATAGTATTATCAATGGCGGTTAATAACAATAATTTAGTTATTTATTATCAAAATGTACGTGGGCTACGTTCTAAAACGATTGAATTTTATAGAAACCTTTGTACCAAGTCTTATGACTTGATTTTTTTGACAGAAACCTGGTTGAATTATGGTATTTCAAACTCTGAACTTTTTGACAATAGATATATGGTATGGCGTCGTGATCGTAATTATACTCTAACATGTCAGACTCGTGGCGGTGGAGTCCTTATCGCCTCGAGAAATACCCTTACAATCACTCCCCAACCTAGCTTTAACTCGTCGGCAGAAGATTTGTGGTTAACTTTAAATATTAAACAAAATAACCATACTATAACTATGCACATATGTATAATTTATTTATGTGGCCAGAATAAAGGAAATTCTTTTTCAATTCAACTGTCTAATTTTATGGACAAATTGAATAATATTGTTCTATCTCATCCACACGATAAGTTTTTAATTGTCGGAGACTTTAATTTAAGTGGAATTATTTGGAAAAAGACAAACTATCTACATTTTATTCCATCCAATGTTTCTAATTCAGACGAAATCCTGCTTGTCGATGAGATGAACACTAATAACCTGTCTCAATACAACGGGATCATGAATAATCACGATAAAATTCTCGACTTAGTACTTTGTAATGATGTAGTATCAGTAACTGATAGTCATGATTGTTTAGTGCCACCCGACTCACATCATAATGCTCTCATAATTACTGTTCCTTTTATTTACGTGACCCCATTAAAATCTGCTCCACGCATTAAGTTTATTTACAACAAGGGAGATTTCGATTCCATTAATTCTGAAATACGAGATACTAACTGGGAGAAAGAGTTCTCTGATAGAACATTCCTGGACGCCATTGAATATTTTTATCATAAACTCAATGCGCTTCGAGATAAATACATTCCCTGCAAGACCTCTTCTTTTAATTCTTACCCAGTGTGGTATACACGAGCACTTAAAAAGGTTTTAAAAGAAAAATATAAATACCACCGAAAATATAAAACTTACGGCAACCAACATGATCTAATATCATTCACAGTACTCCGTGACAGAGCCAGGATGTTGGAGAAAACTTGCTATGAAAACTACATAAGTTCTGTTGAAGATAATATTACCAATAACCCGAAGGCATTCTGGTCCTATATTAAATCCCGGTCTAAATGCAGTTCTATTCCGAGTTTGGTTAAGTTTGGAGATATAACAGCAACTACTGGTGACGATATATGTGAAACTTTCTCTGCTTTTTTTAAATCTACATTTCTTGGCAACATTGATATTAATCATGGTACTAATATAACTAATATCTCATCAGTAGATACGTCAACCTCATTTATTCACAAAATTGAGATTAATATTGATGATATCTACAGCTTATTAACTAAACTTGACATTTCTAAAGCTGCAGGACCTGATCAAATGCCAGCTGAATTTCTATTAAAATGTGCTAAATCTATAGTTTTCCCTATACATTATTTGTTTAAGCGATCATTATACGAATGTGTGATGCCCCCAATCTGGAAATCAGCATTTATTACTCCACTACACAAGAAAGGTCCCACAGACGATGTAACTAATTATAGACCGATTTCAAAACTTTGTATTATATCTAAACTATTGGAAAAAATAATATACGACCAAGTTAATGCTGCTCTCAAGCATTCGTTTAGCAGCTCTCAACACGGGTTTATAAAAGGTCGTTCTACAGTATCTAACTTGGCAGTTTTTAACGAATATCTGACAGATTCTATGGAGAAAGGTTTTCAAGTAGATGTTATTTATACCGATTATAGTAAAGCTTTTGATCGTGTTGATCATGACATTCTACTCCATAAACTTTTTCAAATCGGTATCAGGGGTGACCTACTTAGATGGTTCTCGTCATATCTTGAATATAGATCTCAAGCGGTAGTTGTCAACAATTATGTTTCGAGCTGGGTACCTGTTCACAGTGGCATACCACAGGGTTCCCTCTTAGGTCCTTTACTTTTCACTGTATTTACTAATGACATTCATAATTGTATAAAATTTGCCCGCTTGTTATGTTTTGCTGACGATATGAAAATATTCAAAGCTATTACATCGCAGCTAGATATACACCAAATTCAACAGGACCTGCATAGCCTGGACGTGTATTGCATGAAAAATAAGCTCGATTTGAATCCATCGAAATGTTTCTCAGTTACTTTCACTCGTAAGACCAAGTTCCACATTTCTAAGTACTACCTGAAAGGCTTTGAACTACAAAGAGAAAATATCATTCGTGATCTGGGTGTTCTTCTCGATTCCAAATTACTTTTCGACAGCCATATTGACAATCTTGTACAAAAAGCCTTCAGGGCGCTAGGGTTTGTCATGCGAAACGCTAAATACTTTAATAACATAAAGACCTTAAAGATATTATATTGTGCTTATGTTCGTAGTAGCTTAGAATATGCATCGCAAATCTGGAATCCTAGATACCATTTATATGTAAATCGTTTAGAAAATATCCAGAGAAAATTCATTAAATATCTATGTTATCGTTTACATGATACCTACGATCCCAATAATTACAGTGAACTTTGTAGTAAGCACCATTTGTTGCCTCTTGTGAAGCGACGAGAAATAGCAGATATAACATACCTGCTCAAAATTACTACTAATATTGTAGATTGTCCCGAACTTCTAACGAAATTATTTATTAATGTTCCGACCAAACGTCTACGTACAAACCCCCCTCTGTCGCTGCCCACTGTTTCCACAAATTACCGACAGAATTCATATTTATGGCGAGCTGGTCACTCCTTCAACACTATGAGCGAGATAGGTGATTTTGACCTATTTAATACTACCGTAAATAAAGCGATAACGTTTTTAACAAGGACGTTCTTTAATGATGGCGATTGCAAATAGTAATAGACTGTTAATATTCTTGAATATCTTCTTTTATTATAATGTTTACCTAATACCATATAATGCAAGTGATTGTATTCTGTTTTATATCGGCGAAGACTTATAAATGGCTTGATGTTTTCTATTCTAATAACTATGTATTGTATATTATAGCTGTTAGTTTTCCTAATAAATAAATAAATAAATAAATAAATAAATAAATAAATAAATAATAATTTCTTACATCTGCTCTTCTTCAGAACAAAATATTTTCCTCTTCAATTCTTGTCTATCTAGTCATTTCAAAATAGTTTAATCAAAAACCTTAGAATTAATATTGCATTCTTTAAAGTATTGCGTTTTGTTGATACTCCCTCCTGTAAGATGGCCCTGACCATTAGATTAAATTGCGTAAGCCTAAAATACTTTCCAGAGATCGCTTCTATTGTTAATTTGTATTAAAAGGAGTAAAATAATTTATAAAGTACAAAATTTTAGTCTTGATGCCGAATCCTTGGCATGGAATCTAGACATATAAAGATATAGATCTTGTATGCAGTGTACGGATGCAAAAATGGATCCGGGAATATAATAATGTGTTAGAACATCTTTTTCAAATTAAATCAAAAATACTTTATTCATTTTTTAGGTTTTTTTAATTTTTTAGATCCTGAGCAGGCACTAATGAACATCAAAACTACCAGCGGTTCGGAAAACAACCCAGTAATTGAGAATAACCGGTAAGAAACTCGTTTGGGTTTATATTTTCATTTTACATACCATAATTTACTATAATAATATTTCTTCTTACGCGACATAGAACAGTGACTTTTCGTGGTTCTTCTAGATACGCGGCCACTGCGTGTTGGAATGACATACCTCCTACTATTCGTAACCTTACAGACCTAGAGGTCCTCGTCTTAGTTTTAAAAACTATTTATTAACATGGCAAGCGTCGTATGAAATTTAGTAAATTTATAAATTGAACAAACTGGTTACGTCATGTGATCTTTGAGATAGTGCGCAATCTTTTGAAAATGTTGTCTAATTCTGCAGTTTCGTGAAATCATTGTATTGTATTGTATATAGGCAGTACTAGGTTACATTATTAAGGGCATGTATAATATTAATTTGAAATCATCGTGTAAAAGTGCGTCCGTGTGTTTGTAATTTCGTCTATGTATTAGTATATAGCAGGCTTTGTCTGTAAACCAGCGCTGCAGCGCTTGCACTTCCAAACCTGCAGCTTATGCTGAGACAAAGACCTTTTTCGCCCCATGCAACACTTGTACATACTTGTAAATATGTGTTGTATGTGCTGAGTAAATATATCTTTCTCTCTTTCTAATATAACATGTTTTTATGAACATACATCAATTTAATGTGGTTGACCCGTTGAGGATAGTTAATAGAAACTGGCCATGCTATGGTGCATACCGCAGCACACTAGCCAATTGATGGCAGTGGAAAAAACGGTCAATCGTATTGGTGGCCAAACTCAAAACTCATCCAAAGCTCTAATTACTGAAAAACAAAGCCTGCCATCATTTTGTTTAGGTCCGCAAATAATTTTGAAGAAGTTGACTCGGAAGACGATTCCAATGACTTGATAAAATTAGATACTATGTGTTTGCTTTCTTTCTTCTCATTTATTGTACATTTGTATGTAAATTGTCGCAGAAAGTGACAATAAGTAGGCAATAGGGGAAAGACCTAGTAAAAAAATATCTACGAGCTATGTACTAATATACTCAACTTTTTATCGGTGTATTATTAGCATTAGTACTATTAGTGGTAGTGACTTGTATTAGAAAGATTTATATGTACCTATAATTTCAGTAAATTAGACTACACCATCACTGCACTCCTGAATCCTATGTTATATAACTATAATTTAACATATAATAATAATAATAATAATATTTTAATGTTCCAAGTCAATGTATACATAATTAACAGTAATATTGGTATCTGCACTGGTTACAAACCGTATCGCAGATATCACAATTTCATATAATGAGAACTAAAACAAACAGTGACTTAAACATATGTAATAAATAAAAACTTAATTTGAATTAACTAAATATGTGAGATTATTGTGTAACACGGTATTCCGAGTGAGATATAAGTGTTTTATGATAGTAATGAGTGAATGATTTGAATTCGAATTACCGAATTTATAATTACAATTTAAATTGTGGTAATAATAATTTTTCTGTATTTGTGTAATTTTGTGAATGTAACCACTTGAAAGTGAGTTTTTTAATAGTATGTGTGTTGTATTGATTAATCTGTAGTATATTATTTGCTTTATTATAGAGCAATCCTCCCAGGAAGCCTTCAAAACGACAAACAAACCAAGTGTTATGTTTAGGTACTTTTATTATATCCTCGACCCTTCTTCTCTTATCAGAGAATTGTAAGCTTGGCGTTCCTACATGTTGACGGAGGATATGTAAAGAAATAGTAAGTAGAACATTTATTAATTTCGCTATAACTTTGTCGATATTATCAAATTTTCTTGTCGAAAAGAGAACAAACAAAATATTCGCTTTTGTGTCACCAAGCAACAACAGAAGTCTTTCTTGAATTGAATTCAACTTCAATTGAAATCTCGTGCGACACGTTAACAGGAAGCGAGGTGACTCGTATCACATCGTAGCTACTTCTCTTTTCCGACATCTTGTTAATTGAAAATGGATGTATGCGTAAAGAACAGAATTAAATAAAAGTATTATATTAATATACCACAACATTTTAATGACAATAAAGAAACACGTACATATTATGTTACATTATGTTATGTAATTGTGTGTTTATATAATGAAGAGGTATTAGATATAAATTAAGATAGGAATTAAGGATAATGAAGAAGATATCTTACAAGGATTAAAAGTTGCATGAGTAATAAATGGTATTTAGCCATTACCCACCGACTTACGACTAAAAACCGTTGTTCTAATTAGGTTAGTAGCGTGGACTATATATTTTAATCTGTTTGTCCCAGAGGATGGTTTATACCAAATTGACTTATAAAACAAATTCCTCTGCCACGTCTGTCTGTTTGTTCGCGGTAAACTCAAAAACTACTGAACGGATTTTCACACGGTTTTCACCATTGGTATATAATTGGTAAGTGTTTTTTTATTTTATTATCAGGGCGGGAGAACGTCCGCCGAACCCGCTAGTTAATACTATTTTTATAGCTATATCTTTATATATAAATTTCTTCTGAACGTGTGTGTATGTCACTGAACTCCTCCTAAATGGCTGGATAGATTTTGATGAAATTTTGTGTGCGTGTTCCAGTGGATCCGAGAATGGTTTAGATTTACAATCGGACTTGCTAGATGGCGTTGCGGTTGAATTTTAGATATTTTTTTTTATTATAAGGCAGGACAACGTCGCCCGGCGCTCTAGTAATTTATAAATTCTTAATTCTCATCCTGGTATTTGAATAAGAAACGCATACTTTCCTTAGTTTTTAGATCATACTATACTGATGTGTTCCTTCTTTTGTGGAATTTTGCAATCTCCTATATATTCTTGTATTGAATTCTCTAAAGCATTTGTTTCTTTAACTGGTGCTCCGTCTTTTCTCCCTACTGCAGTAGAGTTATGCATAAATTAGCTATTGTCGAAGCTTCGGACGACAGTCACGGTTATAGGTTAATGCTTTAGTTATTGTTTCGTGTATTATTGTTCCAATTTACGGTGCCCTAAAAACAAAACAGTACATATTAATCTATTGTTTTATGGATGGATTATATTCGCTAAACCATATCTGAATATTTAGTGGGTTGATCTATTTTGTCGTAACGTTTCTGTGTTTATCAAAAGTGGAACTAAGCAGTAATACTCGTGATAACGTACCATTAACTAACCAATGGATAGGATCTCTGTTTTATTTGTACTGTTTATTTTACTTCTTTCGTGGTTTTATTTTATCCGCGTAATTTTCGATAGTCACAGTACGCTTGTTCAGTCTCCTTTCTATCGTAGCAATGATTTCTATCATTCCCTATTTAAAAATGATATTAAAAGTTTGTTAAATTTTCAACAAAATAGAGTCGTGAAGATCCTATTTTTATTTACAGTGGAAACTCTATAGAACGTCGTTCGTATATAACGTAAAACTTTCTATAACGTAGAAATCAGTTCAATTTGGTTGGATTACCATAAAACAATTTATTTGTTCTATTTCTTCCGTATAACGAAAACTCTTTAGAACGACAAAAAATGCTCAGTCCCTTGGAATTCGTTATAAAGAGCATATAGTGTATTTATAAATATGTTATATTGTAATCCTATAAACATTATAAACGAGAAAGTTTGCGAAGGTGAATGAACCGTTCTTATTATTTTAGCCAAAAAATACTAAATAGATTTTTATGAAACTTTGAAGTCTTATAGCTTATATGTGGTATTTCGGAATTTTACATAAAATAAGCGAGCTATACTACTCAATATGCTACCAATGTTATATAATGTCGGGTCAAATAACGATGAATCAATATTAAAGTATTATATAACATTGCCAGGAATCTCCTTTAAAAAAGTATTTACAAAAACAATGCAATGTTGTCACAGATTACCGAGCGCAAATCCTAAAGTGTCACAGATATTTTAAGCCATCGATTAATTAAAACGAAGATATAATTACATGTACTGTTTAATAATTACAATTAATTTATATGTGTAACTTATAGTCTATATGATATTTTGATATACTCGTGTGCATCGGAATATCATGTAGACTGTAAGTTACTGGTAGTTATTTTATTGGTAGTTAGTTTTGTTGCAATCCGCGAGGGCAACTTCTGTTCCTCCCCATGTCTAGAATCCTTTTCCTTAACATACCGCTAGAGGGACGTGTAAAATACGCGCCGCCATTATCGCCTGGGCCGCACAATTATAGTGAACGCTCTGTGTAGCGAGAAGTATGCAAGCCACGCCACGAGTGAGAATACATGTTGTGACCCGCCTAATCACTGGATACGGACGCAATACCGTATTATCAGGCGCTGTGAAAAAAGAGTTTCTCCACCGCAACAAGCGCTGAAACCACCGATCGGCTGCACCTCTGCCAAGTAAGTGTGTATGTTTCTAGTTCCCAGCTTAATCGATTATATACCTTTGAATCCTACGATTGAGCATGTATCCCTAATACTCTTGCCCTCGCACACCGCTATACAGTATACAATACCGCAATACAGTCCACATTTCTCCTTATATTAAAACCGAAATAATTGGAGGTGAAGAAACAAGTGATTTGACCAGACTACCTACCAGTTTAAGTCACTATTCCCTCCAGTTACAAATATATCGTTTAAATTGACAAAAGTATAACAATAAATGCTCAGTAATCTTGACAAAATTCTCCCATCTAAGGTTTGTCTTCGCGTATCTTGCATAAACCGTTTGAGTTATACGAAGGTTGTGTATGACGTCATCCTTTCTTTGTTATGTCTTACTAATATTATAAATAGGAATATGAGCTCATTTGTGGCGATTTCACGCATTAACTACTGAATCGATCATCATTAAATTTTGCATATACGTTATCATAGAGATCAGAAAAAATATACTGTCCCTAAAGGATAGATCAAATCTACATTAACACGAGAAAAGGCGCGGGTAAAAGATAGTCATTTATAAAGATACAAGAGCTGAAGTTGAGAGGCAGTTGCCAGTTAATATATACTTCATGATTGATTGGCACATCTACCTTAATATTGCATAGCGTAAGTTTTTTCGTTTTTTGAACGCGTTAATATCTAAAAATATCAGTCAGACTTGAAAAAAATTTTTAAGTATTATCTATACATATAATAAGAAAGTAAATATAAGGCGTCTGTATTTTTTAGATTTTTGTGAAAAAAAAAATATTGCAGATGTCCAGGAATAAGTAATAAATACATTTCTCTCAATTTTAGAAATGTCTGTTTGTATGGACACGCGTCATTACTAAAATACTGCGTACATGACAAAACCTCTTGAACAAAATCATAAAGTATATCTTCGAGTAACATTTAGTCTTTGTTTCATTAAAATCGGTTCGATCTATCAAAAGTTATTGTACTTTTAATGACGATGCGGCTTAATTACGAGAGAAAAGTAGACAAGTAAATGGACTTAAAGCATTCGGATGACTTTACTAATCGCTGTTTTATTTTACATAAGGTTTTACGCAAACGTAGTTGCGGGCACATCTAGTAATTTATATATTTGTGTATTGAAACCCGCCAACTAGCCAACCAAATAAGAGCGTCGCGTACATCTAGCGCGCGCGCTATGTCTGACAGCATTCAACTAGAATTTTATATTCTACTTTACTGCCAAATTTGATGAAGTTATTTCTCCAAAAATAAAAAGTTGCGCTCCATTCCGAGAACAAATAAAACAACATTACTTCAGGCTGTTTAGGAAACGAAACAATAAATAGAGTAAGAGGTTAATTGTTCTCGTTAGACGCTTGTAAACAGAAAAACGGAAACTCGCCAAAGAAAATCTAGAGCACCGATATAAAAACCCACTTACCGCCACGTCTATTACTTTAGGAAGTAGTCATGAGAAGACATTTTTAATGTTACTACTTGTCTTTAGTATAGACAAAGATAATAAACAATGTTGTAATCTTCCATTTGTTACTAACAAGTACCCGTGACTTCTTACGCGTTAATCTATAAATATAAACAAAATTAAAGTATTCGTTGTTTGTCTGAAAATATATTGCAATTGTTTGATATTACTTTGTTAATTCTGCCTGGAATGGATTGATATCTGACACTGAGATTATTTTCATAGAGAATAATTTAACCAAACTAAATGTAATAAATCATCCTTACTGAAAATTACTCATATACTTTGCGTATTCGAGTCATTCTAATTATGAAATAGTACAAGTATTTATAGGAAACTAGCTTCTGCCCACAACTTCGTTCGCGTGGAATAGTCACTTTGGGCTAACGCTAACACGCAGCGGAAGCTCTCAAAAGGAAAAATTCCCGATTTTTAAACTTTCTTCATTGGTTCTCCGCTCCTATTGGTCTTAGCTTAGTCATATATAACCTATAACCTTCCTCAATAAATAAGCTACATAACACTGAAAGAAATTTTCAAATCGGACCAGTAGTAGTTCCTGTGATTAGTCCCTACAACGTCACAAACTCGCAAATTCACAAACTTTACCTATTTATAATATTAATATAGATTATATTAGTATTAGTATAGATGTACAATTTCTAATCATTAGAATTTATAAACTGTGCCGTCTCGTCTCTCGATTATTAATCTATGACTAAGACGTTTGTGACGAGTTAGGATTTGCGTTCAGCAATCTGTGGCAGCATTGCGTTTTTTTTTGTAACAACTTTTTCATAGGAAATTCTGACAACGTCAAACAGTGATTTGAATTTTGATCCCTTGTTGTTCGATTCTTGTGTGTAGGTAAAGTGGGTGTGAAATATTAAAACAACATGGAATAAGAATTCCGAAATATCATAACAAAATTCCAGAAAGTTTATATTCTGTTTTTAAAACTCAGTATCGTTTAATTAATCACGTCACATTTCTGAATAAGATTTTACAAGCTTATATACGTTTAAATTCTCATAAATTATTCGTGAACATTAAACAAGGGATTTGTATTTCGTATTTATCTGATCACGCTTACCTGCCTACAGAATTACAATATAAAATTAATTTAGAAACTAACGATGCAATTTCATTTAATTGTCTTGTTTAATGTTTGCTCTTTAAAAGAGAATTAATCCGTCCAATTAAAACACAAAGTTACAATGCAGATAGTCAGAGGATTTAGCTATATCGAGGGCTTAACGAGACGTGTATTATTTTCAACTTTTAAAACGAGTTGAATGTTAAATTAAGAATGTTTTTGTTTAGTACAGTTGTTTTCAATTTCTTGTTATAAAAAGCAAATTTATTCATAAAAAAAATACACGTATTTGATTAAATAAAAGCAATTTTTTACACTATATATAATTTTAACCTAATTTCTTTCTTTTTATTATTCTGTTACGTTAGTTACCCGTGATTTATGTAAAAAATGCGGTTCTTCTGTATATTTGTGGATTGTATCTACTTTCTATGTTTTCTATGTTATTATGTTTCTATTTGTTTACTAACCTGCGATTTCTTCTACGTTGGTTATCATTTTAATAATATATTTTATGTATAGAGGAAAAACATAACCACCGCACCACATGCTTCAGTTTTTTACGGCAAGCAAATATACATACATCGCTAAACTCCTAATGCTTACAACAATCGTAGATTCTTTAAATTTAAATAACTGTAGATAAAATAAAGTTATCGTGATAATCGTTTTTGAAATAAAAACCAAGTGTTTAGGAAATTAAAATGTAAATTTATCAAAAATTCCAGTAATTTTTGAGTGATACGCGCTCAACGGTTGACCTTTTGAAGGGAGGATAGCTTAGTTGCTAGTGTGTTCGGATTCCACGTCGATCGACATGGATTCATGTCATTGCAATTGAGTCGGAGGAAAGGATGAAGGAAAACAAAGTAACGAAACCATAACATCAGGTCATTTTTAAATCCGCCTGGATAGCTACCACCCTCAAATTGAAAATGTGTCGTCAAGCAAGTGTTGGTGTGTTTCGGCAGCTGCACTTGTGAGTCAGTCCCCCTATATATCTTAGACCACATAGTCGTTTATTATCAGATGGGATTGTGGTCAAACGCTAATATTTATAAAGTATAAAAAAATAGTGACTTTTATTACGTCCTTCGTCATTGTGGCATACCTGACGTTCGTAGACACACTGAGATGTGCATTTAAAGAAATGAACACACGAAAAATTTTAGAGAAATGCTGCAAATCTGATGTTTATTTTCATCATTAAATATTCACGGTGGAAGTTCGCTAACCGCTGGATTATCAACTCATTGTGGACATTCATTAACATGAAAAAGGAGTCCCATTACCCATTCAGTGTTTGGAAATGATTTGAATATCGTGCGGTAACATTGTCGTACAACAAAAGCTCGTTGCATCGTGCTAGTAACTTCGTTTTGCAAACGAACTCATTATAAGTCTTTGATTGTGTGGTAGCACGTGTATGTGTCGTGTTGAATAATGCTGCGTTTATTGTGTATACCAGTTCTATATTAGGACAAATCCTGTTTTACGTATTAAGTAAATGCTAGTGATGAAAGACTTCGTCTGCGTTCTTTGCAATCTTAATAGCATATTTTATGTACGGATATGAAAAAAAAATGAAAGGAAATATAGAAATTTATTGAAAATTTTAACGATAAAAGGGGGGGGGGTGGGGTTTTTTTTGATATCTATGTCAATAAATTTGATCAAAACCTATTCAGTGGTTTGCGTGATGCTCGAACTACGGCAGAATTTTATCATTGTATTTATATATATTTAAAATCATGAACAATAATGTTGAATTTAGTAAAAAAAAACTTTTGAAACTGTTCCCTTGTAATTATATTCTATTAGAGTTCGAAAAAATGATTATTTTGTATTAATAATGAGAACAGCACAATTAAAAACCAACCAGAGATGTACTATACGTCGATACTTGTTGCTGCTAATTCTCTCAGCAGCTCGCGGCTTACCAAAAAAAGGGTAACTGTGACCGATGTAGTGTTGCCGACCAAGCTGGATAAAGATTCTTACCGATCTAAAGGAAAAAAAAATAAGTATAATGTAGAAAAGAATTATTAAATTTGATATCATATAAATTAGATAAAAAGAGTTCACTAAATTCAATTAAAAGTTAATTTATTGTTTTCAACTATGCATTTTAATATATTAAAATACTATTAATTATGGTAACATGGTGAAGTCACGGCATGTGACTAACGGCAGACGATAACGATGTACCTCACGCGATGTTCAGACACACATATATCAGTTCAATGCTTCAACTCTGATGTTTTTAGCCCAAACTACACATATAGACTTTCCTTACCAAATATTTCTTAATGATAGTACCTATAAAATTAGGTCGAATAAATTACTCCTATACGATTGCGTACATTTTAAAGGGTTTATTCGTGTGCCACCCCACATATTATGTGTGAATCAGCACGATCGAATTGAGATGTTTTTATGTCAGTCGCGTTAATGCACTCAGTTATATAGTATTGTGATATTTACATTATATGTTTTAGGGTTTGACCATAGTCTTATCTGATGCTAAATGACGAGGTGATCTAAGATGCTATACACGCCAAACTTACAGGGGGCTCTCAAATGCAGCTGCCGGAACACACCAACTGATGCTTGGCGAAAGATTTCCAAAAGATTTTGACGGTGGTAACTATGAACACGCTATCAACTAAGCTACCATCGCTCCATACCATATTTGATATCTATAAAACAAATCTTATTCCCACAAATGGGTTACCGAAACATCTGTAAGGTAAGGACTTGCTACTGACCCCTACAATACTTGTATTACCAAATATAAATTCTTCTTTTCCATGTAAAAACAGAAAATTCAGGATGTTAAGCATTCAACACTTGGAAAAGTGGATTCAGATTCGATATTCTATAAGAAACAAGCTATACAGAATCAGTAAGGAAACACGCATATAAATTCAAACGACTTTAATTAAAATTCTAAAATACCTAAAACTTAATTTGCAGTGAAAGAGTATATCATGATTAAATGCACATTAGGCCAGAAAACGGCTATCAAGTTTTTAGTAAACACGGTCTAACTTTGAGCTGCAATCCCTATCTCTCTATTCTGGGTTAAATATATTGCTATGTTCAAAATTATTTCAGGATTTCTATGTGTATGTGTATATCTTAATATATATATTTCTTGTGTGCGTGTGTATGTGACTGAACTCCTCCTAAACGACTGGACCGATTTTGATGAAATTTTTTGTGCGTGTTCGAGTGGATCCGAGAATGGTTTAGATTCACAATTGGACCCGGTAGGTGGCGCTGCGGTTGACTTTTGGGATTTCTATTTTTTATTATCAAGGCAGGACAACGTCCGCCAGGTCCGCTAGTATGTATATATATACCTTGTGTGTATGTATATGGGTACATTTACGTTCTATATGTGTTCACTTTATGTATTCAGTGCACTGTGTATATTCAGTTATATCTTAATGTTAAGTTAATGTGATTATTAAATTTTTATTTTATTAATTTTCTTCACTTCTTTTATCTTTGCACTACCTACGATATATTTTATTCGTGATACCACTTGTTAGCTGGAACTAAATACCTTTTGGCATTAAGCTCGCCCGTGTAAAAACTAAAAAGTGCAATAAAGTAGTAATTTATGAAGACTAAGAATTTTGAACTATTTTTAAACAATGGAATATCTTTAAAAGCACAGAAATAATGACATAAAGTAGTTCTGCAAATAATGGTGACTCTATTTCAGGAAGAATGAAAGTTACATATCTAGAGGGGAAAAAGCCTAAAGAAGATATAGATGGATCGACTCAGGAATGTTACTTGTAAACGAAGGTATGACGGATTCAATGAGGAATGTTACTCGTTTGTATCTGAAAGGTGTAAATACTTAGACGATAGGAGATAGAAGAGAGAGGAAGAAAAAAACATGAGTTAACTCAACTGATATGAGAATGAGACAAGAAGAAGTTTAAAGATCCAGCAAAGTATCTACAAATAATAAAGCTAATAAAGTCTTCATTGTTTTAATCATAATTGGAAAAGAGAACAGATTTATAGTTTCTAAAGTATAACAGATGCATCATAAACTTTTCCTTCAAAGAGTTATCGAACTACCAACTTCAGTAACTTTAGTTACCGGAGTTTAAGTGGCGTTGAGAAGTTATCTTCTAAAACATTTAACATAATTGACTTTTAAATCTTCATTCAAGTAATTATGAAGGTGCCGCACAGATGTTATTAGAAGTGAGATAAAATAATTTGCGTTTTGCCCTCATTTATAAGAGGTTCTTAAATTATGCTAGCAGTATTAGTAATTTTGACTACATTAATGATATTTGTATTTTTTTTTTTAATAATTTGTATCAAATGTGTTACGGATTCGAATCTTCATTTAAAATAGGGCTATATATCAATTCTAAAAATTGAGCTTCTGATGAACTCTTCCTTCATTCTTATTTTGATGTTAGTCAATGATTATTGTGATACACTACTAAAATGCATTATGATAATCTAAGTACTTAACATATTATTTTGTATTTATTTCTTTCCATACAAATTTTAAAGTTTCTTTTTTTCTTACTGTAATATTTTTATTTTGGAAAAATGCGTTCATAATACATACAAATGTCATAATGAGCTTATAATGTTTATCATTTTATTTTTTCAATCTTACAGAACTGGAAATAAAAGAAACCTTTTTAAGGTTCAGTGGTTCATAATAGAACTTTATAGAATTATTTTGTTGTCCATCCGTTTGTTCGTATACGAAGGTTATATACGTAGTACATAATAATTCATTGTATGTCAATACTTTTTTGGTAAAGACGTCTTGAGATGTAAAAATGAAATTTTTATCGAATACTAAAGACCATGGTTTTACACTACAGTAAAAAGTCTATTCTAGGCTTAAAGAATACCCTTTTTTAATACATAATTACAAACATTTCGTTTTTTGTTCCTTTCTAATACTTGTCTCAGATTTCACTTTTTCAAGTACATACCGATTAATTAAAACCAATTTGTTTACGGAAATGTTATCAACTCGATAAACGCGTTGTTTTCGATCAAGACGATAGAATGACAACAAAACAACGATTACGACAACAAGTAGACAAGAGTGCGATGAATTATTAAGGATACCTGATTAATGGGATCAATGTCAGACCAACAGTCGCATTTCACCCAAAGAAATCAAAAGAAAGCGCGAGCTATCTCTACTGTGGCGCCATCAATTGACGATAAAAATAAACACTAGCGGATGATTAAACTTAATGCAGGAGTTACTTTTACCGTTAACACAAATGTCTCTTGCTGTAGAGAGTTATGACAGGCTGAGTCAATAATTTCCAGTCGGAAGTAGCATAATATTTTGTTCATCTTATCATTTTAAAGGTGCTTGGCGACATATTTTGAACTTGTACATAATAGTTAATAAAGCGGCCTTTTAGAAAATTGACTTCATTGTTGAAATTTAGTTAGCTTTTCACTGAGTCTTGTACAAAAAAAAATACATTATATACGCACGCAGTCCGTGAACTAGGTTTGGATAGATGACTAAACTTTTTATTTTTAAATTGGTTATTAGTTTTTCTCCCGGACTGCGTAGTTTTGGTTGATCTTTCCCACTTATATAGAGAAAAAAACGTTGAACTAACCGTGAAGAATTTTTATTTTATTCTTGTTTTTATTAGTTTTGTACCGACAAACAAGAATTCGGTTGTGTTTTGTATCTACTTTTATGGTGAAATTCTTTGGAAATGTTGTGTTTTCGTTGTATTTTATAGAAATACCAATTTGAAGTCAATAGTTTAAACAGCTACAACATATATGTGAGATATGAATATTTAAAATTACATACAATTTACACGTAGTCCGGTGAAGCTGTTAAGACCTTGCTAGGTCAATAGCGTAGTCAGTACGGAAAAAAAAACAATTTTCAATATAGATACATGAATGAAACTACAAATACCTTAATAAGTCTGGAGAGTCTAGACGGATACTGAAACTGAACTAATACAGTAAAATACGAACTAAATACTAATTCCCTAGGGAAATCCTTCGGGAAAGTGTAATTTCGTTGTTATTTTATAGAAATATATAGAAATACTATTTTTATGTCAATCATTTGAATATCTATAAAGTATATCGAAGACATTAATACTTTAAATACTTAAAACTCGACAGGTACTGAAATTGAACTAAAAATACTAACTAAATACTAATTTCCTACGAATTACAAAGGCATTGAAAGATATGAAGCATTGAATGGTGAATTAAAATTGATTCGTATTAAAACATTATAACTTTTTGAATGACTTTGAATAACTTATGACTTGGTCAAAAAATAAATCTCGTTTCCTTTTGTTTTAATTTCTCAACCTTTTTGGTTTGGAGTCAAAATAAATAACAGAAATAAATAAATATACATCGTCTCTCCAGATCAATAACTGAACGTTTACTTGACTTTAATATCGATCAACTAACAGAGTGACGATTTGATCCTTATCAATCTTGTGTTTGTATGAAGAATTATTCGTAGAAAGGTGTCTAACAGGCAAACTTTAGTTTTTATAATATTAATGCAATTAGGCCCACCTTCCCTTCCCCGTCCCATCCCCTCTCCTCGCCCCTCCCTCAAACACAGGCTGGTAACGCATTACCGACTCCCCTGGTGTTGTTAGTGTCTATGGGCGGCGGTGATCACTTAACATCAGGTGATCCGCATGTTCGTTTGCCTCTTATGATATAAAATAATATGATCCTAATATTAGTTATATATCATTATTTAATAGTTAATTATTTAATAGTATTCAATTTGAGGGTGGTAGCTAATCAGGTGGACTTAACCTTATCAGCATGCTATGATTTCATCACGATATTTTCCTTCAGTGAAAGTTTCGGCTCATTTTCAAGGATTGGAACCTACGACGATCGATTTTATTTCTATTTACGTCATTCAACTTATCCTCTCAGACCTTTTGTGTCGTACATGCCAATCAATTTTTCTCCATTTCAGGTTAGCTTTCAGACAATATTCTTCTTATGTCAAAACATTTGTTCGGGTTCCTAAGATATTTATCTTACTGATGGTCATTGTGAATGAGATGTTAAACGTATAGGGGTCTGTTGGTCACCAAACTAACTTTTGCACCACATTTAATCAATCAAGAGTTAGTTTGTTGTTCAGAGATGGCGCCACAGTACAGTTAGCTCGCGCTTTCATATGATCGCCGTCTTTTAACGACACGCAGCTGTCGATCAGACATAAATTTTAGTAGTCCGGTGAAGCTGTAAAGACCTTGCCAGGTCAATAGCGTAGTCAGTTCGAGAAAAAAAACATAAATTCTGTAGTCCGGTGATGCTGTAAAGGCCTGTCAGGCCAACTGTGTAGTCGTTTAAAAAAAAGACATACGTTTCAGTAGTCCGATGAAGTTGTAAAGGGCCGTCAGGCCAATAGCGTAGTCGGTTTGAAAAAAAAGACATAAATTAAGTAGTCCAGTGGAACTGTATAGGCCTGTCAGGTCAATAGCGTAGTCGGTCCGAAAGAAAAGACATTTTCTTGTGTGTTCGTTGTCTTGTTATTGTTTCATAGTCTTGGTCGTGTTGATCAAAAACAATGTATCGAGTCTGAAAAAAGTCCACAATCAAGAAGTTTCTTCATATTATTTATGTATGAAAGTTACTGATGCTATGGGTTTAATTTATAAAAGACAATGTTATTTTTAACTAGTAGTGCCCGCGACTTCGTTCGCATGAAACCTTATATGAGAAAACTGCGATTAATAGAGTCATCTGAATGTATTAAATCCATTTACTTTTCTTTCGTACTTAAGTCGCGTCGCCATTAAAAGTACAATAACGTTTGATAGACCGAACCGATTTTAATGAAATAAAGATTAAATGTTACTCAAAGATATACTATATGATTTTCTTGAAGGGGTTTTATCATGAACGCGGTATTTAAGCAGTGATACCTTTTCATACAAACGGATGTAGAGACCGACATTTCTATAGACATCTGCAATATTTTTTTTACAAAATCTAAAAAGTACAAACACGTTTTACATTTTTATTATATGCATAGATTGTTCATATATTATAAGTATAGGTGATTATGCATTAGTGACGATAAGCCCCGTGTAGTGATTGATACTTACTTAGATCTTGTTAAATAGAATATTTTATTTTAAAGTCTAAAATTTTCTGTATTACCTTTTTTTATACTACATGGTGGCACACAAGCATGCAGGACACCTGATGTTAAGCAGTCACCTCAGCCTATGAACGCTTGCACCATCAGAGGTGTCATATGCGCGTTGCCGACCCTTCAATATCGTATCCTATTTACATTCCCCTTGAAGAATGCCATACTGTAGCCCCCAGCAAAAACCTCTGCAGGAAGCTCATTCCACAACCGAAGCGTGCGTGGGAGGAAACCCCTCTGAAACCGGTCTGTCCGAGACAATTTCGGCTTCAGTGTGTGAGGATGAATTCTCTCCCGATGACGAGCGGTACGATGGCGAAAAATAGCCTGCCTGTGGCTAAGGTTTAACTTAACTTTTTAAAAAAAACCTAATTCTAAATGAAAGTGCAATATTAAAAAAATATCTATGTACAGTCCTCGTTCATTCGGATTTGCACGTAATATAGTCAAGAATTGAATACTAAACAAAGTTAAAATATTATTATAGAATCTAAAATTGCCACTTACTAATTCTCATGTTATTTCGAAGTTATTACATAGGATATAATACATATTTATACCTAAATTTCTGTTATTCGCAACTATATTGTCAGCGGTCAAAAATGTTACCGTGGATTTTAAATAATTGTTTATCATGTTTGTTTCTGAAAAGCCTGAGTTTGCGTCCATCTTTTAACTTTATTAAAAGATTTTATCACTTAAGTCCCAATATTTAATCTTCTGTTGCAGATTTTTAGTACGTAATTATTGTTTTAAAATGATTTTATTACAAGATTATAGAAATGTTTTTAAAATCAATTCTCGATGAATTGTTTTATCTACGCGATTTTATCTACGCCATATGCTTGAAAGTAACATATAATAATAATATTACCCAACATGGCTTTTAAGTTATTGATCTACGGCTATAGGCATGCTGTATATTTCAAACAGGTACAAACATAATTAAGAATGATAAATGAACAAGAATCACATTTAGGTTATATGGAGGCCTGGCATGGACTCATGTCTTTTATTTAATAACGTAAGAGATGCCTTTTTAATATTTATGAACGCAATTTAAATCGTGAATTTAAAGTATTCTAATAGTTAATACTTAAATTCTAAATTTGATCTATATAAATCGATGTTGGCCGTTATGTGCGCATCACGCAAAAAGGACTCGATACATTTCGATTAGATTCGAGAACTTCTTTTAGACGCTTAGTCCAAGAATCTAAGAAATAAAATTGTAAAGCTTTACTGAATATGAAATTAAGATTTAGATAAGCTGTAAGTGTCCATATATATGTGAAATGAAACAAGCGATGTGTAGTAAAGTAAGTAGTGTGAAGTAAACGGAAAACAATGTTTACGAAGAAATTGTGTGAAGTATATTTTTCCATTCAATTTCCTTTATGTTCTTCCTTTGTAAAATATATTCTTACGATAATAAACAACGCAGATGAAGTCGTGGGTATCAGTCCGTACAACATATTCAAGATATGAATCAAAATATAAAATCCTGCTTTTAACCGATCGTGGGTTTAATGCAACAACAAGTTTATTTTTAGCGCGGATATTATATTATTTTCTATACTGATATTAGTTATTTAGTGGGTTTCACTTGTTTTAATGGTTATTATTTCAAAACTCCGTATAAAGCACGGTTTACTAAGCCACGAGACATAGAACCTCGCTGACATAGGCATTCACCGACTCCCCGGTGTTGTTAGTGTCTATGGGCGGCGGTGATCACTTAACATCAGGTGACCCGAATGTTCGTTTGCCTCTTATGATATAAAAAAATATGACATAGGCATTCACAGTTCAGGCTAACGTCGGTAATGCTCGATTCTCCTATTATTCTATATGTGTTATAGTATATGGTCTGATCTATACTTTGTATGGTTATTGTTCAATTACCAAAGGTTGTAGGGCGAAGTTAGCGTTATGTTTCTGCAATAAATCTTATCTTTATTAAGTACTAGCGCGCCCGGCAGACGTTGTCCCGCTTTGATTATAAAAAAATCCTTAACCAATTACATACGAAAACGTCTTCATGAATCACTTTATCCACTGGTGAAAACCGCATGAAAATCCGTTTAGTAGTTTTTGAGTTTATCGCGAACAGACAGACAGACAGACGCGGTAGGGGACTTTGTTTTATACTATGTAATAATATGTATAATTCTTCTGTTCGTGTATGCGACCGAACTCCTCCTAATCGGCTGGGTAGATTTTGATGAAATTTTTTGTGTATATTCAGGCGCATTAAAGAATAGTTTTGATTCACAATTGGAACAGGTAGAGCACGCGGCGGTTGAAATTTGGGTTTTTTTTTATTACCAAGGCAGGACAACGTCCGCCTAGCCCACTAGTTTAGATTATAAATGAGAATGCTTGAGAAGATGGACGTTATCTGTTAGCCTTTCATGCAAACCTATCGAACGGATTTCGATGAAGGTTTACAGTAATATGGCATACACATCAGAATACCACATTGACTAACCTAACTAATATGATAAATGTGAATGTAGTTTGTTTGTTACGCTTTCACGCCATAACTGCTCGAACGATCGACATCAGATTTTGCTTACACATTATCAGTACGGAATAGGATATAGGGTAATTTACATACCGAAAAATGCACTGTTTCCAATCTACATTAAAGCGAGCACAGCCGTTAACATAAGTAGTTCACTGTAATGTTCATTTCGATCCTTGAATGAGCACAACTTTTTGAATGTATGTTTTAAAAATTAAAAACCCTCCGATTGTGATTGTTCCCGTATTTATTTTGTAATTTTTACCAAATTCTGTCCTCAACAAGTACATTCCGTACATGTTGCCAGAGGTACAAAAGAGTACATGAGGTACCTACTTATAGAAACAAATAGTGTCCCCGCTAAATCTATAATCTATAGTAAATTAATGAAATTAATTTTAATTTGACAAAAATATAGCGACAAGCGTCAAGTAAATTGAAAAACCTGTCATGTGGGGAGTTATCACGTCATGTGCCAATGATATTATAAGTAAAAAATTACTTACAATACCTATAATTGGCCATGCGCTGCGAAGACTGTTTGAGTTATACGTAGACAATGTATGTTGTCATCTTTTATAAAGATACAATAGCACTAAAGAAACAGAGGATGATGGCTAATAAGCATTAAAATGCACAACGAACAAACCTTGATTTGTTTGTAGTTTGGTGTTAGTTTGTAGTTCGATGAAGCTATAAAGGCCTTTAAAACCAACATCTTAAGTTGATTAGAAAAAAAAGGAGCGTAGTTCATTCTCGCGTGGAGCGTCGGCCCGTTCACATCTCTGATACGTAACTATATTCAATAGTGTATTACTTTATCTGTTTATTAAGGTAAATTATTTTATTATTAACTATATGTGCCCGCGACTTCGTAAAAAAAAGGGAGTAATAAAATTATCTGAATATATTGAATCGATTTATTTATCTACTTTTCTCTCGTACGTAAGTCGCGTTGTCATTAAAATTACAATAACTTTTGACAAAGTAAATCGATTATAATGAAATTAAGACTAAAAGTTACTCGAGGATATGTTTTATGGTATTATTTATAAAGTTTTATCGTGAACGCAGTACTTTAGTAGTGATGCGTGTTCAAACAAACACACAGACTGACATTTCTAAAAATGATTTAAATGTATTTTATTACTAATTCCAAGATACCTGCAACAATGTCTTTCACAAAAATCTAAAAAGTACAGACACGTTAGATTTACATTCTTATTATATGTATAGATACTTGATTGGTCTTGAGAAACTTATCGATTAAATTACTAGGAGGACGTCATGTATGATTAACGTCATCCCTTTATAACCGTTGCCCCTATCCTCTACCACGAGATATATATTATTACAGCTATTGTAAATCCCTATATCATTTATTCGAATACACAATATTCAAAGTTTAAAGGCCAAATTTCGAAACGAAATTCACGGAACGACCTGTCCGTAACTGTCAAGGGCAAACTTCGGAGGACAGAAATTCTAATGATGCTATATAACTTTAATTTTCTTGAGTTCTAATTCCATCAACCCATCTTTCGTCGCGTATTAAGATTAATGTGCATACTTTTGATGATTCTATCAGTTAATCAAAGTTTAATCTGCTAATGAGTAATACTTTGTACTCAATGATATTATAACTAAAGATACGTTACTTACATGATATTTTGACAAAATAAATGGCACGGTAACGCACACATACCTAAAGTAGTAATAATCCAGTCATTTTAGGTTTTATCTGCAGAAAAAATCCTTGTGAGCTGGATTTTTGTATACACCTTTATTACGGTGCTGTGATGAAGATGTGAAAAATCGACATTTGATATCGTGCCGGCTAAAAAAGTTATAAAGGTCAAAAGGTCACGGAAATCAGTTTTTCGCAAATATCTCGCGACCTATTGCTCGGAGGTCAACAAAGGTCATTATAAAAATTGTTTCTAGTAAAATTATCTACAAAAAATGTCTCTTGAATTTTTCTGTAAAGTCAACAGTTTTCGGAGTAGAGCGCTGAGAAAGCGACTAGAATGCACTCATATTCGGTATTGTACGAGCATTCCGTACACTAAGGCGTAAACTCTGTAGCTTTTTATTAACGTTTGTAAGTGTCATAAATACTTTTATCTGATATTTGGACGTTTCGGGTCACATTTTTGACATATATATGTATAATTTACAAATCAGCACTAAATTAATTCTGGGTCCTAAAATTACACATTGGATAAGCTTTAGGACTAATTGCACGTCACAATTGGTACAATTAAGAACAACAATTTGCGCCTTCACAAGCCTTATTAAAATAAATTATGAAGGATTATTATTATTTTTTTTATTATTATATATTTAATGGTATTAAACAAGCAGCAGGTTGACAATAACATTGTAGAAATGAAATACTTTGCTTTATGCCAGTCACTTCTTTACTGCATTCCGTCTTTGGGGGGAACGAGTAAATCCATTTTGCGACTCCTAGAAAGGGCTCAAAGAGCCATACTGAAAGTGATGTTTTTCCGGCCATACAGGTACCCCACAGAGAATCTTTACTAAGAATGTCAGGCTTTAATCGTTAGACAGCTTTTTATTCTACAAATTATTCTCCGTCAACATGTAGGAACGACAAACTTACAATTCTCAGATACGAGAAGAAAGATCGAGGACATAATAAAAGTACGTAAACATAACATTTGGTATGCTTGACGTTTTGAAGGCTTCCTGGGAGGATTGCTCTATAATAACGCAAATAATATACTAGAGATTAATCAATACAACAGACATACTACTAAAAACTCACTTTCAAATGGTTACATTCACAAAATTACACAAACACAGAAAATTTATGAATACTACAATTTAAATTGTAATTGTAATTACGGTCGTTCAATTCATACATTTTTATTTAATAAACAATTCACTCATTACTATCATAAAACACTCTTGTCTCACTCGGAATACCGTGTTACACAATAATCTTACTTATTTAGTTAATTCAAATTAAGCTTTTATTTGTTACATATCTTTAAGTTATTGTTTGTTTTAGTTCTCATTATATGAAATTATGATATCTACGATAAGGTTTGTAACCAGTGCAGATACCAATATTACTGTAAATAATGTGCACATTGACATGGAACATTAAAATACATTATTGTATTATTATTATTATTATTATAGACAAACGTCAAAACGGCCATCATAGCGTGCCGCTATTATAATTCGAACACAGTTGTTCATAATGCTGAGAGACCATGTAGTTAAGGAAAGTAACATCCTAGTCCTTATAGAAAGAGCTCGGGTTGTATTATGAAATGTATAAGAATTTTGGAATTGATATGAACTGTAGGACACGTTAATAATGTCGGACTTGTTCGCGACTACGATATATCAAGCATTAATCGTGTCGCAGTTTAATTAACAGGGTGGTGGATGTCTAAACCCGACTGGATAGTCGTCACAATATATACATTCTAAGAAACCCAACATAGTGACTTTCTTTTGATTTCCTACGTTTCGGTTCGGACAGTGCATTTCCTTTTGTTGAGAAGCTTACAGGACGGCGTAACTGTAGTCAAAGACGATGGACTGTAAGCCTTTCAATTGTCGCCGGTATTTTTATTCTAATTTGAAAAAGAAATTAATTTGGGATAACAAAAGTTGTAAGGTAATCAAAACAAATAACTTCTTTAATTATGTTATATGACTAACAGCCGACCGCGAAGCCGATTGCGTTTGCATCTTTATAAAGGACTAGGTTCTGCTCGCGGGTTCGTTCATATTAATCTAGAGAAGAGTACAATTTTTGTAGATAAAAGGTATGATCTATGCGCTTTTCTGTATCCTCGTGAACGCGTATGCAAAATTTCATAATGCTCGGTTGAATAGTTCAAGTGTGAAAACAAACTAATTTTCGCATTTATAATTATTTTTTTCTTAAATAAAAGTAGCATAATTTACTCCTTATAACATCTGCTATCTCTACCAGTGAAAGTTCCACCAAAAGCGGCTCAACAGTTTAGGAGATTAGTCGGGACAAACAGACAGACAGGCAAATATTTTAAAAGTTAGTTTTTTTGTTATATGCACCATATATAATTTCATATTTCATGTAGCAAAAATAACTTATTATTAAGTTAATAATAACTTATTATTAACTTCAATTTTATTTATTTGTATAGATGAAAAGAAATTAAGTGTTCAGTTTCAAAAAGTTTAAAGATGTATTCTTTTAGGCTTTTGTTAGGAATACTTTATTTCATCAACTTCCCTATAATCTTTCTTATATAATCTTAAATCAAAGGGATCCTTCGGCCGAAAAGCTTTTGATTCTGCTGATATTAGGATCGTCATTAAGTGGTATTGAGCGCTTCGTACTTGTATAAACTCTATTCATTTAAGAGTTGCCGTCGGTTTTCCTTTTTATATCAGGTATTGTTACCTTTATTCTTAGGAATGTTAACGATATCGGTTGAGATGGAATATTGCGAATAATGTATGAATAATTTCTACATTTTTACGGATTTTGTTAAAAATTTACTTGACGGATTATTTAGCAATCTCATTTTAGTCAAGATTCTACATATTAGTTGACTGTCTTAACGCTGTAGTTTTTTTGGAGCTTAGTTCTTTAACGTGGCATGCGTTAGCAGTTGACAGTTAAAATCGTCACGTAAGAAAAAAGCGTAATGCTTTTTATCACGCTTTTATTAGCTTCACCTGTATGTATATATGTAACCGACCCCTTTGAGCTCGATTTTGTCCTACTTTGAACGATCAGATTTAATTCAAACTTTGCACACCTGTCAAAGGTCGATGACAATGCAATAATCCGAAAAAAAAAAGTTAAAAAAATTTAACTAAAAAATTAAAAATAAATAATAGTTTAAAAAATTAAAAAAAAACACGCATTCATAGAAAATCCAACTAAAAAACAGAAAATAAAATTTAATAAATTTGGATTAAGAATAGTGTAAATTAGAAATAAATGTATATTTTTGTAAAAAGTGACAAAAAAATGATAAAAATACTGATATCTGGAGGTGCTGATATTAACAGGGACGCATCGCATGTTACTATCAGCACCTCCAGATATCAGTATTTTTATCATTTTTTAGTTGGATTTTTTATGAAAGCGTGTTTTTTTAGTTTTTTTAAACTATTATTTATCTGCCTCTCTCCCTTCATGCGCATGGAGAATTTGGAATGAATTTATAGTGGAAGGGTTATCCTTCTTCTGCCTAATTTTTCGAACTTGGTTAGTTAATTTAGCCAATGTGTCAAACTCGATATACGTACATGTTGGTGAGACATACATGTGCAGATGTACACATTTATGATTAGTTGGATTGATTCAGTTTTGGATGTCGCATTCAAGACAACAGCCCAAGCAGAGGTTCGTCTGTTTAGGTTCTCTTGAACTTGTTGCCATATGGTTGACCGCCGTAAGCGTTCGGCACATTAGTCTGGTGAAGTTGTGAAAGCTCGCCAGACCAAGAGAGTTAGTTAGTTCGAAAAAAGGCCGGTTTTATAACATTAATAATGATGTTAGATATAATTATAATGATTTTCTCTGTGATTTCTCATACTCTGCACAACTTTTTTTATTTCATATTTTAATATAATAATCAAGTAAATAATAATGTTTAATATTACATTTGCTATAATCTAATAAATGAGCACTTAGTCCTTTTGTGACCTTTTGAACCTAATGTAAAAAAACAGTGATTAATAAAATCACTTGAATCTATTAACTTATCTACTTTTCTCTCGTACTTAAGTCGCGTTGTCATTAAAATTACAATAACTTTTGATAGAGTGAACAGATTTTATTGATACCAAGACTAAATGTTACTCGAGGATATACTTTATGATTTTCTTGGTGATATTTTATCGTGAACGCAGAACTTTAGCAGGGATGCGTGTGCAAACAAACAGACAGACAGATATTTAAAAAAGAGATTGAATTTTATTACTTATCCCAAGACACCTGCAACAATTTTTTTCACAAAAATTTAAAATGTACAGACACTTTAGATTTACATTCTTATTATATGTATAGATTTAGCAAACTGAAATTAAATCGGGATTTAGAAGTTATTATAGATTAATTCAAATTTAGATATAAATAAAGTTAATAAACAATAGCGGGTCAAGTAAACAGTGATCTAATGTGTCACTGTGACGCATTGAAAATTTATGTCAAATGGAGGTTTATCCGAAACATGTCGAAAACACTTAAGCCCGGTTTGGAGCTTGTGGCACGTTTAGGCGCGGCTATAATGAACTTTGTCACGTCAGCCAAGTCCGTCCGTCGCGGATATGACGTGCCACTTACTAACGACCCTAAGTAAACAATGCTTTAATGTCGACGAGACAGTAATTTGCAGTGTAGACAGATTAACAACAATCTAGTCTGTCAATAGATCTGAATGTACCTTTCAGATTTAATGGTTCGGTTCTAAGGCTTGCTGTTGGATTGTAGGTGCAATTAGTGGCGTGTCTTTCTTCCCACGGCTATGATTTCAGTTTTAACTATTGGTTTTTGTCGTTGTTGTGAATTCGTCTAGACACAGATCAGTAGCTTCCACAGCTAACAAGGCTTATAAAAACGTTCATTGTTTATATTTTATAAGAAAAATAAGAAATATGGTGATTTATATTCTACACAATTGTAATAAAATTGCTATGAATTTGAACTCCAAGCGGTTGTATTGGGAGTAAGAAATACTTTATTTTTTTAAACAACGGGTAATGTTGATGATTATTTAAAATTTAACAAAATGGGTAGTATTTTTTCTGTTACGTGGTTATTTTCCAAACTCTTACTAGATAAATAATAAATCATTCTTTGAATCAAATACAATATAAATAATGATTTTTCTCGAGATAAACTCTTTCAATCGTTAGTTATTTGAAAATATTCCTTTTAGATATCTCTTACTACCCTATCTCTTATACCCTCTTTTTCTTTTTTTTATTAACGTGAGGAAATCCTTTATGGATACGCCACCCTCTCTCGAGAGAGAGTGGGTCATGTCCGACTCGCACGGACTAAAACCCCACGGTGTACCGTCCGCCGCATGATAGGGGCGGCCAGGGAACTAGATTAATGCCCGCGATGTCTGCGATGTTTAATATCTTAACAACATATTTTATGTAGAGATGAAAAAAGACATAGAAAGCAATACACTTTGTTTACAAAGTTTTTTTATTATCAATGTCATATATTTACTTCCCATCTCCTGCGCACGCGTCCCATACCGCTTGCCCCACTACAATGCTGAACGCGTAGTGTTTATAAAAATCGTAGTTTCTTAAAACTACGTAAAGTAGCTTTTCCTCGCGGCTTCGCTCACCTTAATGTATTTTAACCTATCCCTCAGTTTCAGTACTTTTTTCTGGATGAAAGTATACCCTTATATTCTTTTCAATAGCCCTGATAGCGTGTATACAAAATTACATAGTGGTCCGTTGAGTAGTTAAGACCGAAGACCATAACAAACTGAAATTCACGCTTATTTTATTAATTTCGAAGTTAGAAAGAAAACAGTGTATAGAAGTAGTCATAAGGACTACCGATAAAAGTGAAAACTCAAAACAATGGAATAACTGTGTTCTCTTTTGAATTTTTAAATTAATTATAGTGTGAATTATTAAAATTTCATAATTTGTATATGTTGCAATTATCAGCATTAGTCTGATTTTCACACCTATTGACATTTCGAACAATAATTATATTCTTTTTTTTTTCTCGAATTGACTATGCTATTGACCTGGCAAGGTTTTAACAACTTCACCGGACTACAACAATAATTATACCTAACATTTTATTAACTAATCATATATATGATGGACTGCATAAACGCAATAAAAAATATAAATATTAAATGTACACAGGCTGCTATACCACACGTTAGCGACGCAAGCCGAGCAAGAGGAATACGGTCGGTCACGTTTACTAGCATGTCATGACGCGAAATCCTAAGTTTTTCTCCAGCCAAAAAATACCACTCAACGCGCCTAAAGAAGTTTTACTAAAAAAAATATGAAAAAAATGACTTATTTTAATGGGGTAGCAAATATAGCGCATTCTAATGGAGTTGGATTTAAAAGTAGTTATCATGATGCATACAGTATAATGGAAGTAATCTTCTATCTATACATACTAGTGGGCGCCCAGTGGTCGACATTCGACCATAGTTCATTGAATTTTTAAAGTTTGAACTTTATTAGGGTTCTTTTATCAATGGCATCGACTTCAAATATATAATCTTCTAATATATAATTAGGTAGTTCAAATATCAATATTTTTTATTTAATTCGGTTAATTTAATAATTAAGTTATTTTTCTTTTTTAGTGCCTTATTAGTTTTTCACATCGAAGGCGGTTTACTTTTTTTTTGTAAAAAAATTTATTTCCCCATTTTTAGTGTTCATAAATATATCTGGTTTGTAATGGGTATAATAAATCGGTTCCAATCTCACGAAAATACGTAGAGACGAAGTGGGTGAAAATCAAATAAACGATATTTAACCCTCTTATATGGGACCACCGCTGAATATAACTAATTCATATAAAAAAGGATCATTAAAATCGGTTCATAATTTGCGGAGATATCGATTAACATACATAAAAAAATACATAAAACCGAACGTCGTAACCTCCTTTTTCGAACTCGGTTAAAAAATACATACAGTCGAGCATAGCAACCTCCTTCGCAACCTTTTTTGAAGTCCGTTATTGACGGATGTCAAAATGTCTTTTTTATTTACATGTGTGTATATGTTGTGTAAAATTGAAGCAGTAGTATGAGTAATGCATATTTTAATTAATTTAATATACTTCTAATGCATTTTATATAAAATAAATAGCTTTCTGCACTCCTCCTCCATATAAACTTTAACTATGTCAAATTTCCGTTCATCCATTCACGCAATTCTTTTACAAGGGATACAAAGTTTTGGCTTCACGTATTAATATATATGATGATGATAATAACAGTGTAAACCTAACGCGTCTGTACTTTTTCGATTTTTGTGAAAGAAATTGTTGCAGGTGTCTAGGAATAAGTAATACGTAAATACGTTTGAATCATTGTTAGAAATATCTGTCTGTCTGTCTGTTTGTATGAATATGCATCAATATAAAGTATTGGGTTCACAATAAAACCTGATCAAAAAAATCATAAAGCATATCCTCGAGAGTAACTTAGTCTTTGTTTCATTAAAATCGGTCCACTCTATCAAAAGTTATTTTTATTTGAATGACAGCAGAGGTAAGTACGAGAGAAAAGCAGTAATCTACGAGTATAGTAATATTTATAAAGCTTATTTGTTTGGTTAAACGCGCTAATCAACAGGAACTACTGGTCCGATTTGAAAAATTCTTTCAGGGTTGGAGGAGCACCAATGACGAATGTTTCAAAATCGTTTTTTTTTCCTTTTGCAAGCTTCCGCTGCGTATTAGCCCTGGCCCAACAAAGTAACTATTTCACGCGGACGAAGTCGCGGGCAGAAGCTAGTAGTAAAATAAAATAATCTTACCAAAATATTGTTTCATATGTTGGACACTCTTTATTTATGTTGCTGGCTTATCTATGGGAAGATTAATTAGTACTCTACAGGGGCTAATATGTGAAAAGGTAAAACCCAAATTTATATAGTTCAGTCAGCTTTGGACCGGCCCCTAAGGTTGCCGTTAAAATTTCCCAGACTATTACAATACCCTTAGTAACTCTGCGAACAATTTACATGTAAAATACCATGGGAGGGTAAGTTTTGAATCAAATTTAACTATAAGTTAAAGTATAAGGCCCGGTTCGGGTCAAAGTTAAAGGTTGTTTACCAATTTCCCTTCTTTATAATTTCCTTGTGTATACTTGACAAATATAATTTCGCATTTTCAAGTTAAAATTCGCGTGTTAATTGAAGTTATACTTGTTTTGACGCGTTAGGGAAAAATGCTGAGAGTAAATTATTACGATGCGCGCGCACACTGTCACTAAAAACCGACACCCTGAAGATAGCTATATTCAACATTTTCTTTCTTTGCATTTGTTGTTTGTATTTTTTTGTATTAAAACTTTCAATGTATTAAATAACTTTTTTCCTATTGTTAGTGTCGTTTTTTCTACAAACGTAGAATTAGGCGAAAGATAAAATTTTTGAATAGATTTTAATCTTGTTACGCCAAAGAAGTATAACTTCTAACGCGTGTACATAAGTACACACACACTTTTTTATTATACCATTGGTGGCAAACGAATATTTTTTTTTTTTTTTATATTATAGGAGGCAAACGAACAGACGGGTCACCCCCGATGGTAAGTGATCACCGCCGTCCATAGACATTAGCAACACCAGGGGAGTCACAAGTGCGTTGCCGGCCTTTTATAGAAGTATACGCTCGTTTCACCTGACGGTAAGTAATCACCGCCGCCTATGGACACCTGCGGCACGAGAAGAATCACAGATGCGTTGCCAGCCCTTGACAAAAGAGTAGGCTCGTTTCTTGAAAGATGGGTAATAAATAGAAATAGATAAATATAATTGCTTTTGTATTAACGAGGCTATGTGTAGAAATAAAGTCTAGATTAATGTATATGTATAGTGTACTAATAGTCGCTCGGAATTTAGTCTGCATTTTTTTAAGCTAGCTTTTGTTTTTTTTTAACTTTTTTTTGGCAACATTTTGTTTTCTGCCATGTGAGTGTTATGTTTCAGTTCTTCTCCATTCCATTTTTGGCAACCAGTCTTCTAGTAGACATCACTGCATTGTAAGTGAGTATGATATTAAAGTTTTTGATATATTTAATGCTAGTGGGGCTGTGCTCAGGAATTTTTGGGCACTAGATTATGGCCGGGTATTTCATCAGTCACTTATGTACAACAAACAAACTATATTACATAAAACACCACCAATTTTACACAATATAGAGTCAAGTAACACAAGATTATGAATAAAAAATAATATCCACTACATGACAGACCAAGATCCCGCCAAAAACTCCTAGCTTTTGCTTACGTTTTTGTATATTTTACATACATTTTTCAGGTAGTTCTTGTGACAGGTTAGAATTCATGCTCCATGGTATTCATTCGCATCCACTTCACTTGTGCATAATAACCAAACTATAGCTAAAACACCACCAATATGACAAAATATAGAGTCAAATAACACAAAATTATGAATAAAATATAAAATCCACTACATGACATTCCAAGATCCCGCCAAAAACTCATATTTCAAACTTATTTGATATATCGTTATATTTTGACCAATTAAAAGGAATATTTTTAAATTATAGCCAGTGTGTTATTCTGATTTGTAAGATATTTTATTGTAAAGTTTCAACAAAATTCAGTCAGTATTTTTTGCGTAATGAGTAGCAGATATCTATATATCTTAGAAAACTTTCTTTGTTATAAAACTGATACCATATTTTGTTTATTTTTTTACAGTGTTTGTTGGCTGATTAGATTTCTCTAAAATGGTTGAATTGACTTTGTTAACACTTTTCATAATGGATTAAGAACATTTCATAGCATTGAGCGTTGGTGTATTTTATATATAAGTATGTTAAAAAGATATAACCGATCGAGTTTCTTGCCGGTTATTCTCGATGATTAGGTTGTTTTCCGAACCGGTGCTAATGTTGACGATCATAAAAGATTTCTTAAGGACTAAATTCAATAAAGTATTTTTTTTATTTTTAAACTATCAACTTGCACCAATACTAAAAAAATAATATCTACATAAAATCCATATTTTCATATCATTTCCCTTACTGTACTCTTCATTGGCAATTTACCTTAAAGTCTATTAAACTTGTGTAAATTTAATTTAATATTATATGGTAATGAAATATGGTTATAAAATGGTAAATAAAATAATCATTGAGTAAATGAATTGTACTTTTAAAATTGTATTGCTTGAACAATATCTAGTATTAAGATTTCCTCGAACTTAAGTAAATTGGCATGAAATCAAAGAATGTTTTCGTGTGAAAATGACTGCTTAATTAAGCATAGCGTGAAGGAGTTAAATGTCAGGAATAATGTCGGGAACATTAAACGGCTCCTGAGTGATTTATGTTTGGGGTCACTAAATTTATAGAGTTAACGTGATTTTACTAGTGAATTATGTTAGCTTTCAGTAATCTACTATTAGTTAAAATTCGGGTAAAGGTGTTACACGCACATGAGTTAGAAAGAGAAAATAATGCATCTGTTATTCGTTACAACGTACTTTTTGTATATTTTCTTGATTGAAATTATTGTCAAAGGTCTATATGCTGATTTAAGTATATTAAAACTCAAGAGATTTGTTGTTGATATGTCTTTTGTTTCTTTCGACACATTCATTTCTGGAATTTCCAATCGGATTGAAAAAATCTTTTTTGTATTTTATTGACTATGCATTAAGGATGGTTATAGATCAACTTCAGTTTAAGAGTTTTTGGCGGAATCTTAGTCTGTCATATAGTAATTTATATTTTACTCGTAATCTCCTGTTATTTGAATCTGTATTTTGTAATATTGGTGGTATTTTACGTAATACAGTTCGGTTATTGTGCACAAGTGAAGTGGATGGAAAATAATACCACGGAGTATGAATTCTGAGATGTCATAAAAACTCCCTGGAAAATTCTAACAAGGGGGGCACCAATTTATTATCACAAATTACTTGTAATATGATAACCTACTTGATAATGGCAGTCTGGAAGATTGGCTGCCAAGAATAAAATGAAGATGATCACTCTAAAACCCTTAGGGGTGGAGCAATCTATGAGCAGGTGAGGCTGACGAGGGGAGACGACTGGTCGTGTACCCAGTAGTCTCTCTATAGTAGGACGAAGCCTGGTGTTCACTCGCCAGGCTGCCGCAGGGTTGGTTTCTCAGGAAAACAGCAGGTTCGATCCCTGGCCGGCCCTACCATACGGCGGACGGTACACCGTGGGGTTTTAGTCCGTGCGAGTCGGACATAACCCACTCTCTCCCCCGAGAGGGTGGCGTATCCATAAAGGATTTCCCCACGTAAATAAAAAAAAAGGGGTGGAGCAATCTATACTAATATTATAAAGCTGGACGGCTTGTTTGTTTCTTTGGTTGAACCCGGTAATCTCAGGAAATACTGGTCCGATTTAATAAATTATTTTATTTTTAGATATCTCATGTATCGAGGGAGGCTATAGGCTATCATCTATCTATATTATCACGCTAAGACCACTAGGAATGGAGCAACAATTAAGAATGTTTCAAAATCGTTTTTTTTTTCTTTTTGAGAGCTTCCACTGCACAGCATTAGCCCAAAGTAACAATTCCACGCGGACGAATTCGCGGGCAGAAGCTAGTTATTATATAAACGGCAATGCTTTTTTTCTCTCAAACTAGCTACGCTATTGACCTGGTAAGGTCTTTACAGTATCACCGGACTACGGCAAAATGCAATGCAGCAAGAATGACGTAATGGTTCGGGAAGACAGTAAAGTAAGCGATATGGTTGCCGCATATATTTTATTGTAAGCTTAAAGCGAGTGATACCGCGGGGCACAGCTCGTATTTTAATATTTTATAATAATGCATAAGAAGAAATTCCTTTTATATTCTAAAGAAATATAAGAAGGTGATAGTACAATGAATACCGATTAATCTATTTTTTAATATTAAAGATTTAAAAGTCTTATTACATTTGCAGAAAAATAAAATAAAATATATGAACACTCGAACAAAAGATAAAATATCAAACGTTATAATTTTAAAAATTTAAGATACAATGCTCATGCAATTGCAAGCGAAAAATTTCTTTTATTAAAAGTTCTTTACCAAAGCAATTTTCTTTCCTAAATTAATAGCGCTAAAACATATAACTAATTAAAGCGATTATTTTAATGGGGCCAGCGGTTATAATCTCAAACAAACCGTTCCGACGAATATTAATAAAGCCCAATGAACGACGTATTAAAAATGGGTCTGTTTTATTTGTGGTTAGGAAATCTCATAATGTTTTACTTCAAATTTAACATGATTTATCTACGCCATCGATCTCGTTTATATACGCTGTACGGAGTAACAAGAAAGAAAGAGAAATGGGTTTTAAATGCGATTGCTGGAACATAAATTAGATCGATTTTTAGCGACAAATGTTCAGTATGTGATCAATCAAAATCAAAAAATCAATAACACTTTATTCAATTTAGGCCTTAAGAAGGCACTAATGAACGTCAAAACTACCATCGCTTCAGAAAACAACCCAGTCATCGAGAAGAACCGGCAAGAAATCTGGATTATCTTTTCAATAAACATATTTAGAATAAATTGGGTACATGTCACAAACGTTTTTAATGGGTCCACAGAGATGAATCAATTCCAGACATCACCATCGTTCACTGATAGTGATAGTCGATAGCGTGTTCGGACACAGCCAAAATCTTACATCACTGCGACAACATTACACATATCACCTCCACGCACGTGCACGCATACACGCTTACACATGCAAGTGGAAGGGTTTTATTTTTTTCCCTTATCAAACTGAAATACACACATCAAAAAAGTCTAAGCAACATGCGTGATATTACAACTTTTACCATTTATATTAATTAATTTCTAAGTATTTACTCAAACAAAGTGCGTAGGTAAGTAAACTTTTTTGTTATTGATGACATACTGACTGGTTGTAAAAAAAAAATTTGATTATGTTTTGTTTTTTCATAAAATTCAAATGACTGCGAATTTGTTTGAATTTAAGTGCGTTTTAATTGCTACGTTTAGTCTTGATTTTATAATTTTACCAACCATTTAAATAAAGTTAGCGACAAAATTGAATTGTTAGATATTCTTTACGTCATGAAGCGACGTCATTTAATGGCAGATGAAATGCAAAGAGCTGTAGGGATGTTGCAAGCGGGAAGTAATCAATCTCAGGTATCTCGACGTTTTGGCATTCATAGAAGTGTTATTTGTCGTCTTTGGCAGCGCTACAATAATACAGGAGAACCCGCTGAACAGCATTCAGGCCGTAAAAGGAGTACAACCACTCGGCAAGACCGGTACATACAACGGACTGCAAGATGCCAGCCGATGTTAACCACTCGAGAGATAAGTTTGAGGCTACAAATTTCAAGTGGTGTTGATGTAAGTCCTCAAACTGTGCGAAATCGACTGCGTGAGTACGGTCTACGAGCTCAACGCCCAATCAGGTGCCCACCGATACGTCACGGGAATCGCGCTCGTCGATATGAATGGTGTAGAGAACGCATAACATGGACCCAGGAACAATGGGATAAAATTATGTTTTCCGATGAGTCGCGATTCGGGTTTAAGCCTGATACAAGAAGGGTGCGAGTGTATCGTCGGCCCGGAAATACTGAAAGGCTCAGGTGCGTTCAGGAAGTTCATCCATACAGCGGCTCAACAGTTATGTTATGGGCGGGTATTATGAAGAACAGGCGAACTGAGCTCGTTTTTGTAAATGGAAACATGAATGCTGAAAATTACATTGAGGATATTCTCAGACCTTATGTCTACCCATTTGCACAAACCTTTGGCTCCGATTTTAGGTTAATGCATGACAATGCGCGTTCACATACAGCTCGGCGAACCAGTGAATACTTTGCAACGGAGAACATCCGGGTATTGCCCTGGCCTGCACAATCGCCAGATCTCAACCCCATCGAGCACGCATGGGACATGCTCCAGAGACGTGTTTTGAAGGACTTGGATGGATCGACAACAACCCAACAGCTGAAGAATTTGCTACAATTCCATTGGGAGCGAATACCGCAAGATGACATAAACAGTCTCATTAATTCAATGAATAATCGTTGCCGACAAGTTCTGAATAGCAGAGGAGCCCATACTTTGTATTAAATTGTTCTATTCTTTCACAATAAATACATTTTCTTTAGAAATTTAATTTTGTAAGAATAAAGTTTAGTTTCTTATGTATCTTAGTTTCTACAGTATATTCTAATATTGTTCATTTCTGTTATTAAAAGAACTTATAAAGACAACAGCTGTTATTTTTACATCATAGAACCCTAAAGATATAATTTTAAAAATAAAATACAACGTTATAATGTGAAGAACCATCCTAAAATTTAAATCAGTACATGTTGCTTAGACTTTTTTGATGAGTGTAGTTTAGAATATTATCCGATACGAAACATATATGGGAGTTGTTGAGGTATGTATGCTTGGTACACATATATGTTTCAACAACTCATATATGTATGAATAGTTAGCTTAGCTTAGGTTAGCTCAGATAGGTCGCGAATTGCATGTATCAGGCAACAGCCAAAGCCGAGGTGTGCCGCGCATCCTTGAGCTAGTTGTCAAAATAAAATCGGTTGAGTGCCTTAAGCGCTCGCCTTAGTAGTCCGGTGAAGCTGTTAAGACCTTGCTTGGTCAATAGCGTAGTCAGTTCGAAAAAAAAAAAAAAGTGCTTGGACACAGCGTCGATGGACGTTGATTCGAATCCTTCCGACCCAGTCGGAGCTTTCGGTGAAGGAAAAAATGGAGATGAAATCATAGCAATGTGGTTAACCTTTATCTAAGTCCGTCTGGCTAGCTATAAACTCTCAAGTTAAAAACATCTGTGTTCCCAAACATACGTTGGTATGTTCCAGCATCTGCACTTGAGAGCCGGTCCCCTCTAGGTTTTGGATGTTTACCATCTTACAGTATCATCATTTAACATCAGATTAGATTGTAATCAGACGCTAAAAAAAATATTATAATTTGCTGGTGAAACGAGGAAAAAAATGAGTCTTCGAAACGAATTCCCCTAATATATATATATACTAGCGGGCCCGGCAGATACTGTCCCGCCCTGATTATGAAAAAATCCTTGACAAATTATATACTAAAACGTTCCTCATCAATCACTCTATCCACCGACGAAAACAGCTTGAAAATCCGTTCGGTAGTTTTTCAGTTTATCGCGAACAGACAGACAGACAGACGCGGTAGGGGACTTTGTTTTATACTATGTAATGATGATATAAATGTATTTATTATATCTCTCTTGGGATCCTATGCCCCCAAACTGTCGGGGCAGAGGGCGTACACAATGCTTCTCCATCTCGATCTGTCGATGGCTTGACGCTTCATCTCACTCCAAGCAAGCCTAATTTTCGCACACTCTGCAAGCACAGATCTTCGCCAGGTTTGCCTAGGTCGACCACGTTTCCGCCTGCCTTGGGGATTCCAGTCCAATGCCTGAGTAGGGATATGGCTGTTGTCTCTTCGCAAAGCGTGGCCGATCCAGGTCCATTTTCGACGTCACACTTGATGGTCTATGGGATCTTCATGGCACATTTTCCATAATTTTACATTGCTGATTGTCTCTGGCCAGAAGTTTCTCAAGATATGATATATACATATATATATATATATATATATATATACACATATAAATATATTTGTTACGTACTGTACCATTTTTTTTCGGTATAGCCTCTGCCTATGTAGGCAATTCCGCCAATGTCAAGTGTGGCAAATATACGTTTTAGACTTAGATGCCAAATATTCAGTGTAACAACGTAGAGTAATCTAAAATAGCAACAGGTCATCATATGTACTTGTTCCGTTCATTAGACTATATTTAAGTGATAAATCATTCGTTCTGGATACACCTTTACCTCGCCCACGCTGGATACATAATACACACTTATTAATCTTACAATGCGACACGCCTAAGCTAACCACTAGGGCGGATGTCACACCGGGAGACGGGATTCAGTCATATATAATGATTTACCACATCTGAAAACTTTAAAAGTCCTCGTTATGGTTTAGAATATATTACTTTTGAAGAAAACGGTAGAAAGGAGTTCGTTTGAAATAATGTTTGTTTTTTTATATAACCAGTGGTGTATCTGCAAGTAGCGGCTAGGGCGATTTAAAGGGGCTGTCACTCATTTGGGACGTGATAAATAAATTTGAAAAATATAAAAAAAAAATCAGGTCTTTTTACGTAAGATCATAAAGGAAGTTAGTAAACGTAAAGGGAAAACAGTAAGAAAAGAAGCTCGTCCATCTGGAAGGCGGCCGACCTCCACGTATTTTACTTTATCTGTTCCAGTAGACCGCAAAAGCGCAATTTGCCGCTCTGGTTACCACCTATGCTAGCTACGTCATTGAATAACGCAGTAGTAATCTTTAGTATATATCTTTTCCTAGCGTAATAATTAAAGTGAAGCCTAAATTAAATGTTAATGACTTAGAATTAGTGAGGTGCGACGCCGCGACTCGTCAAAAAATCATAAAGTAATTATTCCAGGCGTGAATAGGCTATAATAGTAATGTGATTATATCGATATAATCAATGTTTTTGGCAAATTTAATAAGTAATTATAGTATGATATTCGACCTGTTGTGAAATATGGTATAATGACTTTGGATATCATCATTACATAGTATAAAAAGAAGTCCCCTACCGCGTCTGTCTATTCGCGATAAACTCAAAAATTACTGAACGAATTTTCATGTCGCTTTCCCCAGCAGATAAAGTGATTCATGAGGAACGTTTTGGTGTATAATTTGTCATGGATTTTTTTTATAATCAGGGCGGGACTACGCGCTTAGCAACAGAGCGCCGGAGGCCCATCTCCCCTTCTCTCCTCCCTCCCTACCTTTCCTCCAAATACAGGCTGACAACGCACTTTCGACTCCCCTGGTGTTGTTAGTGTCTACAGACGGTGGTGATCACTTAAAATCAGGTGACTCACCTGTTCGTTTACCTGTTATGACATAAAAAAAACCTCTTCTGAGCACGCTAGTTTTCTATAAGATCTTTTCAAATAAAGTTGAAATAATCTAGAAAAAACTATGATATTACTAAAGCTAACAACTTCGTCTGCGTCGTTTATCATCTTAACAAGATATTTAACAAATACAAGCACCACACCGCTTGCCCCATTTCTCGAAGACAAACAAAGATATCGCTGAATACGTATCTTTTTTAAAAATCCCAGTCCCTTGAAACTATATTAATTTTGATGAAGCTATCGTGCTCTTTTTTTAAAAATTAAGATCAAGTCTCTAGCAAGTAAAACAAACAAACAATGATCGAAATCCATCCAATAGTTGTTGAGCGATATACGGACAAATGTAGACTTCTATAATTTTATTTCTTCTATAAATGTATAATTACGTTTATAATAATCATTGGTATGATTCGAATAATTTACAAAGTTTATATACCATTAGGTCCTAGGGTTCTTTGTATTTTTTTTTATTGTAGCACGGCAAAGTGATTGCCCTATGCCTGACGGTAAGCACAGTATAATCCAAAAACAATGGCGACCACCAAGTGACACACTATCCACCGCTGGTCGCCGTCGAAATGCCGGCCTGCGAAAACCTGGATAAGTGGATATGCACAGGCTGATCCCGAAACGTGACCCGCAGAAGTGAGTCACTATGACGGAATTTTTTCACCATGTACATGGTGGTTGCGACCCAGTCAGGCTGTAAAACCCTACCACCCCGCTTTCGCCATTGCCTCCTTTGTTATTCAGCAGGGTGCACCACGTGCAGGTGAGGTTGACTTGGGTGTCTCAAGTCTTATGATGTTATTCGACACCCCTTACACCCCAAAATCTTTATATGTCTTTATCACTTTCATGGAATGTATATTGTCGGAAAAATAAAGAATTTTCTAATACAAACATTTATAAAAAGACAATGAAAACCAATTTCGAAATTGTAAAATTCATTCAAACAAGAAAATCAATAAACAAAATAAATAAAATTTTGTAATTGCTCAAAACTTTCATTGTGTTTTTTTTTCTTAGTGATGTTATTTGTTGGTTATTGTTGTTCCTGTGGGAATAGAAAGTTATATGCTTTCTTGTTTAACCAAGATTTATCATTACTACACCGCAGTCGAATGCGAAATATAATAAATTATATTAATTTAACATATTCGTTAACAGAGAGTAAGGTATAACAGTGTATTCACTTTACGGGAACTGGTATAACTTAGTGTCAAATATTAATTATCTAATCTGTTTAAGTAAGCGTTAATCATGACACTTATTCTTATTAATATAGACCAAAAATAGTACAGTATTTGGTTATAAATATAGCACAATTTAGCATTGACGACAATAAAGAAATAAGTATACATCGATAGTAGCTACATCATAAGTACCCTGTCGAATGTTACTGAGTGGTTTTGCCTTTCCATCAACGTTTTGTTTTATACTATTGGTGGCAAAAGAACATGAGGGTCAACTGATGGTAGGTGATCACCGCCGCCAATGGACACCTGTGACATGATGGGAATCACAGATGCCTTGCCGGTCCTTGAGTATCCGGTCCGGTATGCTCGTTTCTTGAAAGATTGCAAATAGAAATGGTCCAGAAACGTTGCCGCTGGAGGTTCATTCCAGAGAACTGACGTCGCGAAAAATACGCACGAAAAACCGCACAGACTTCCAACCATCGAGATGAGACTGATGGAATTCAGCCCGTGACGAGTCGTTCCGTAACGGAATTCAGCAACAGGTAACAGTCCGAACAGCTTTTCAGAGCATTCTCCGTGGTAGATATTCTAAGGGACGCAAAGCAACGCAACGTCCTTACGAAGCGTTAGTGTCAGGATGTCTATTTAAGCAACAAAAATATAAACTTAAATAGTATGTACACTGATATATTGACAACCCTAAGTCCTTCCGACTAATAAGACACGGTTGGTAAGTCCTTTAAAAATAATAATACGAGCCATTAGCGTATACAATAGCCTATTATTTAGAAAAATAATGAATTTAAGCACCACGCTAATCGACTATATGTTAGTAATTTTAAACGCAGAGGATTTGATTGCCTTATGTATTTTCAGTAACGTAACTTTCCAAAAATCTCTAAGTTACCGCCGGATATTTTTCTTTACTATCAGCCAACAGTATCAACTCAATAAATATAATTGTATAAAAGCGTCGATTAACAAAACAACAGTAGATTTAATTCTATGAATTGTAAGTGGTAGAGCCACGCTGAAGCTATTATTGGTTTCAGCACCAATGAGTCCGCTCGCCCGGGATAGTACCACCCTTTCTTAGAAAACCGACGTGAAGTAACAGTACTTGCATTGTTGCGTTTCGTTAGGTCAATGAGAGCGCCGGGGCCCACCTCCCCTCTCCTCTCCTCTCTCCCTCCTTTTCCCACAAACACAGGCTGGCAACGCACTTTCGAATCCCCTGGTGTTGTTAGTGTCTATGAACGGTCGTGATCACTTAACATCAGGTGACCCACCTGTTAATTAGCCGCTATGACATAAAAAAAAAATTATGCGATCATAAGGGCTTATATCTAAACCTCTAAAAAAATTGAAGTGTTAGACGTTTTTTGAGCTAATCTCTAAAGTTTTAATTACATTTTTGAAAACATACAAAACTTCACAGAGTAAATTCAAGTTTAAATTCAATATTACAATATTTAAAATGTCAATATTAACGTACCGCGTCTAAAACTCAATTATTTCTGATAAAAATACCATTGAGAAAGATTATTAAGAGCAAAACTTTGCAATGAGTCTGATAAATACGGCAAAAAAAGTAAAAAAAAAGACATTTCAATTTCTGTTAAGTTCAACTTTAATCCTGAATTACTTCTGAAAGAGTAGACATATTAATTAAAAATACATTTTTATAGAGCTTTTTATTCCACACAAGAATATATTCTGATCTTATTGGTCGGATAAGCCGTTCAGAAGATGCGATAGTTGAAAAAAATCCATTTTAATTGTACGAGAATGCATTTAATGACAATAAGGCACTCCTTAATATTAAAACCAAGAGTTTCCATATTGGCAGTGTCATGTTTTTGGTAATGCGAACAATATTTTCATGGAAAGTTTGTAAAAAAAATAGCCTAGTTTTTATAGAACCTAGTGTATAAAAACACATTCATACGCTTTATACGCTACTAGCTTCCGCCCACTACTTCGTTTACGTAGAAGGTGAAAATATTTTTAAATATTATGCATGTTAAACCCGATTTTAAAACATTCGTCATTGGTGCTCCGCTCCTATCTGCCTAGCGAGACGACATAGCCTATAATAGCCTTCCTCGATGAATGAGCTATCTAACACTGAAATAATTTTTCAAATAGGACTAGAAGTACCTGAGATTAGCACGTTCAAGCAAACAAACTCTTCAGCTTTATAATAATGGTATAGATTTACGTTATCTATCATTACGTTGTTATATAGGAACACAAATGATAAAATTTAAGAGTATTCCATAAAAAAGGTAAGATTTATAGAGGTGAAATGGTAAGAATATATTTCAAATAAATAAAACTATATATCCCACAAGTATTTCGGATAACACGTAATTTCCACAAAAGAATAAAACCATTTTCATGTGAAGGAAAACGCAGGTACCTCTCAAATTAGAAGTGACGATGGCTCAGTGATAGCATGTTTCTCCACGTTCATCGATATAGCTTGAAATCCTTGTACCTGAATGGGTGCTTTCGGTAAACCATAACCATAACATAACATGGTGACAAGGCTTTTTCTAAATCCATCTGACTAGCTACCGCCCTTAAAGTGAAATTCAGTCCATACGTTTAGCCTGTTAACTATCTTGGCCCAGATTGTGGTCAAATGTAAAATCCTATAAAGTTAAAAAAAATGATGAAAAACTCTGGTTACATGGATATAACTACTGAATACATTTTTACTAGAACCAAACGAAGACTAGAAACTAATTATATGTTGGTAAAACCGTCAGCTCGCACGGATGGTAAATGATCGCTGTGAACTTTGTTCCTCAAATACACAGACAAATTAGATGTGATTACTTAAACAAAGGATAAAGCGGGATAAAGAATAATTAAGTTTAAACTTATTGTAAAATAGGTTACAGTATGTATCATTGAATATGTAAAAATATGACTGGATTTTATGAACAATCTTTTTAAACGGCTACGCGGTTAAAGCTTGTTTTGACGGATCATTGTTCGCCCCAGAGTGTGCTATATATTTCTCGCAAATCAGTTTATATACGATTACCAGTTCTGATATATTTTAAAAATGTCTCGATTCGTTTGTTTCTTCTTTCTTTCATTTGTAAAGATAATATAAAAAATACGATAACTTTGAAGTTAACAAAATGTGTCCACATCATTCTTTTCCTTTTGGTTTCTCGTTTTTGTACAAATAGTACGGTATTGTAACAAGATCCTTTTTGGTGGTGGATATTAGGAACGGGTATATAAACTTATTCTTTGTTTAGGAGTATGTTGGGACTACCGACAAGGGAAGTGTCTCCGTTGTTTCAACGGAATTTTAAGAAGGACTCTCGCGCCCGTAACGGCTGTGTTCAAAGGCCCTAATCTGTTTGGAATGAATGTATATATATATGTTTACTTCTTTGGCACACTCCGTACGAAAACAGACTCATGGTTTTTTTATTTAATATATGAGGTGTCTTAAATTTGTCATAATTATGGGAGTGACATAGAGTGACTAATATTTAAGTCTAACGTGTCTGAAACATAGAAATAAGTATCTTATATATTTGTGGTGTACAGTCCGGTTCACCTAATGAAACTTATACCACCGGCAAATTCAGTGACATCTTTTTAACCGTTCTGAATACTGTTGCACAAAACACAAATGTAGGTATTTATAACATTGAGACCACTTAAAGACGAATAAATGGCAATTTTGAAATTCTTATAACAATATTTTTATGTTGTTTTGTATTAACTCCTGACTATATTATGCCCAGGATCGAATTTACGGCTATATTCAGAGCGGTCATAAAGATTGACGAGGTCTATAGTTACCATCCCCGCACTGGCAGCACCCACCGGCCGGACACACAACTGACTATAGCGGACGCATTTACATTTATCTTCATATTATTTCTATTTTTTATATATGACCATAACATATAACACGTCAATCTTGTCTCATCTTTAAGTGTGTGATCTATTGTATGTGGAGGTTTAGTATTAACATTCTCACGTACAAATACTAAACGGAATTTATGACTCGTTTTGAATAAAACTCAAATAGGTTTTAGTATCTTCGCAGCCGGGTTTCCGTTTCTTTTTGTCATAATTCAATATACTCTTTTATAACCAATCCAGTTAAATATGTTAGTATTTAACTATTCGTGATTCGGAGATCCTAAGTGGATTTTTAATTAAGATATTAATGAAGGCTTTGAAGCTGTATTCGATGTTATTAATTTTTTCAGAATTATCGAAAATTTTTCACGTGGCGTTCACCCTAAATTTGCACGGGAAGCTTAATAATAAATAACATTTGATTAGAAAATAAATAATTTATTATTTCATTATTAGTAACCGCAGTTATCTCAAGAGCGGTAGAATAGTATGTGCAAGATTCGACTGCGGAACATAACTGAAATTTTATTCCCATAAGAGACGTGACTTCCATGATACATTATATATACCTACATGCTGCCGTACCGTGAAGCTATGGAACAATCTCCCGGCCAATGTGTTCCCTCCTTCCTATAATATGGGGTCCTTCAAGCGTAACGTGAAGAGACATTTATGCAAGCCGGCATGACAGCGGCGACCGGTGAGGGATGAGGGATAGCGTGTCTCTCGGTAGTCGCCGTTGTTTTTGGATTATACTGTGCTCACCATCAGGCACAGTACAGTCACTTTGCTGAGCTACAATAAAAAAAAAATGTAAACAAAGGCAGAGACACATCTAGTCTTTTAGTGAAAATGTCTGTGTGTTAATACCCTTTGAGCTTCTTTCAGAGAATTAAATTAAATCTTTTTATAAAGCAATATGCCCCGCTTGTTACCAAGATGTAATCTTCCTGGCAAACAACTAGGAATGAACTAGTTATATTGTCTAGAAACGAACAAGTCCGACAGTTGTGCAGTCCGGCCGGCGTATCTGCGAACTAAGCTGTGGCGTGAATAACTGTATAACATTAGTGTTTATTTGTTCTCAAAACCAGTAATACAGTTGCTTCGGAAGTTTCATAGTTCTCATTAGTTTTACTCTATATGGTATGCATTTATGCCTGGTAATATTCATCCATCTTTTGGATTGTTTGCTTGTTTTTCACAGACTGACATATGAACCGATAGTTAAAAAATTCAGGACGGAGTTAATATGAGATTTGGAGAAGTACATATATAGTTTTTTCTATGTGGATTGTACCGAGTCACACATATATTAAGTCGCGGGAAAACCTAGTTTTTTTTTAAATAAATGAGATTAAATGTGGGTGTACAAGGTATATTATTTTAATTTGCACGAAGTTTTCATCATGGGAAATGTTATAATCAACAGCAATCAATGTAGATCCTTAAATATTTATATGCATGTTGAGAATGAAAGGACGTATAGAAAGAGATAACACTGGAGAGAAAATGAATAACATTTCTTCTGCTTAACCTAGTAGGAATACAATGTTACTTTTATTCGCGGCTTCGCTCACGGTAATGCAGATTTACTATGGCTTGCTTATCAGATTATAAGAAATTTGCTTCGAATTTTAATATACTGAAAGAAGTTAAACTTACAATTTTACACAAGAGAAGAATTATAGAACTTTTCAAACAATTTATCATTAATATGCCTTCCAGACTATATAGATGTCTAGTCTCTTTATTTGGACATAATAGCTACAGAACCAATTTAGGGCATTCTTCAATCGTTCCTAGACTATCACGTCAATATAACGACCTCGTTAAAAAAGATTACACCATAGATTTATTTAGCAATTCACTTTTGCATTTCAAATCTAAAATTAGGAAATTAATAACTTCATGACTTTCTTTCCATATTTTTTAAGCAATATTATATTCTATTTTATTTTCTTCTTTCTTTTTACCTTTCTTAATTGTATCTTCTATTTTATTATTGTCTTCTGTATCGTATTGTATGATAAATGCTGTAATCGACTTTAATTAGTGGCATAATTACTTTCAACGATTTCAATGTATTGTGTAGCTAATCTATTATGTTCCTGTTGTCGATTCCTTTCTGACAAATAAATAAAATAAATGTTTATACAATCCATCGAAAACTAATGCACGCTGGCGTATTTGTAAACGCTCGTTTCTGACGTAATAGAACAAATGAAATATACACTGTTTAACAAAGGAAAATCAGTAACGTTGAAACATAAAAAATACAGTTAAATTTCAAATACTGGAAGACCACTAGTGTTAGATGAATTAACAGTAACATCTACTATTATAATTGCATTATTGAATTCTTTAAACACTTTAAGGAATTTAAACAATCGCTTGATTTCTACGAACATAAATCCTTCATACAGAAAGACCTTGATTCTTTTTTGACACGTGCTCAGCTAAAATTTACTAGAATTTCAAAGAACTTTAAATGTTCCGAAAGTTGTTTTGAATATAAATAAACGTGAATTATGCGCAACTAGAATCTGTGAAGTTTGAATTTAAAAAATGATTATATATCTTTCACTGATCATCTGTAGAGAATATTAAGCTATATAACAATTTTTATCATCATCTTTATAAAGAATTTACGGTGGTTTGATGAGGAAAAGATAAAATTTAAGAAGAAATACTTTTTATGCTTTTAATGTTTGACTGCAATCAATCATTATCGTTTTAAATCATTATGTGGTCGAAGATGGTAAACACGCTGAGAGGACTTAGAGAGACTGTCTCGCAAGAGCAGTTGCTGGAACATACTAACAGGTCCTTGGCGATAGATTTTCAACTTTCAGTAGTTTTTGCGTTTGTCTAGAACAGACAGATAGACTGAAGGTGGTGGAGCCACGCTGAATTTGTTACTGGTTTCAGCATGAATGGGTTGGCTCGCTCGGAGTAATAACACCCTCTCACAGAATACTGACGTGAAATAACAGTGCTTGCATTGTTGCGTTTCGTTCGGTCAGTGAGAGCGCTAGAAGACCATCTCCCCTGTTCTTCCCCTTTCCCTTCCTCCCCCTCTCCCGGAACACAGGATTACAACGCACTTGCGACTCCCCCGGTGTTGCAAGTGTCTATGAACGGTGCTGATCTCTTAACATCAGGTAACCCACCTTTTCGTTTGCATCCTATGATATGAAAAAAAATGATAGACAGACAGACTTGGCAGAGGACTTTGTTTTATACTATGTAATGATAGACATATACACAATACACCGTGCAATCGGGTGATGATCTCTTTTGAGTTTAATGTAATTATTATAACAATATGACTTCGGTAGTCAAACTTATATAGCCTATCTCAATTTATTTGTCTTTTTCAGTAACTTATTTCATCGATGGAAAACAACGGTAGTGACAACAGGTATTAAGGACCACATGTGAACCACGAATGCCGCTAAAATTTAAAGGAAAAGTATACTATACGACGTTTTGTGATGTATGGATATGAATACTGGGCTAAGAAAAAGAATTATATGTCACAGAGATGCGAATATTGAGATAGATATGTGGTGTAATTAGAATGGATAAGATCATGATGATGAATGAGGAAGATATACGTATATAGAAGTAGACGAAGACTTGAAAGTATGAGAGAATTATAGTCCGTGTCAAATGTTATGGCCGCTCTGAATGTAGCTTTGAATTCAGCTTTGCGCATAGTACAGTCAAGAAGTTAATACAAAACAAATTCAAAATATTACCATAAGAATTTCACATTGACATTTATTTACCTTTGTCACGATATTATACGTACAGTAGTACGTTTTTAATCAATTATGATTCAAGAAGATATTTGTCTATTACATTAAGTATTGTACCGTTATTGTGAATAAAATGTATTCATAATAAATAAATAATTTGTTATAAACAACACCTTCCATAGAAACATCATTTTTCGTAGTGGATGAGTCTTCTAATAATGACAAATATACAACATTAAAAAACAACGAAAATAGCAATAACGTGTAATTAACAACAACAAAACTAAATTGACTTCTGAATGCAACTGTACTGCAACTAATAATGACAGGACACATGTGTCAACGTTAGTGAAATAGGGGGCGAGGTGCGCGCGCGGGCGAGCGCCGCTCCCCTTTTACCTCACTACGTCCCTCTGATACTTAAATTTGTGTTTTGCGCATCTACTTCAGAACGGATAAAAAGTTTGACGCGGACTATATGTGTAGAATGATATATGTATTATAGATTTGAATACTGAGTGGACGGATAATAGAGGAGATTATAAAAGATAAATAAGGGTAGGAAAATTATGATTTAGTTTATTTATAAAATACTAGTTTTTGTTCGTGGTTTCGCTTGCATTATTGTAGATATCACCTATCCCTCGGGAGCACTATCTTTTTGTGAATGACATATATACCCTATATCCTTGACAACGGGTTTGCAAAATCTTTTGATGATCGGTTCAGTGGTTAAGATGTGAATGTATAACTTTAACTTTTTTTTTTATGTTTGTTACCTCATAACTTTGGAGTGGATGAACCGATTTTGATTATTCTTTTTTTATTTGAAAGCTGGTACTTCTTGGTTTTAATTTGGTCCAGTTCCGACAACGGCATCCAGTGCAAAACCGTATAAGTTTTAAATTTGCATTAAGTATGTACACGACAAATAGACAAATAACTCAATATCACGCTAACCGATTTCGATGATTCATTTTTTATTGGAAAGGACGTACTTCAAGGGTAGTTTGATGAGAGTTTGGTTAGGTTCTGATTATGGGATCCGTGACAAAGTAAGAAAATGCAAAACCGTATAAGTTTTAAATTTGCATTAAGTATGTACACGACAAATAGACGAATAACTCAATATCACGCTAACCGATTTTGGATGATTCATTTTTTATTGGAAAGGACGTACTTCAAGGGTAGTTTGATGAGAGTTTGGTTAGGTTCTGATTATGGGATCCGTGACAAAGTAAGAAAACTTTCAAGAAACGAGCCTACTCTTTCTTAAGGGCCGACAACGCATCTGTGTTTCCTCTCGTGTCGCAAGTGTCCATGGGCGGCCGTGATCACTTACCATCAGGTGACCCGTATGTTCGTTTGCCACCAATATTATAAAAAAAACTCTTCAATTCTTAGGAGCCTATTGTGCTTATTTTCGTTGCTGTGTTGCAACATGACGCAAGCATTGTAATTACATTACTTAAGGTGTATTATGTGTGAAGCGATGGTAGCCGAGTTGGTGGTAGAAACTATCGCGGATTATTGATAAGGTTGCCTTCGTACCAAACGTTACTTATTGTACAACCAATTGAAACCATATCGCATACCATACCGATAGATACCATACCGCAAAAATGCGCATATTTTAATATACTTAAGACGGAACGGAGTTCGCGGGCACTGCTAGTAAAATATATTTATGTACACTAAAAATGGAAAAATAAAGTAAATTTTCAAAAAAAAGTATTAACCGACTTCAATATCAATCAAAAACCCATAAGGCACTAAAAAGCGGAAAATAAATAGTTTATCAAATTAACCAAATTAAATAAAACATATGAATATGTGTGCTACCTAGAGATGTATTGGAAGTCGGTGCGAACCGAAAATCATATCATCTACATAGGTACAAAGTTTAAGTCCACTCTCGCGTCTCTGTAATACATTTCTACCTGGAACAAATTTGAAATTTCGGTTGGCACCGACTTCCAATACATCTCTAGGTAGCACACATATTCATATGTTTTATTTAATTTGGTTAATTTGGTAAACTATTTATTTTCCGCTTTTTAGTGCCTTATGGGTTTTTGATTGATATTGAAGTCGGTTAATACTTTTTTTTTAAATTTACTTTATATTCTTGAATGTAGGTACTTACTCGTCCCAACTCGTATGGAACATACTGCTATGACATTACTACGTGAGATTTTTCTCTAACGGATCTGTTTGACGATAAATAATTCTGTACGCAACAGCGATGTCTTGAACTCCTTCTGGAGCGTTATTATTTTCATCGCAATCTAGATTTCATAATCCCACGGGGTAGTCTCATTGGGAATGCGTTGAAGCAAATTGCGACAACGAGTATTGACTGAAATACAAATAGAACTATTAATATAATAATCAAAACAATGTTATCGAGTACAAAGGTATTGCGAATAAGTCACGTTTAAGCAATTGGATACATTATAATGGAATAAAATAAATGGGAAGAGTGTGCATAGTTCGTTCGTTATGATTAATCCATTGCTGTAATATCAGCTGTTGTTTCCTTCATAATCAAGGAAAACAATATGATATTGTAAAAGATTTGATTATTTGAAAAGGTTCCAAGTCAATGTAGGGTTAAAACTAGACTAAAAATGTGCACTTTCTACATAGAATTACCTGGAAAATATTTCTATACTACGCATACAGGAATAACTTTGTTGTTACTAAGCTTTAGTTATGGCTTACGTAATATGAATTTGCGAATTTCCCGCTGTCATTTAGTAATTATTGTTACCTTGCTTTTACCATGTGGGTAACTCAAGGGTATAAATAGCAAATAATTAAAAATAGTATAGTATTAATATAACTTAGATATTTTTCATTCGCAATAGCTTCCTATCAAATCTATCTTTACAGCGTTTTAATATCTTAAACTTCAAGAAATCGTGATCTATCTTAATCAATTTTAAACTTTATCTGGTCTAGTCTGGTCTGGTTTAGTCTAGTAAAATGAACTACATGATACTAAACACAGAGGCAAATAGATATAAAAAATTATATGTTCTAAATATATTTATTGTAGTAAATACACGGACAATACAATAGTGAACAAAATAGAATTACAAAGATATATATAACATAATATAATTAAAAGAAATTAATCGTTAGAAAATATTACAATTATACCATGGTATTGCTACAATGGCGCACAATTCAGTATGTGCTGGATGCCATCTTTAGTAACCCCTAGCGCTGATTTTCAATTATGGCCGAGTGGGTCAAAACACTGTAATGATAAGAACATAATAACACTATCAATCATTACAAATGTGAAGTTTATAATATGTATATAAATAGATATATAATAAAAAAAGTAATTTTTAAACTGTACTGTAATATCGGAACCCTAAGGTCTATCCAATGTTTTTTCTATTGATAAATCATCTGTTTTAGCACTCGGAACTTTACTAAACCGCTTTCAGTGTTGTTAAAATAAATGAAATAACAGGCAATCGCGACAGATTAATGGGCAAAGTCGAAACATTCCACTACAATGGGCTCGACCTTATAAATCGCCGGTTGACGTGTTGTGTATGAAATCGCGTAGGTGTTCGAACAAATAGCTTATTTGAAACACACGCATGCTCAGTATGTGTGTGTATGTGTACCCACATATACATACTCACATTGTCAGTTAAAAATATGTTAACGCTTTTAGTTCGAACAGATGTATGAACACGTCTACCGTGCAATTTGTACGCTTTTTTACCTTTTTTTTTTTTTTTTTTTTTTTTTTTTTAACGTGGGGAAATCCCTTATGGATACCCACCCTCCCGGGGGAGAGAGTGGGTTATGTCCGACTCGCACGGACTAAAACCCCACGGTGTACCGACAGACCGTTGTGTGGGGGCGGCAAGGGATCGTACATGCTACTCAACCTTGTAGAGCCGCCCCCACGGTCCGCCCGGCGGAAGGTGACCGCCGGGCTCCTACCTATAGAGGGACAAACCGGGTACACGCCGGCTGCCCCCCCTCGTCCGCCGAACCTGTGCAATGAGGAGATGGGCCCCCCGGCCCACCCCCTCAGGTCCGGCTACGGTGGCAGGAGGAGTTGGGCAAAGCGCCGCCTCCTCCTGCCAATCCTCCGTTGGCGGAGACGGCCACTTAGCGGGTCTGCCTCGCGGGCCCTCTCCGCCGCCTCCTTCTGCGAGATGACGTCCTCGCAGAAGGAGGACATCGCTCGCCACGCCTGTTCGCTGCCAAGCATGGCCGAGACCACGCTCGGCAGCGATAAGTCCGGTCCTACCGCCGCCGCCAGAATGCGGCGCTGCTCTCCCCACGCAGCACACTCAGACAGAGTGTGCTGCGCGGTATCTTCGTCAGCGCCGCACTCGTGGCAGGTGGCGGTCGGCTCCCTGCGCGCAATCTGGTGCAGGTACCACCCGAAACAACCGTGTCCGGTGAGTACCTGCACCAGTCGGAACGTCAGGGAGCCCCACTCCCTACCAATCCACTCCCGCAGGACCGGGCGGACGGCGTCTACGGTAAACCGCCCGAACCGCTCGTCCGCCAGGTCCTGCTTCCATCTTTCGACGGCGTCTCCCCTGAGACGCCGTCTCTCCGCCTCTACCTCCCTGGGAGCCGGAGGCTCCCCCCTTCGTTTCCTCGCCGCCGTGAATTGGTACACGGCGGCGAGAACTCCTGCCTCCAGCTCCCAGGGTAGGGAGCCGGCGAGCGTGAAGGCCGCCGCCGAGGACACCGTGCGGTACGCCCGGATCGCCCTCAGTGCCACCGTGCGCTGCGCATTACGCAACGCGCGCACGTTGGCGGCACCGAGGGCGTCGGCCCACACCGGTGCCCCGTAGGCGGCCATCGCCCGCACGACTCCCATGTAGAGTCGGCGGCACCCGGCGCCCGGCCCCCCTATGTTGGGGAGTAACCGGCCGAGTGCCGCCGCCGCCCCAGCAATTCGCGGTCCGAGCCCCGCAAAGTGGGGCTCGAACCGCCAGCGCCCGTCCAGTGTGAGACCCAGATATTTCATCTGGGTCCCCACCCTGATCCGGGCGCCCTCCACCACAACGTGGGCCCCAGGAGGTGGCCCCCGCCGAGGCCCATGAAAGAGCAGGGCCTCGGTCTTCTCGAGGGCCACCCTGAGGCCCAACCTCCTAATGCGCCTGACCACGAGGGTTGTGGCCATCGTGGCCAGGCGCTCCACCTCCCTCCACTCCCCCCCCCCCCCGGGCTACGACTAGGGTGTCATCCGCGTAACATATGAGGCGTGCCCCATATGGGAGCACGCCGCGGAGCACCCAGTCGTAGCCCATGTTCCACAGGAGCGGCCCCAAGGCCGACCCCTGTGGAACCCCTCGCCTTGTGGCCCGCTTGACCATACGGCCGTCGCCGTCGACGTAGGCGACCTCCCTACCCTCGAGGTACGCCTCCAACACCCGTCGCAGGTACGGGGGCACTCTTTACCTAAATTGTTTTAGCGTAATGTAGATTTATCTGTAATCTAGCTTATACCCGTGGCTTCGTCTGCGTTGCTTGTTACCTATACTTGTTACTTATAACTATACACTTTATGAACAGACGGAATCTATAATATAATCAAAAATATATTTTACTAAACATTTTTTTTGGTAAACAGTTTTATGCGTTTACTTTTCCTCTAATGCGCATACGTATCTCACCGCTTGCGCCATTTTACACGTCGCTAGAAGTGTATTGCTTATAAAAATTGTAGTAGCTTGAAAACGTTATGACTTTATATCAACTGAAGGTGATAATTCTTGACTAGACCTAAGTGTCATTTTATTTGTATAGATTAGAAATGTAAGAAATAATATAAACCGAATATAATATAATATGGTTTAAATTAAATGTATAATTAAGGTTATATACAAGATTAAATGCGCACGGAAATAGCTTTTTCATAGTTTGTTCGAAATGTTTCATAGTAATTTTTAGACTTCTTATTCTCAGAACTTATCTAGACATCATGTCCTAAAGACATAAATATGTTTTTATCGTTGTTAACAAAGTCTCCCTTGGTTATTTAAAAGCCTATAAAAATCAAAGATATTAGGAATAGCTATTTCTGATGAACTAAAAATTAAAGTCGAAAAAAAAAAACTCGTAACAACACCACAACAACTTTGAACGTTGCGGTTTAATTAAATTTTAATTAAAAAAGAATTTAAACAAATCTAACTTTATTTCATCATCCCATTTCTATTTCGCTGAGTCGAAGCAACTTAATTTGTATTTTAAGCAATTTTCCATTCGTAAGATAATTAATATTAACGTTGCTAGTGACTTAGTTTAATTAATCGTGTAACTAACTTATCTCATTGTAATTAATAAAGATATATTTTTAAAGTTCATTCTAATGTACAAAGCCTTTAAGGAAAAAATATTATATTACCAAACAGAAATGTACACGATATTTAAGTTAATGGGGTGTCGAATAACATTATAAGACTTGAGACACCCAAGCCAACCTCACCGGCACATGGTGCACCCTGCTGAATAACGAACGAGGCAATGGCGAAAGCAAGGTAGGGTTTTACAACCAGACTGAGTCGCAACCACCATGTATATGGCGAAAAAGCCCGTCATAGTCTGACTTGCTATGACTGAAGCGACCGGCGATAGATAGTCTGTCACTCGGTGGTCGCCATTGTTTTTATATTCTACTGTGCTTACGATCAGGCATAGTGCAGTCATATTGCAGTGCTACAATAAAAAAAAAGGAATGGTAAGAGTTAAAATCTACATATAAATCGGCAGTGGGAGAACAGTTAGGAACATCTCCCTCCTCTGTTTCTCATCCGATTTTCTTCATTCTTTTTTCTTTAGCAGCTGTTTATGAGCCAAAGTGTCATTAATAAATAAAATTATAAAAAGTGGAAAGGTTTTTTTCTCTATGGCCGAAGTTTGACCACTCGCCGAGCACTCGTATGGATAAATACATATGTGACAAAATTATTTTAACACTTTGACTGCCACGTCTGTTTTATTGTTATTTCAACGAAGAACACCTTATTATTTATCATTTAATTTATTTATTACACTTTTAAAATAATTCTTTAGACCGATGATATCTACTTAACCTTATTACCTGTTTTTCTAGTACATTAGTACTGCCATCATCAAGTAGGTAATAATATTAAAAGTTCCTTGCGATTATTTCAATACACTAATAGTATGGTGGCCGTCTTGTTACAACTTGTTACAACTGTAGGTGGTAGAGCCACGCTGTAGGTGGTAGAGCCACGCTGTAGGTGGTAGAGCCACGCTGAAGCTATTACTGGTTTCAGCATGAATGGGTCGGCTCTCCCGGGGTAGTACCACCCTCGCACAGAAAATCGACGTGAAGTAACAGTGCTTGCATTGTTGCGTTTCGTTCGGTCAGTGAGAGCGCCGGAGACCCACCTCCCCTCCGTCCTCTTCCCCCAAACACATGCTGGTAAAGCATTTTCGACTCCCCTGGTGTTGTTAGTGTCTATGGACGGTGGTGATCACTTAACATCAGGTGACCCACCAGTTCGTTTGCCTGCTATGATATAAAAAAACAGATCAGTATATTATAAATTTAATATTTTGGTGTATGCCAGAATATGCTTAGTCAGCGTTTTTAATGTAAACGTTAAAAAAAATCCTCTTCTGACTACATTAAAATAATGTGTTTTGTATGTAGTTTTAATAAGGTAACAGTTGCAAACGCCTTATTAAAAATATGACATATTTTATTTGATACAACGTTCCAACTTTAAACTTTAAAATTCCAACGTATAAAATTTTGAAGTTTACCACAAAAGCCAGTTTGAGAATAGTTCATATTTTATCCTAAGAAGTTTGACTAGAGCTGAGTATAAATAACTTTTTTTTACTCCTTCGTATTCTTTTGTGTTTGGCAAAATAAGTCGTAAATTAACTTTTTCCTTCCATTACCAATGTTAAACATAAAAGAATTAGTTCGATCAATATCCATGGTGACGTCACTGTACTCTCCTCATAACTGGAACTTATGATTCTACAGCGAACCGTTGTGTAGGCGGCACCTCGATTAAACTTCTCAAATATTTCTGCTGAGAACGCAAACTGGAACTTTTGCAAATACCTTATTATTCAATATCGAATGACGTCAGTGAACTTAATCAAATTTTATGAATACCAATTGTTGTTGTGCCTTCAACTCCTTTGGAAAATTACGTTCGATAAAAATAATTACGGCGAGGCGTTTGAGCTTAATAACGATTGCAGACTTCATTCAAGACTAAATGTATTTGTTTTTAATTTTTTTGCGGACTGAACTGACAGGTCTTCATAACTTCTTCGGACTACTTAAAAAAATAAGTAAATTTTGTATAACAAAGGAACTATCCTCATCTATTATTGTGTATGTGTATTACAGTATTCTAAACCACAAATTTTGATATGGTTATCACTATCATTTAGAATTTTTTTACGAAATATAGAGTAATAGAAGGTTATAATCGATGTGTAAAAATATTTTTTGTTTCTCACGTTGTTAAAACTTATGCAATGTATCAAAATATAAACCACGGGATTGCATATTTAAAAAAAATCCAGCTCAGGTAATTTTCCGATGGTTTACACCTATCGTTTATAAATAATCGATGGTATCAATGTTTTTCTTTGACGGGTTATTAAAAATTATAGGTTAATAATAAAGCTATTTTAACCAACATAGTTATGTTAATTACTTGCGGGTATAATGTACCCTTTTTACAATCTTCTTAATACTTTATCGGTTTTCAGCTTTTAACCATAATATCATTTGATGTTAAATGACGATGTGTTTTTTTTTATATCATAGGAGGCAAACGAACACGCGGGTCATCTGATTTTAAGTGATCACCACCGTCCATAGACACTAGCAACACAAGGGGAGTCGCGAGTGTGTTGCCAGCCTGTGTTTGGAGGGAAGGGGAAAGGAGGGAGAGAGGAGGAAGGGAGGTGGTCCTTAGGCGCTCTCACTGACCGGACGAAACGCAACAATGCAAGCACTGTTACTTCACGTCGGTTTTCTGTGAGAGGGTGGTCTAAGACGGTCTAACACGTTAAATCTAGAAGTGAACTGGCTGTCAAGTGCAGCTGCCGGAACACACCAACAGCTACTTGGCTTTCAATCTGAAGGTGGTAACTAGTCAGGCGGACGTAGAAAAAATTCATCGCAATGTTTTCCTTTACCGAAGGCCCCGACTTCGTTATAAGCATTCGGAACTACGTCGATCGACGCCTTATACGAAACCGCTATTAACTAAGTCATTGTCGCTTCACTGAGCCATCGTTCCTTCACTAAGCCGTCATCGCTTCACTAAAGTATGAAAACTTACTAAAACTATGACTAAAACCTATCTTCTATAAGTATGTAAAGCTAACGTGTCTGTACTTTTTCGATTTTCGTGAAAAAAATTATTGCAGGTGTCTAGGAATAAGTAATAGAAATTCATTAATAAAAGTCATTTTTAGAAATGTCTGTCTGTCTATCTATCCGTCTGCCTGTTTGTATGAACACGCATCACTGCTAAAGTACTGGGTTCATAATCATAAAGCATATCCTCGGGAATAGCTTAGTCTTTATTTCATTAAAATCAGTCCACTCTATCAAAAGTTATTGTAATTTTAATACCGCCGCGACTTAAGTATGAGAGAAAATTGGATAAACAAATGGACTAAATACGTTCAGATGACTTTATTAGTCATTGTTTTGTACATCAGGTTCCACATGGACGAAGTCGCGAGCACAGCTGGTCTATACTAATAGCATGAAGCTGAAGAATTTGTTTGCTTGATCGCGCTAATCTCAGGAACTACTGGCCCGCTTTGAAATTCTTTCCGTGTTAGATAGCTCATTTATTGATATATATATATAACTATACATCATCCCGCTAAGACCAATAGGAGCGGAGCCCCAATGAAGAATGTTTCAAAATCGGTGTGTTTTTTGAAGTGAAACTTCTAATTCGACTTCCAACAAAGTTGCGTTAAACGTTTAACGCTACCATGGAGGGGGTATGAAAGCACTGTTGCGTTAAGCGTTCAACGCTCCTGGGGAGGGGAAATAGAAAGGGACAGAGCGAGAAAAGCAATCAAAAATTTCGTATCTTACTTTAGTTACCATAATCCCATTGTAAATGTTATAGATTTGGATATTTCTCCACTCGAAAATGATAATTAAAAGATGCAATCAATTGTGAATTGTAAGCAATGTTAATAAAACTTTATTCCTTAAAGAAACAATATGATTTCACTAAAAATCAATTTCTACCCCTTCCTATTTTTATTTCCACATTACGAAGTTTCACTTCTTCCGCGCGGAGGGACTCCACGCACTATTTTTGTTTCGTTTCCTTTTTACAGCTTCCGTTGCATTAGCCCAAAGTTGCTATTCAACGCGGACGAAGTCGCGGGCCGAAGCTAGAGTAACGTAAAAGAGGACGTGACTAAAGTTAAAACGAAAAAGGTTCAACAGAAAAAAGATCCAACATATAAAACGAACAATATTTATAACATGATAAGAAAATAATTGAAATATATAGAGGTTTGGCTTTTACCGCGCACTGAGGTCACAGGTATTTCATTTTCTTTATTTACGCCGTCGTGGTCCTATTTCGCTTTACGAGACACCTGTCAAGCCTCGTGAATCAGGTATACGCGACTCTTTACTTATATGAGATTGTGTGGATCGCTTTTTATTCCATTATAACAATTATTCATCAATAAATGTTCTCATAATTCTATTTGAAGGCCAACAACGAAAACTGAAGGTTGCGCTATGGATGAGTACATTTTTTTATAAGAACATTTTAAACATATTCCGTATTATTACAGAAAAGTTAAATCTGCGTTGAATATTTGTTTTAAAAAAATTGATTACTATAAAGTGTCTTACCCTTGTTTACAGATGGATATTATTTAAATTGAAATAGAGAATATACCACTTGCCTAAGTTGACAGTTCTTATTTTACTGTTGTGATTTATTGTAATATATTTGCCGGCAAAAGATGTTTCATAATAAATTATGAACTTCGCGGGTATAATTAATTTCGCAGAAATAAATAAGTTAAACAGTTTTAGAGATTTACAAGTAAATCATTACTACTACTATATGACACTATTGACATTTGACAATGTACTTAATCTAAGTTCATAGTGTTATTCCACCTTACGCACTTTGACGTAATATATTAATCTTATGAATTGCTTATTTAAACAATTACATCATTTTTTTTTAACTAAAATGTCAAGATAATGATAACCAATTTTACTTAAAATAAGTTAATTTTCTTAACAAAAATATTATTCATAAATTGAAATTATTTTCAAAATATCTGTAGTAAAATAGTAAGTAATGGTACGTTTTTGAATGATGAGATTAAATTGAACGAATGCTATTCAGAGTTGCTTGTATAAAAAACTTAAACCAGATGTTTAACTAGAGACCGCTTGGACACGCTTTTGTAATAAAATTATTTTAAACATGTGTTCAACTAGGTTTATTAGGCTCTGCTTAGTAAAACTCGTGTTAAACCCGTGTTCATTTTTATTTTTGTAATAAGACCGATTAGCTCCAATTTATATTCACTGTTTAAGTAATAAATATAATGTACAAAAATCTCCGTAATAAATGTTTAGAAGTAAACCAGGTAACGTTTAAAAAGGATTATTAAAAAATATACATGTGTGTAAATTACACGCGGTAGAAGTGAAACCTTCAAAAAGAAAGCGATAAGAAACTATTTCTCACTGTTCTCCAATATCCGAAGGGAGACACTGTTACGACTCTACCCGACACAGTGGTTACCCCCACCACTTTTTGTCACGCAAAAAGGTTGCAGATCAAAATTCCAAAGCACTCTCATTAGAAATTTCATTTCAAAAATGTTTCATTATTGCAGCTCGACAGATGCATGACAGGCACAGTACAGTCCGAAAACTACGGCAGCTTCTAACAGCTCTATAATCAATCAATAGCCACCATTATTATGCCAGCATGCTCAAATATATCTTCAATCGTTAAAAAGGTTGCAGATCAGAATTTCAAAGTCCTCTCATTAGAAATTTCACTTCAAAAAAATTTTTTACAAAAAAAAATAAACCGCATTCGGTGTGAAAAACTAATAAGGCACTAAAATGCGAAAAATAACTGAATTATTAAATTAACCAAATTAAATAAAAAATATTGATATTCGCGCTATCTAATAATATATTAGAAGTCGATGCCAACCTACATTTCAAATTTGTTGCAGGTAATAAAACACAGACACAGATACAGATATACATCATGGGACACGAGGGTGGACCAAAACTTTGTATGTAGATGATATGAATTTAGATTGGCATCGACTTCTAATATATTATTAGGTAGCGCGAATATCAATATTTTTTATTTATTTTGGTTAATTTAATAATTCAGTTATTTTTCGCTTTTTAGTGCCTTATTAGTTTTTCACATCGAAGGCGGTTTATTTTTTTTTGTAAAATTTTTTTATTTATCCATTTTTAGTATATTCATTTGTAAAAAAAAATTATTTCTCCATTTTTAGTGTCCATAAATATATCTGGTTTCTAATAGGTTTAATAAATCGGTTCCAATTTCACGAAAATACGCAGAGACGAAGAGGGTGAAAATCAAATAAGCGATATTTCACCCCCTTAGGGGTTGAATATTTTCTTCAAATTTATATGGGACCACCTCTGAATACAGCCAATTCAAATAAAAAAGGAATCATTAAAATCGGTTCATAATTGACGGAGATATCGATTAATATACATAAAAAAAAAATACATACAACCGAACGTAGTAACCTCCTCCTTTTTCGAAGTCGGTTAAAATGTTTTATTATTGCAGCTCGACAGATACATGACATGCACAGTTCAGTCCGAAAACTACGGTAGCTTCTAAAAGGTCTATAATCAATCAATAGCTACCATTGTCATGCCAGCATGCTCAATTATATATTCAAGCGTTAAAAAGGCTGCAGATCAGAATTCCAAAGCCCTCCCATAAGAAATTTTATTAAAAAAAACTTTAAAAATATTTTTGTAGTTCTCCCGAGCTAAGTCACGAGAATCAATGATATTATAACTAAAAAGCTGAATATCATTGGCGAGAATAGTAAGTTCTTATCATATTTAAATAAATTAACGTACTTACAAATATTGTTTATAGTTACGAGGAACGTGGATAACAAACTAAACGCGATAAATCCCTATTTGCCAGAGAAATTGTGATTACATATAGAACAACTTCTCGTAAACACGTACAAAACAGATCTCTCGAAACAGTATTGCAAGAGAAACAAAGAAATGTATATGACGCTTACCGTTCAAGTTCTAAGTATGATGTGGGTTAAACTGTCGAAGATTCTGCAAAACTTGTTCTATCAGCTATATCTCAAACATTGGAGCATCTAATTTATTGTACTACGAGTATATATGTTCCGCTCCGTACGGGTTAATGTAAATGTTATCTATCCCTTGGCTTTTTCGTACTTTCTTAGTACAGCACAGTACTTTTTTAGTACAGTACAGTACTTTTTTAGTACGGGACAGTACTTTTGGTACTTTTTAGTACAGTACAGTACTTTTTTTGTAAATGAAAAGTACTCCTTGTGCTTTTCGGGCCACTTGATGACATATTCAAAATTTTATAATTTTCGATTGAGTAGTTATGGCGTGAAGAAGTAACATTTAAGTCATCCGGGCATTTTTTTATTTTCATATGTGGGTAGATCACTATATCGGACTCCTGAAATTCTTTACAGCTTTAGCGTGCAACGGACTGAGCGCGGACGGATCATTTTGTATGTGAACTTTCTTATGGCATGGTAAGGAAAATTTTCCGTTACGCGTTATGCGTTAAACTTAAGAATGTATTTATGTGTGTGTGTAATTATGTATAAAAAATATAATCGGGTACGTAATGAATTTAAAACTCATTTTAGAGATTTTCTTTTCAATCTAATGTTCTACAGGTTATTTGTTTTTGACGTCTTATAATCGCAATACCCAACTTAAAACACCTAATCAATCCAGTCAACCAATACCACATACTAATAAGAAGATAATAAATGTGATAAAATAACGAAGTTTAAATTAGTATCAATTACAACTCGGTTGAACTTCTCATTATTCACATTACCATCGCAATATAGATACCTCTCTGATTAATTACTTGATCTATAACATATATAGGATTATCAAACGATATATCAATAATTAATCACACTGTTATTACAATAAATGTTGTTCGTTAATTTGCTGTCGTGTATTTTAATTTGTAACGACGACACGACTATAAATATTCGTTATTTGTATCGTAATTATGAGTGTGAGCAGTGTGTCTCTTTCACGCCTATCGGTTATTGCATAATGCATGCTTCCTCACACGTTGTGATAATACGGATCGAGCGTCGTGATAGTCGGTAATAAATCGGATAACGCATAATCAACAGCAAAATAACGATTTCTTCAATAATGTGATATATTTTATGCAGGAATAATTACTTCCTCTAATTAGTAGTGCAAACAAGATGTGAATTAATTATTAGTATATTTTGAACACTTGGACATTTGTTCCTTTTGTTGCTCTTAGTATTTGCTTCAATGTTGAGAACAGAGCTCCAGTCAGACCGATTGTGGCGCGCTTGCATACGTTTCAAATAAGGAGGTCGGAACTTTTTGCAAGACTGACGTCATTATTGCAGAGATTTGACAAAGGTCGAGGCGGGCTATTTTTTTATATACTTTATAGGTATTTTACCTACTGGCTGTTAAGTGCAAATGCCAAAACTCACATACAGGTGCTTGGAGACAGATTTTAGCTAGCTAGCCAGGCGGGCTTAGAGGATACCACGATGTTTTCCTTCAACGAAAGTTCTAACTCAGTTGCTAGAATTCGAACCTACTTCCATCGACACGGTGTCCGATATCATCCATTACACCATCATCGCTATTTTTAGAACCCCAATGTCTCTGGTTCCCACGCTCGATGACACATCCGTTGTTTATTTGCAACAACGAGATCGTATACACGGTGGTTTTGATTCATGTCTACCGCAAAAATACAATCCAATAATATATTATTATGAAAGCTCTAAAGACGTATTTATATCGGGAGAGAACAAAAGCTAGAGGTTTATCGTGAAGGCTCTAAAGCACTTAACTGCAAATATAGCGTTTGGAAAGTCCTATACAAACGGCTTAACTTGCTTGCGAAGTGAACTATTCGTAGCGAAGTGGAATCGCGGATCGAAATAAATTCAAATAGAAACATTTCTGTGAAATTCAGTTGCAGAGTGCACCTGTTGTCCGATTGTACTATCGGGTGGAATGTTCTGAATGTCGTTTATTTATTAGACATTTTTTTTTCTATGGACGTCCCTTGGAGGGACCCTCGGCGTAGCACCTCTGACGCGGGTAATCAGAGACTTTGTTTATGTGAGTGTTCTTCGCATCTTAAGTTTGTTTGTTTGATTACAGACTTTTCTTTTTATTACAGCTTTTGTCATAGTTGATTGTCCTATTTTGTTGCACTTAGTTTCTTTCATTTCTTCTTTGTTAATATTTTTAGAGGTCTATTTTACGTATTCATGCTTTTTATGTTCACATTTTGGTCGTGTCTTGCTAATTTGCTTCCTCTTCTATTCCTCATTTTGGTATTTCTTTTGCATTTCTGTTTCCATTCGTATGTTATGGTTATTTCTTGTTTTATAATTTCATTCCTGTTTTGTAATTCTCTATGTTTTTATCTTTATTTTTATCGTTGTATTTGTTGTTGATATTGATATGTTAGTGGATTAAGTATATTATTGATGAATTTGGTTTTGTATGTCGTATATGTTATTATTATTTTGTATTTTACATCTTTTACCCATTTTCCTTTGTATGATTGGTGAATTACATTTATGTAATTTCCTATCATTACTTATTTTATATTTGTTTTCTCAATTATTTCCGTTGGGGAACACTGGTCTCGATAAAATTCTCACTGATGGTGATCCATTACTCGCTTTAGTTTAAGCTATTTTGCTTTTCTCAGTAGGTGTTCCCCTTTGTTTATTATAAACAGAGTTTGACATCCGATGTTATGTCTGAATTTGTCTTAGCGCTATGTTAGGCTGTACTATCAGCTGCCCTTTTATTAGATCAGTGCTTCTTCCATTCCGGTTTATCTCTACTATTTGATTTTCTATGGCTATTTTACGTTTATTGTTTAGTGTGCTTTTCCTTTTCCCTTCATACCAATCTTCTTTATTCAAGAGCTTAGCAGTATGCTATAGTAGACCTTGCTAAGGCGTCATACTTTCTTCTCATAGGACATATATCCTCGAATGCGTTGTGGTCCACTTTGTCGATCTTTTCTTTAACGCAGTTACTACATATGGGAGATTTGCCATCCATCCACGCCTTACACTCCTTTTTCAGATGGTTACCGCCACAGTGGCTGTATCTTTCAGACTCTTGGGTGCACTTTTTTCTTCCATGACCGTACTCTAGGCACTTTGTGCACTGCACCACCTGTGTACCACTTGTGTACTGTCACCATTTGTAGATCCAGGTATGCCTTTTCCGCGGTGGTCAGTGCCATCCACACCTGTGGCGATATTTATGTGATTCGTCATCTCGTTTCTGGCCTTCCGCCTGAACTTTACAGCCACTCTGTATTCTGTTTCTGCTAAAGCCCGAAAGAGATGTTGATTTTGTTTTCGCAACATGTCCAGAATCTCCTCATCGCTATGGACCTTCATGACTTCCTTTAAAATTACGAAGGGGGTCTTTATTTTTCGCGATCTCTACTATGAGAGATGTTTTCTCCGTCTTTATCTTTCTTGTTATTGTTTTTGTCATTTCTTCCGTTCCACAGCTGATTATGATCTTCTAGTCGCATGCTTTCCGTACTTTTTCTATTTTTATACCGGTGTTCCTTGCGTCCAATGCTAGCTTTACTTTTTCGATGACATCTCCACTGGTGTCTCTATCATCTGCCGATGAAACTATTATTGAGTGCACCGAGGGGGGGGGGGCGTCTTAATATTTTGTTTGACGAATTCCGTATTTTCTCTCTCCGGGGTGGGTCGCTTAGCATTACTCATTTCTAAATTTACTTTTTCCAATTTTTCTAATTATTTTTTGATGTCTACCAAAGCCGTATTTATGTTCCTTATATCTGTTTCTGCATCTTCTGTCAATTTTTGGTTTGCTGTTTTTATACTAAGTTCACTAGTGCTTGCTTCTAATTTCTCTCCTACTAACTCCACCTTTCCCTTTATCTTTTTTAATTCTTTGTCCACTTTAGTTATCATCTCCTTTATCTCCTCTGTTTCCGCTTCCTGTTCATCTCTGGTCAACTTTACTTCTCCATCATTTGCCGTTTTAAAATATTTTCTTCTTTTTTATCCAGTACTATTTCTAACATTTTCTCATTTAGTGTTTTTTGTACTTCATATATCTCATCTACATGCTGTTTCTTCAATTTTAATTGATCTACTTCCATGATTGACATCTTCTCCTTTTGTTCCAATGTCATTTTGTACAATTGTCCTAAATTTTTAATTACCGCGTCTTTATAGTAGTAGTTTTTATAGTAGTTTTTAAATTTCCCGACTTCTCCAATTGTGTTTTGGCTTCCTGATAATACTATGTAGCCATAGTCTTAATTTTACAGGGGCTTTTCAATGGTACTTCCATATTCCCTTCTTCTGTTTTCTGTGTCGATTCTCTCCTCCTTTGACTAGTATTTAAGCTTGAACTCATTTTCTTAAATTATTTTTATAGAGATGACACGGAATGGAAACAGTTGCTTATAGTCTATTCTATTTCATTTCGACCCACCTATCGTCAATAGTTTAATGAATTTTGATTAAATGTGTAAAAGTTGTATAATGATTATATATTTAATTTAAACGTTTTAATTTTGTATTTTATTATTATTTAGTATTTTTAAGTTAAGTAAGTTAAGTTAAGTTAAGTTAAGGTAAGTTAAGTATTTTAAGTTGTAAATAGTAAATAAATTGTATTCTTAAACCTATAATATGTGTATTTATTTTATAAATATATGTCTTACTTGTCTAATATACTTATATATGTACACTTTGTATACTAAAAGTTTGTCTTTTTTGGAAATATAATTTTCTACGTTCGATTTTATGTCAATTTTTTATTTCAGATTTTGATCGTCCGTTACCTGACTCCTACCAGCCTCAGAGGGCCGTAGGTGGTCTAATAAATCTGTCTACTCCCTAAGCTACCCAATCGACTCAATGTTTTTGCCACTTTCCGACTTAAAATTTTTTTCAATATGAAAGTCTACCTACCCGAGAGAGAATAAAGGGCGTGGTGGGCGAGCCCGTTTTCGATTTTCGAGTCCGAATTTCGCGCTTTTTTCGAGGGATTCGTCTTCAGCACGTCGAGGACGATACGTGAAGACGGAAAAGTCCGGAAAATTGCGAGAAGTTTTTCCGGAAATTCGGGAAATATATGAATTTACTAATAATTTATTTTGTTACAGGTCCCGGAAGCGTCCCTCGACGGTGCCGACGGGTGCGGCGGGTGAGGGGTGGTGCTGCCGGTCGGATATAACAGGTTCAGATTTTTAAAAGGTAAGTTATCAGAAAAATTTGGAGAATTGTAATTTAAAAATGTATTAATTTTTTGCAGATCCCGGAAGCGTCCCTCGACGGTGCCGACGGTTGCGGCGGGTGAGAGGTGGTGCTCCCTATCGGATACTGTCAAAAACTGTTGTGATTTAATTTTAGAAAATTTTGATAAACGCAAAATTCGTCCGAAACGATGTTTTTCAGGTTTTTCAGGATTTTATAGGTTTAAATTGTGTCAAATGTTCGGGTGGCGTAGACCGAGACGGTTGTAACGGTATGCGTCACTAGTATATACCTATAAAATTTCTATGTCAAAATTCAAAATTGGGCAGCGATATTTATTAGACATTACAGTTATCAAGATATAACTTTTTGATGTGAAATATCTATAGGCGCAGGTAAACTTGATTGTTGGCTTGGCGACCCGTGGCGACGCAAAACACAAACATTTGCAACCCTATCTGTATAAACATAAGATTCAAATTATTTTGTGGGCCACTCGTTGTACTAGTGTTACGCGGCACGCGGCGACGACCTAGTGCTCTTTGATAAATGCCGCCAAACACACCGCGCCTGTGCCTAGTTGAATTTTTGTATGTAATAAAAATGAATATTTATGTAATGAAATAAATAAAAAATCATTATTACTTACATTACATTATTTTTTGGAACAAATTTGCAATGCTTTATCTTTTCATTATACCATATCTGATTCCGGTCGTAATCTGTTATTCTTTTAGGCATATAACTTATACAAAACAATTTCGATGTTTCACATCTGCCAGGCGTCCCGTAACGGCTCAATTTTTTTTTATTAATAACGGCAGTTGTATGTCTTTTTCCAACACTCGTCTTGCTAAGGAAGAAAGAAAGAAGAAGAAGTAAGAAGCTTGAAAGAAAGAAATTCTATCAGTAATCATGTTAAAGCTATCCAAATATTGGGAACATACATAATTATTAATGAGTAACTGAAATTTTAAATTCAAATAATCCAACAGACAATTAATTATGTTTGAAAACAATGATTAAACACAGATTCTTAGATATGAGATTAAAAAGAGAAAACAAAAGACAGTCATGTCATGGAAAAGGCAATTATTATAGAAAATGTTAATGAGTTATTTACCCTATCTGCGTAGAATTAATCTTCTATATACATAAAACAATAACTGACTGCCTGCCTGTAAATATTTACATGTAGATTCTTTTTACTCTGTAGGTCAGTATCGAGGGAGGATTTTTGGGATTTTGGGATTCAATCTAACCTAACGTAGTAAAAAAAGCGATAAAAATTTGTATGGAAATCCATCATCTTTGAACTCGGATCTCTGAAAGGAGAAATCGGATCTGTGAAAGGATGGACTTAAAAAGGATGTATTTCATAATTTTTTTGATGTGAAACACCTATAGGCGCGGGTAAACCTGGTTGTTGGCGTGGCAAATATGTGAGATGTGGCGACGCGATACAATGCGCAAACTACTGTGCGCAATCTCTCTTGCCGCACTGAGCTCGCATACCTATAATGTAATCTGAGAAATCAAGAATTTGAAATTCGTTCGATTCGAATAATTTCGATGTTTCACATCGGCCAGGCGTCCCGTGACGGCTCAATTTTTTTAGTTAAATAAATAACTTGTATAGCAATTTATAAAGAAACTAACACAGACGAAGTCAGGGGCGTCTGCTAATGTAATGTAAAAATAAAATAAAACGTATATTAAGATTTTTCTCTCTAACTGTAAGTAAATCCAATCTCAAGCCGAAATGTACAAATAAACACTGGTACTTACACTGGAAGTGGCTCTTCTATATGCGTCACACAACTCAGCATTATTAGTACAAAAACTAATTTTATTTTACAGAGACACTGTTAAATAAATGTCATGATAATAGTAATGTCAGTTGCGGCTTTTGTTTAACGGAATGTGTTAACTTACATACTCTAGACTACCCGCCTTTTGATTTGGCACGTCGGAGAAAAGAGTGAGACGTTTTATAGGTGGGAGAGTCACGCTGTAGCTATTACTGGTTTAAGCATGAATATGTCGGCTCGCCCGGGGTATATAGCAGTGTTATATACTATTTACTGTTACTGTTATATAGCTCATTTATCAAAGAAGATATATCATCACGCTAAGACCAATAGGAGCGGAGCACTAATTAAAAATATTTGAAAATCGGGTTTTTTTTCCTATTGAGAGCTTCCGCTGCATGTTAGCGTTAGCCCAAAGTAACTACTCCACGCAGACAAAGTCGCGGGTAGAGGCTAGTAATATACAAGAATTATTTACTTATAGATTTAAAATAACGAGTGGTCGTCCACTGATCGAGATTCGGTTATAATACATTATTGTTTTAAGTTTAAATATTATTGATTTTTATTTGTCGAAAAGAGTATAGATAGGTATTGTAGAATATTAGTTCATTATAGGAATTGTGAAATATAACAAACACAGATAAATAAAAGCTATGATTCGTCGAAAAAAAAAATGCAAATCAGTTGACAAATAGAGGAGATTAGTTAATGAACTCTTTTAGTGTCGCTTATTTATATGTAACTGGCTTTTGCACGCGATTTCGCTCCCGTTATTGTAGATTTTATTTTTTCTATTACTGGTTTCAGCATGAATATGTCGGCTCGACCAGGGTACTACCACCCGACCCACAGAAACACCGACGTGAAGTAATGTGCTTGCATTGTTGCGTTTCGTTCGGTCAGTGAGAGCTCCGGAGGCCCAACTTGCCCCCCTCTCCCATCTCTCAACCCTCCTTCCCCTATACCCCCCAAACAGAGGCTGGCAACGCATTTGCGACTCCCCTGGTGTTGCAAGAGTCTACGGACGGTGTTGATCACTTAACATCAGGTTCGTTTGCCTCCAATGATATATAAAAAAAAGATTTTAATTATCACTAGGGACTAAGTACGTTTTTCCATAATGACAGAATATTTTTTTGTACGTCTGGCACCGTGTATGGATATTTTCAAAATAGTCGTTGTAATAGTTAAGACATTACGGTGACAAACAAACTCACATTCGGATTTATCATATTAGTTATGAATAACACTTCATTTAGTTCACAGTCCATGTATAATATTTAGACAAATACACAAGGAGCAATTTTATATGATAAACAAAAGTGAAGTCTCTAATAAACGAAGTTCATGTACCTATATGTATATTTGCAAGGCTGTCTCTTCCATTTCACTTCCAGTTTATCTTATCGATGAAAAAGTTACCTACTGCGATTTACTTTATCCCCGGTAAACTCAAGACCTAAATCCGGATGCTCTAAGACAACAAATCACACTGATTGATTGTTTTCATTACAGGACTTTACTGAAACCCGAGTTTAACTACAAATATAAATAATATCAATCTTAAAACTTTACTTCGTTGTTTATTTGCTGTGTTCGTGGCTTCGAACGCGTTTGTTATTATTTGCTGCTATTATTATATGTCGTTTTTTTAAATACTATATGGGTTTTAGCATTTGACGACAATTAAAAGACTATGTGGTCTAAGATGATTTACACGCTAAACATAGAGAGACTGGGGTCTTAAATGTTAGTGTTTCCTTAGTTATATGTAGACAGCTACATAGTAACCGAGACGCGATCTTGAGAGACGAAATAATTTGTGGTTATGCATATTTTATTTTTTACAGACAGAAATGCAAACAGAAACGCACAATTACATATAACAAACTGACAGTTACATGAATAATGAAACTATGCATTACAAATCTGTAATCCGATTACAAATTGTACAGACCAATTTCAATTCTAACAATAAACACAGCTTAGTGTGAAGACATATAATGGAATACTATCAACGTAACTACTATAGCATTACAAATCTGGAATCCAACTACAAACTGTACAGACCAATTTCAATTCTAACAATAAACACAGCCTAGTGTGATGACATACAATGGAATACTATCAACGAAACTATTTACTATAGCATTACAAATCTGGAATCCAACTACAAACTGTACAGACCAATTTCAATTCTAACAATAAACACAGCCTAGTGTGATGACATATAATGGAATACTATTAACGAAACTACTATAGCATTACACATCTGGAATCCAATTACAAATTGTACAGAACAATTTCAATTCTAACAATAAACACAGCCTAGTGTGATGACATATAATGGAATACTATTAACGAAACTACTATAGCATTACAAATCTGGAATCCAATTATAAATTGTATAGACCAATTTCAATTCTAACAATAAACACAGCCTAGTATGATGACATACAATGGAATACTATCAACGAAACTATTTACTATAGCATTACAAATCTGGAATCCAACTACAAACTGTACAGACCAATTTCAATTCTAACAATAAACACAGCCTAGTGTGATGACATACAATGGAATACTATCAACGAAACTATTTACTATAGCATTACAAATCTGGAATCCAACTACAAACTGTACAGACCAATTTCAATTCTAACAATAAACACAGCCTAGTGTGATGACATACAATGGAATACTATCAACGAAACTATTTACTATAGCATTACAAATCTGGAATCCAACTACAAACTGTACAGACCAATTTCAATTCTAACAATAAACACAGCCTAGTGTGATGACATATAATGGAATACTATTAACGAAACTATTTACTATAGCATTACAAATCTGGAATCCAACTACAAACTGTACAGACCAATTTCAATTCTAACAATAAACACAGCCTAGTGTGATGACATACAATGGAATACTATCAACGAAACTATTTACTATAGCATTACAAATCTGGAATCCAACTACAAACTGTACAGACCAATTTCAATTCTAACAATAAACACAGCCTAGTGTGATGACATAAAATGGAATACCATCAACGAAACTATTTACTATAGCATTACAAATCTGGAATCCAATTACAAATTGTACAGAACAATTTCAATTCTAACAATAAACACAGCCTAGTGTGATGACATATAATGGAATACTATTAACGAAACTACTATAGCATTACAAATCTGGAATCCAATTATAAATTGTATAGACCAATTTCAATTCTAACAATAAACACAGCCTAATGTTAAGACATAATGGAATACTATCAACAAAACTATTATAGTATTACAAATCTGGAATCTAATTACAAATTGTACAGACCAATTTCAATTCTAACAATAAACACAGCCTAGTGTGAAGACATATAATGGCATACTATCAACGAAACTACTATAGCATTACAAATCTGGAATCCAATTACAAATTGTATAGACCAATTTCAATTCTAACAATAAACACAGCCTAGTGTGAAGACATATAATGGAATACCATCAACGAAACTACTATAGCATTACAAATCTGGAATCCAATTACAAATTGTATAGACCAATTTCAATTCTAACAATAAACACAGCCTAGTGTGAAGACATAATATAATGGAATACTATCAACGAAACTACTATAGCATTACAAATCTGGAATGTAATTACAAATTATACACACCATTTTACCATACTCGTACATATGTGTAAGTTGACGTCTATGGTTCATATACAGGTATCTCATAAATTTTTTTAGACTGTTGTGAAATATGTCTTGATGAATACAAAATTCATTATAATACTAGCACATTCAAAAAAAGGGCCGGTTGTTTTTTGGAATGTTGTTATTAACTGCTGGTATATTAGATAACTGATGCACACTTATTCAATGAGTAAGTGAATTATATCAGAATTTTTGGACTGATGGGATTATTTTGAACAATTTCACATATCATTTAAATACCACTCATAAATAAACAATTCGGTAACCATTTTATAGGATCAGTAAATTTAAAATAACTTCTAGGCGTCACGAGTTATGATGGTTTTATTGTCTATAAAATAAAAATTCCAATTCAGTCTACTTGCGTTCAAATAAAGTTCTAATATATCACCCACGACGTTCAGCCTCGCTAAGATATATCTCCACCTTGACTGGGAATAAAAATGGGGTTTTCATTAGAAAATAAATATTGGAAGAACTTTGTGGAAATTTAGAGATTGAAAAGTATATGCTTATAGATTTCATTGCAGTTTTATCACAAAATATATTTAAAAAAATGAAAGTCGGTATATATGAGATCGATAATTTATTTTTTTGAAGTGAAAGTTTCTTCTTTAGTTGAGCGGTATTTTTTCGGCAGGAGATAAATTCATTCGTTATTCACTTACCATCAAATTCATTCGTTCTAGTCATGACATGCTAGTAAGTGTGACCGACGGTATTGCGTTTGTGTGGCTTGCGTCAGACTAGCGATGCGTAGTATGTAGTAGAGAGTGGGTTATGTCCGACTCGCACGGACTAAAACCCTACGGTGTATCGACAGACCTTATAGTTGCCGTACTAGCTACTCAACCTTGGATATCCGTCCCAATGGTCCGCCTGGCGGAAGGTACCCCCCCTTCCCGCCGCGTCCAACAATCCGCCCGTATTACAATTTCATTTCATTCAAGCTTACCATACATGTCACCTATATTTTGTATGATAATTATTTCGCAACCAAGGATGGTATAGCTTAACGTTACATAGTCTATACTCTTCTTCAATAGATTAGATTAGTATTGTGATATGAACAAAAACAAACACTTTATTTGAGCTTCAAATAAATCTTTATATATATAATTATTCAGTACATGTATATGTGACTGAACTCCACCTAAACGGTTGGACAGATATAGGTGAAATTTTTGTTTGATTTGTTCGGTAAGTAGCGCTGCGATCTGATTGGAGGATTTGTCTTTTATTCTCAGGGCAGGACAACGTCTGCCCGGTCCGCTAGTAGATATAGAATATGACAAGTGCATACTTTTAGGAAACCCGTATACTGGATAGTCCTTCGTTTTGACTTTGATAATATACTAGTTTCAATATGTTTAATGTGTATAACAATTTTTTGTTTCGGCAGCTCATGAAATATAATTAATTCATGCACAGGAATGTTTCTGAACGGTCCGCGAACTAATGGTCTCTTTCTGATAACGAATCGCGATAACAGGCTCTCCGTGACGTAGGATTTAACCTTCGGCGACGATCTGATGGGCAGTTTGTCTTATCTTTCAACTTATAGTAATTATACTTTGGTGACTAAAATTGTAACTCGAAATAACGTAATCAACTTAAGCACAGATTAGTCAAATTGTGAAATTTTAAGACAAAATTACAGATTTAAATCTCAGATAATGAATACTGTAACGGGATGAATCTTTTTATGAATTTATTTTACGAATAACGATATCTTTTTCTATACATATGTAACAAAATAAATAAGCTCTCAAACAGTGTTATTACAAAAAAGTTAAATACGTATTAAATACTCGCTTTAAAAAGGTTTAGTAGTAAATGCACCGCGCTCACCCGAGGCAAGTTCGCTTTATCCTTTTTCGCAAGTCTAACCTAACGTAACCGTAGCGAGACAAAGGAGCAAGATGGCGAACATTCAGCGACCGCGGTGCATTTAATACGAAACATTTTTAAAGCCAGGATTCAATACGTATTTAACTTTTTTATAATAACACCGTTTATGTTTGTTAATATGTGTTTACATGACACTTTTATCTATACTAATATTATAAAGAGGTAAAGTTTGTGAGTTTGTGACGTTGTAGGGGGTAATCCCAGGAACTACTGATCCGATTTGAAAAATTATTTCAGTGCTATATAGCTCATTTATCAAGGCAGGTTATAGGTTATTATCATCACGCTAAGACCAATAGGAGCGGAGCACCAATGAAGAGTATTTCAAAATCGGGGTTTTTTCCTCTTGAATGCTTCCGCTGCGTGTTAGCCTTAGCGAATATATATAACTAAAAATAGTTCCACGCGAACGAAGTCGCGGGCAGAGGCTAGTGAATAATATATGTATACTTAAGAATAATAAGTGTGTTTTATGACCGGGATTTAGTGTATATTTAATTAAATTATGTATCTTTATTGAGACTGTAAAGGTATGTTATTTTTTCTCTCTCTAAAAACATATTATTTGAACGATAATAACTAAAGAAACAGTCAACTACAGTAGATGCTAACTAACGTTCATACTGATATTTTTGATATTATTATTACAGAGATAAATAAATATATAGAGGTAGAAGATACTAAATTAAATTGAAAAAAAATTACCAGCATATACGCATTACTTTACCTAAACCATTAAATACTAAGCAATATAATCCAGTTGATTATTGTTAAGAGTACAAAGTACCTAAAAATATCAAAGGCTTTTATTACAGGCTCTCTCTTATTTAACCTGCAATGTTCGTTTGTTTAGGTCAAATCTTGTAAGCTTCGTTGGAATCAGCTTTGCAATTTTGCATGTTTGTTCAGTCGTGATGACAATACACGAAAATGAAATAAATATAAAATAGCGAATTTCAAAATGGCCGCTATACACAACAAAAAATACGACATACCTTTTTAGCGAATTTGTATTAAATATTTCTCAAATATTAGATACTTTATTTTTAAAATAACATTTAAAAGCTATAACGAGGTCCCAGTTATCTATTATACTATCGTCGTGACGTTATATCACTACATATTATAAAATAAAGTCCTCTGCCACGTCTGTCTGTATGTCTGTTCGCAAGATACTCAAAAACTACTCAACGGATTTTCATGCGGTTTTCACCAATAGGTAAAGTGATTAATGAGAAAGGTTTAGGTATAATTTGTCAAGGTTTCGTTTTATTAGAGCGGGCCCGATAGTATACCTGTATATTTTTAAGTATATTAATTATAATTCTTGCGGAAAAGGTCTAGTATGTTCTCATTCAAAAATCTCCAAGAAACCAATTAATTTTTGACTGTGAAAAAACGTCTAAAATTTTGATATAATATTTTTTTCATAACAATTTAAAAAAATTTATAAATTTAGTACAAAATCTAAGTATATTAATTATAATCCTTGTGGAAAAGGTCTTGTATATTCTCATTCGAGAAAGCTACAAGAAACCAATCAGTGTTTGACAGTGAAAAAATGTTTATAATATTTTCTTCATAAAAATTCTGTAATTGTCACAGGAACAAAAAGTTATATACAAAAGCGTTAAGTTGTTATTAGCTCTTAAATGGTAATGTTATCGGATTGTTGCAAATAAATAATAAATTATTTCCATACATTATTAGTTGAGTGCAGACACCGTTCAATCTTCATTGATAGACAAATAGGTAATGTGATAATCCGCACAAGTTGGCTTCTGTTTGTTTTCTTGATTGATTATTTGGTTATTGTAACATCTTTTGCAGCTTCTGTCTATGATATTCGCTGTTTATTTATTCTTATTGTTTACTTATAATTTGTTTTAAAATATGAACCTATCTATGGACCTAATTATGTCAAATATTATAGAGATTTATGTATACATTATATATGTATTTAGTTTTCGTTCCCATATATAAAATTTATTTTTTATTTTTAGTGTTTTAATTTTGTTAAATGCTCATGGGATGTAAAAAGTAGTACACTCCGCGCCAAACTTTTTGACCGCTTTGTATATAGATGTGCAGTAAACACGTTTAGGTATATATACGTACTATATTATATTTACATTATCACGACAACTTAAGGATAATTAAATGCCAATTTTAGATCACTATAACAATATTTTAACTGTATTTTGTATTAAACTATTACGCACAAGATCGGTACCTATGATTAATATTTTCCAGATGTATTGGATTGTCTTAAATCTTGTAGTTGTCTCCAATTAATAGGAAAAAAAATACCTATAACTATAGTTTATACAATGCCGTTACAATGAAACTCTAGCTAATGTTAAAAAGCGATATACCGAATTACATCGCTATCATCCTTGCCAGATTTTTTTTGCCGTGTCGGGATTTTGGAACTTTTTAAGTGAAAAAAGCGGGATTATTTCGTCGAAAGCGGGACATAGTAAAAAAAAAAGTATATTATCAAAAGTTATTGAATATTTATCTTTTTATTTGAGCCCAAATTACGTTTACGTGACAATATATAGCAAAGATAAGCATTGAAAATTTATTATAATAAAAATATGATATCTTAAATCAGATTTACTTAACGATAGTTAAATAGTTGAGTCTTTTTCGTATTCTGAATGAAAAAAAAACATCAAAATGCACGCACAATTGAGTTATCCCGAAAGCGGGATTGAGCCTGTCTCGCGCAGGACATTTAATTTTGATTTAAAAATCGGGACGTTCCGCCAAAATCGGGACGTCTGGCAACGTTGATCGCTATACACGTTTGTCGTCCTACGCGGATCTGATCTATTCTGCTACGAATTGCTTCGAATATCATTAAAGTATATTTTTTGTGTTTTTTTTTTATAAACTGGTTCGGCGAAATGATTGCACGGTACCTGATGGAAAGTAGAGTACAGTCCATAAATAACGGCAACTGCCGTCGTTTAATAACAACGGCAGTCGTCTCTATCATGCCGACCTGCACATGTGCCTCTTCACGCCTCGTTTGAAGGACCCTATGTCATAAGAGATGTGTATAATATGAAACATATATAAACGCATTATAAGCATGAATATTGAATATATATATAATACTAGCGGGCCCGGCTGACATTGTCCCGCCCTGATTACCCCCCCGAAACCCCCCTTGTGGGTGGAATTTCGTAAAATCCGTTCTTAGCTGTTCTTAGCTGACCTCTACTCGGCGAAAGGAATATTCCTACCATATTTCAAGTCGCTACGCCTTATGGTTCCAGAGATATCGTGATGAGTCAATATATAGGTGGGAATCTCTTATATATATATATATATAGATTATTATCATCAGCCTGTAAGAGGCCCACTGCAGGGTCATATGCCTCTTCCCGAAGGAAGATATGGGCATGATCACCACGCCAGCCCACGACGTATTGGTGATTTCAAACTCTGAGAAATCCACAGTTCTATGTTTTCCCACATACAGTAATACTACAAGAACATTTCTCAGGTTCGGGTTTCCTCACTATGTATTCCTTCACCGTTCGCCGATACTGTTACCAATTTAAATTAGTAAATGTACGCGAATTCCGAAAAATCCGTTGGTACATGACGTGGCTCGAACATGCGGACATCAAATCAAATCATAGTCGAAATCATCGAAATCATATTCCCCCGGTGAAACCACCAGACCACCACGACTTGAATATATATATTCCTAAATTATTGTGAAGCCTTTGTTGCGATAACCAAATGTATTGATTTTATCTTACTTATTGATCGTAATTTAGTCCGTTAGAAGTTCCCGAAGCCAATTTCCGAACTATTATAGATAAGATTGACAATTGTCTCGACACTGTTTACAAAATGGTCGATACGCTCTCCGTTATGTATTAGTTAGTTGACGAAAGCTTTGTCCTTCATAAGACTTTAAGAAAGGGTTTTGTCGAAAACATTATCACTCAGTAGTTAGCGTGTTGAGACACCTCGCCACGTAACTGCAGATTCTTGTGAATAGTCTTTGGCTTAGGAAAATATGTGATGATATCAAAAGCATTGTGCTTTTTCCAAGCCCTCTTAGTTAGAGCTATGGTCAAGCAGCTATAGGTGTGTTTCGACAGCTGCACTTGACACCCAGTTCCTTAGTTTAGTGTGGTTACCAGCTTACACGGTGTCGTCAATTACCATTTGTAAGTGATATATTAAAAAAAAATGCTTATTATTTGTACATATTAGATAGTCTTCACCTAAGTACATAGTGTATATATAATTTTTATTTAATTCTTTTAAAATGTATGGAATTATCAATCCTGAATATAGTTTAAAAGTTTTCGCGCCAGCAGTTATTAATTCATGTAGCGTGCATAAAGTTAAGTTAGTTATTTAAGTTAGCCGCACACTACGTGTTTTTCGTTGTACGGAAAATTTGTCGTTTTGTACAATTTCTAATTGTACTGTAAGTATTAAATGAGAATCCACCAAAGCAGCGAAAAGTCATCTACAACATACAAGTTACAATATTTTTCAGATGCGACGGTCCATCGACTTTTTGTGACATATCTATACTAATATTATAAAGCTGAAGAGTTTGTTTGTTTGTTTGGTTGAACGCTATGATCTCAGGAACTACCAGTCCGATTTGAGAAAACCCTTCTGTTTTAGACAGCTCATTTATCGAGGAAGGCTTTAGGCTATATATGATCACGCAAAGATCAATAGGAGCGGAGCACCAATGAAAAATGTTTCAAAATCGGGCACTTTTTTTCCTTTCGAGAGATTTAGTTAGCGTTAGTGTTATATACGTTGCCATGGTAACGTGGTAAGTTTCTATCGCAAACATTATCAAAGTTTATTTTGTTTTCCTATGCAAAAAGTTTATACTACTTTTATTTCCAATTTTTTATTTGTTCTCTATTACGTATTATAAAAATAAAGTTTGTGTATGTACAATTAAAATAACAACTTTTTGATGAATGGATATGGCTACAAATGACCAAAAAAAATTTTTTTATACTTTGTCTATATTTTTAGATTATTATATTTTCTCTGTTTGTTTGTTTGTTCCGGGTAATCTCCAAAACGGCTGGACCTATTTTAACGGGAATTTTACTTTTTACTGCCAGAAAGCCGAAATTATAGCGGTTGACATATTCTATTTTATTTGTCCGCGGCTTCGTCCGCATTGCTATTTCCAAAATGGTTGGACCGATTTTCACGGGATATTCACTGGTAGATTGCAGACCTCATAAAAAGTAATTTAGGTTTTTTTCAGCCGCAGTGGAATATCCGAAATGCTTGAATTAATTTTCACGGGACTTTCACTGGCAGACAACTAACTAATGAGCTATTTTATTTTAAGGTAGTGGGCTCGACAGACGTTGTCCCGCCCTGATAATAAAAAGAAAACCTTGAAAAATTATACCTAAACCTTCCCCATGAACCGTTCTACCTACTGGTGAAAACGGCATGAAAATCCGTTCTGTAGTTTTTGACTTTATCGCGAACAGATAAACAGACAGAGGACTTTGTTTTACACTATGTAGTGATGAACTGTTACCTATGCACTCGATCGTGTGAAATTGATCAAAAATAATTTGTTTACTGTAAACAAACGCGTGAGACGTGCGCTGTACTGGACTCCAAGAATAAATGTATGTAATTTGAATTATATTATCATTTTGGTCAATTTGGCGGTCATTTTGTTTTATTTACCACGTTTGCACCTACATAACTCAGTTTTTTTTTCTCGAACTGACTATGCTATTAGCTTTGCGGCATTTACGGCTTCATCGAACTACTATACATAACTCAGTGATTATAGCAACGTATAAGAATAACACAATTATATTGACAATATGGGCATGTTATATTTATATAATAAACAATTTAACACAAATTGTTCAATAATGTATAATTTAAAATTTTCATTACCTACTTTCTTATATAGTGTTAGTGAGCATCGAGGGTGGTATATAGTAGGTTAAAGTTCCAGGTATGCTGCTGATGATAAATGCCATCCGATTCGATATACTATTCGTATTCACATATCTAATGTACACATAACATAATACAGTAGATGGCGTGCGTGTCGTAGTTACAAATGTTTTTGAAAAAGCATTTCTGTAATGTACACACCTAATTACAATTTTACATTTCTTTAATACATTTAAAATAACGCGTGCGGAGCCACGGGGGACAGCTAGTCTATACATATAATAAGAATGTAAATCTAACGTGTTTGTACTTTTTAGATTTTTGTAAAAAATAATTGCAGGTGTCTAGAAAAAAGTAATAAAACACATTTCCATCATTTTTAGAAAGGTCTGTCTATCTGTCTGTCTGTTTGTTTTGGACACGTATCACTGCTAAAATACTGTATTCATGATAAAACCTCTTCAAGAAAATCATAAAGCATATTCTATGTGTAATATTTAGTCTTTGTTTCATTAAAATCGGTTTGATCTAACAAAAATGATTGTAATTTTAATGCCGACGCGACTTAAGTACGAGAGAATAGTAAATGAAATGAACAGATTTACTTTATTAATGACTGTTTTTTACATAAAGTTTCATGCAGACGAAGTCGCGGGCACAGCTAGTCAGATAAATGTCCATTATGCGCCTTACAACGATATTTCGCTATTTTATTGTATTTCTTGAGTAATTGGTCACAATGAACATGTTTTTGTTAACTAGAATCGCTGTTCGCTGATAGTACTGAGAGAAGTTTTGAGAGAAATTGTTGTTTTTTTAATGCCCTTTCTATATTGGACTGGAGACTTTTGTAGCCAGTACTGCTGTTACCGTTGCTACGTTATATATGTTGCTGTTCACTATTTGTGCATTCAGTGTTAGAAGACATTATCCGTGTTATTACAAAAAAGTTAAATACGTTAAATACTTGCTTTTATAAAGTTTGGATACTTTCGTATTAAATGCACCGCGCGCGCCGACCGATAAGCTCGCGTTATCTTTTTTCACAAGTCTAACCTAACCTAAGCGAACAGAGATAAAAGAGCAAGATATCGAACGTTTTTTAATAAAAGTAATGATATTGACGTTACAGTGACAAGGTGACAGATTACTGTGACTTTATTGTGATCCTATAAAGGTTCTGTACGACTGTACTATAACAAAAAAAAAATATAGTGTACAAAATAGCAAATAAGACATTTATCCATCCGTCCTGACCGATATTGGCTACTGATATTGATTTATTTAACACTCTTATATTATAGATAAAGTTAATCGAATTACAAATTATATACTAATAGGAGTTATCGATATCAACCTGGCAAATACATTTCCGAAGAGTTTTACGCAATAAGGATTAATTTTTAATGTTCGAAATATTAAATTTATGAAAGTGTTTATGTAATTATCTACAGACGGAACATTCCTAAAGGAAAGTCTGAAATTAATTTAAATTTCTATGAAATAATTAATTCATTGGAAGCTACAGTGCTAAATGGAGTTGATGAATTAATCTCAAAAATCTATGACAAGGAAAACCTTTTCCTTTGAAAATATTAAAATATAAGAAATCCGATTTATAAAGGATATTGGTATGGTTATTTTTGTACTTATTTTGTGTGAGTAAAATGTTATATTAACTGATTCTCTTCCAGAATATTAACTTCGTTTAATTAGGGCTTGGTAAATACAACTTATATGAAGTTGACAAATTATAGGCATGCTTAATGATAAACACCATTACGATATTTTTGGATTAAAGCATCATAAGTACGAGATAACATGAGTAAGTAAACTAGAACGATGGTTTGAAGTAATTGCCGAAATTGATTAATAATGTTTGGCTAACCTGCACGCCAAGGCGCTCGCCTGTTCGTATCGGAAGAATTTAACATCGATTTGAAGATGGTCCGTGACGGAGCTAAACACGTGTAATCGATTACGCAATAACATAACATAATCGATCGATAGTTGTTACATGTTAATCTGTAACGTGTTGTAATTAATTTTTACTTTCATGTTATACAGCTATATACCAACATTGACAGCGACGAGTAAGACAGGTCAACCATTCGCCAACGTCGGGTTCAACCCTCAACTAACGACGTGTTTAATTGCTTATTTTTGTTTTTTATATTTTTCTCCTTCTATTACTAGTTTCATATTCACTTTGTTTCAGATACACGTCGCGCATACAAAATCAAACGTTTTTTGTTGCAGTGCAACGTGGCAGCGGCAAATCAATCCCAAACGGAAATACAAAGTGACGTCCGCTCTAATATTAAATTTATTCATATATTTAAAGTTCACATAACTGAGTTCGATGATCATAAAATTACAAGAACCCTTCTAAATGCGAACATTAATGTGAATTGGGGTGTAAGGGGTGTCGAATAACATCATAAGACTTGAGACACCCAAGCCAACCTCCCCTGCTCGTGGCACACCCTGCTGAATAACGAACGAGGCAATGGCGAAAGCAGGGTGGTAAGGGTTTTCAGTCTGACTGGGTCGCAACCACCATGTACATGGCGAAAAAGCCCGTCTTAGTAATTCGTTTCTGCGGGTCGCATTTCGGGATCAGCCTGTGCATATCCAGCTTTTCGTAGGCCAGCATGACAGCGGCGACCGGCAATAGATAGTGTGTCACTCGGTGGTCGCCGTTGTTTTTGGATTGTACTGTGCTTACCATCAGGCATAGTGCAGTCATTTTGCCGAACTACAATAAAAAAATAAGAACACAGTATGTACAAAATAAGAGAAAGTGTTTCATATCATAAGAATAAAGGAAAATTAAAATAAATTAAACATTGAAATACATTTTTTTCTAGTTCAGGCCAAAAAAAAACACAAATGAATATAACAAATTTGAAACATACAATATTACAAAAAGATAACATGCGATACAAGGGCAATATTGGCCTATGTTATGTTTAATGATGGGTATCGGCAAAGTAACACCTTAATGAATTAAATTTATTGGACTATAAAGTCAATACAGTGCTCTTTATATTTAACATGAATGTTAATTACTGTAATTAAACTTCTTGTTAATTAAACTTGTTAATTAAATCTTGTAATAATAAACTTACCTTTAAACACTCATGTAAGCATTATCTATTGCAACTTCAAACTCAGTAATTATATTGACGCACAATCTATTCACGCAGCTCTGTTTTAAGCTCCGTTTTATTGGTCTGTATTTGTTCTTCCAAAATTTATTTGTTTAATCTTGAATTTGTAGTTACAGTAGCTATAGCTATTTAATGTGGACATCTGTGACGTATTATGTGTGTCTGTGATAATGGTTTGTACTCATTAGGTATCTTTCTTTAATCTGTAATTTTTCTAATATTAATTATATCCGACTAAACGTCCGTTTATCATCATATGGGCTCCCAACGAAAATCAGCGCTGCAGTACTACCTTTGTACTGCACATATTAGCTGAATTGGTTTGCCAATTGTTGGACATTTTTTTTTCTTCTTTTTTCACATGTATTTAATTTTTTTTTGTCTAATTTATTTGTATAATTTAACTTAAATTATAAACAAGTTCCTTTTTCTTTCTTTCTTTCATAATGATATTATTTCAACTAATACGCTCACTTACACTTTCTTCTTCTAACTTTGACAACTAATTCCCTTTAAAATTATGACTGTCATTATCAAGCGAATAATATTATTAGTATCTTGGGTTAATTTCAATGTGCCAACAGGTTGTTGACTTTCTTTGTAAAACATTCCAGGGAGTTTTAATAATATTCCAGAACTCGAAGTATTATTTTCCATTCCTTTCACTTGTATACTATAACCAAGATATATAGGGCAAAATATCACCAATATACAATATAAGGTCAAATAATCTAGAATAAAGAAAAAAAAGTAAAATATACTACCAAAAGTCGATTTAAAAATCTTTCCATTCAAAATTTACTTCGTAATTTGTAAAACATATTAAGATGTTCGTCTTTGTTTATGTTCTTAATTATAATTGTATTCGCCTATACGCTTTCCATAAAAAAATGACTGTTGACTAATTCTATCACGATACTCCTACACAATCAATGTAACATTAATTCACTTTTAACTGCTCTGTCATAGTTAAACCAAACAACAATCAACTTAGTTAACAAAAGTTTTCTAAGAAGTTTAAAGCAATTAATCTTTTTTCTTAAATATTATCTCTGTATTTTATATACGAAAAAATCCTCGGAGTACATTTTTCCGCTACGCAGATTCTGCGCATTATCAATTCATGGAGGGTTGTCAAGCGACACCTTTGTTCGGTAAACTCTCTTCGCGACATGAACGAACCATTGTCCTTCGGTAATGATTCCGTTCTTGTTTACAATTCTTTTATTTACGTAGATTTTTAACGACGTTTACTCGTAAACTATTGTTTCGAAACACTTGATATAAAAAACCCGACACCAACATAAGATGTATGGTAGAGTTTTCGGCGGCAACTTGTTCTATTACAGAGGTTCACAGACGTCTGTTCTCATAGACCACTTTCAAAATTTAGTTGGTTCTGGTGGACCTCCTACAGCTACATTTCTGCCATATTCCCAAAATTTGACAAAAAATCTGAAGATTAGATCTAACTATAGAAATTTGCAAGTCTCGACACGTTGTACTTAATATGGAATATGCAAGTTTTCACAAGTAATAAGTTGCTGAGCTCCTTAAAATACTATCTGACTACATTAATAGGTGAAGTCAGGCCAACATTTTAGTTCTTCAATATAGAAAGCAGATAAATTTTCGTGGACTCCTGCTTATGAATTGTGAATCCCCATTTTTTTGTTACGCCAACGTAGATCCCCGTCGTATCTCGCGTGGACCACTGAGGGTCCACCTGGATCACTTTGGAAACTAGGGTTCTATTATATAGTAGTTTGTATCTTACTTCTAACCTTAATTTATATAACTATATTTTGCAATACAAGTGGTATTTTTCGTGTTACAATTTGTGAAGTATTTCACAATAAGTGAAGAAGTGAAGTGGATTGTGAATAATAATGCGGAACATTAATCTTTAAGTTACCATAAAATCTCTCAAGAAAGTTCTGAAAAGCCGCCATTTTATAAAATCTGTTGCTTATTGACGATAATCTCCGAAATCCTTCAATTGATTTTGTTGCTGTTATAACGGTAGGTAACGAACTTCAAAGAGTATTATTTAAGTTCGTTACGAATTTTCTATTGACTAAGCAGTAGGTAATGAATGATCAATTTAACAGAGTTAACATATAGCGTAAAACACTATAGTGGCTAATTATATTATTAATGACATATTATATTATTAGAGGTAAATAGTAATAAGAAAATTACAATAAATTGAGATAAATCATGTAATTGCTATGAGATAAAACTATTTTGATTACAATAAAGTCGCGGGCATAACCTAGTAAATCACAAAACAACAAGCAGAAGTAAAGTTATAAATTTTAATACGGATAAGGTGTGAAAATGATATTGCTTTCGGAATCAAATGATAATGTAGTCATAGATGCATGACGTAGTGATTGTGAGACCCAACTATTGAGCTAGATTCTCACACATGACTTTTGTATACACATAATTTACAATTGTATTGTTAGGTGTTTCATAGATTTAGTTGCCGTAATAAAAACATGATTCTGAATTAAATGACTGTATGTGAATTTATGTCTTCATATTTATTCCTTTAAGCGCTGAAAATGTCATAATGAATACTTCAAACGTGGTTAAAAATAGCTTGAAGTTGGAGCGCAAATGGCTCCCCTGACGTAAGCTAATTTCAATTCATTTTATACGTCATCCATTAGGAATAGTAAAAACTTAAGCGTGTCTAGACGAATACTGTTAACGTCCGTAAATTAATAAAAATAAAAACCGGAGAAACTCTCAAAGTAATTTATATAATACTTTAAACATTCCCTTTTTTGTGTTCCATATGTGGAAAGATAGTCGAGGATGTATTGTGATAGCCATCAATTATAACCGAACTAGTTTTTTCGCGGCTTCAGATTCGTGTTCCTTGTATATATCACCTGATTAGTATTTTCGTCAGGAAAATAAACAGCCTTTTTCCGTGTTATAAAATACTTCTACAAAATAGCGCAATAAAATAACGTATAACGTATTTGTGTCAATACGCATCTCATCCCTGTCTATACTGGAATAACCCCACATATAATATAGGCATAGAATACCATCCCAAGCACTCCCGGTTATAAATACAGTTATGGTATAAATATACACATGACATATTTAAAATCCTAGATCAAGAAAGTCCAGTTTTGCCCGAAGCGGAGAAGTTTCTAAATTATTTTGTTGTGTTGCTGTGCTGTGAAGAATAGTAGCTGAGGTAGAGACCATATTGTTTATTACAAAAACGGGCAGTTCCAGCAATATGCGACACGGGACTTCGCGAATCATTAAAGGCTAAGTTTCAAGAATTCAGTATCTTAATTACAACCACCCACCCAATACATTCTTGACTACTTGATTTATGTCACAGTAAAAACTTAGAAAAGCTGGATTTCGTAAAAATCCGACGTGATATAAATACTAGAAACTGTGATAAACTGGTCATCCCATGGTTCAGACTAGTAAGACCAGTAACAATTTTTTAGGTAATAGTTTAGGTGTTAGTTTAGGTAAATCCCAAATTATATTACCGATTTGCTGGAATGTAAGTTTAAGCGCCATGTTGGTTTATTATCAGAGGCTATTATAGTTTGGATGAATATGTACAAGGTCATGATGTCTGGAAATGGCACCTTTCACTGTGCATCCACTAAAAACGATTGTAACGTTAATGCATTTTAAATGTATGTTAAAAGAAAAACCCGATCGAGTTTCTTACCTGTTCTTCTCGATGACTGGATTGTATTCCGAACCGGTGGTAGTTTTGACATTCACAAGTGCTTTCTTAGGGTGTAAATTGAATAAGGTATATTTTATTTTTGAAATTTATTAGAGCGAGCTTACAAATTCGAGACAAGACTTACTTATGTCTTTGATGGAACCAACAGAACACCGCCCATATAATGCATTTATCGTACCCAACGCAGCGTGCTAAGACAATATTTTTGCAGTCGTTTCAAAAATAAATCGGCACAAAACAAACACATATGTTTCAATTTTATTTATACTGTTAGGGATAATTAAAGGAACGTTAAAATTATATTTCACTTCAAAATAAAATTAAATTGCATTGCTTTACGTTTCATATAGCAGTAGGGAATAGACCACATACTAACGAATTCAGTTGTATGTTAAATATATCTCCATAAATTTTTATAGCGCAGGCGAGCTTTAAAACGCTTGGGAAATGAACTCGTAGAGTGCATGCAACTACGAAGTACTGACGGCATAATAATTTCGACACTGAATGTTTCTATTTAATGTAATCATATAAAACATTTTCATTATTGTACTAACTGTACCATGTGGTGTTACATGTGTTTAATTTTTAAGCTTTCAATTAGAATTATAAAGTAGCTTCCTATAAAAGGTGATGATTTATAAACAAGTTCCGTATAAGGCACGACTAATCCATTGGAAGTCCTTGCTAACATAGTATATGCTTCATAATTTAGTTCTACTTTATAATATTCGTCAGTTTACCTTCATAACCCGATATTATATATATATATATATATCTTAATATATATATTTCTTGTGTGCGTGTGTATGTGACTGAACTCCTCCTAAACGACTGGACCGATTTTGATGAAATTTTTTGTGTGTGTTCGTGGAGATTCGAGAATGGTTTAGATTCACAATTGGACCCGGCAGGTGGCGCTGCGATCGACTTTTAGGATTTTTTTTGTTTTCAAGGCAGGACAACGTCCGCCCGGTCCGCTAGTATATATATAAATTGCATATACATGGTCAAGGATACACATAAGAACATGGGGTACATTTCGTCCAGAATTTTTTTTTGCTATATTTTACCTAAACAGTTAAATATTCACCGAGCTATGTAGGAGATGAATCATTAGTACAACTTTTATATATAAACCACCGAATGGCAGTTACTAAATTGCAATCACAGAATTTATGTCGCGTCGTGCTATGTGCAAATGTGACCACAGTATAACTGTGTTCTAGTGTGTTTAATTTTAGTCTTTGCGAGTACGAATAAATTTGTTTCGACACAATTTTAAATAGCCACGGGCGTAACATTATGATGGATACGTATATAGATATGAACGTGCTGATTATACGATTTTCTTCTTTTTTATGGTTGTGTCTATGATATTTTTGTCATGCATCTTAAGCTTACAACCACTAATAAGTTATGAAAATATAAAACAAAATGTTGTACAAAATATTTGAAAACTAGCCGACCCGCGCAACTTCGTCTGCGATAAATCGATTATTACCGGCTCCAATTGTATTTCCAATCGCGAAAATTTTTAAAAACACCTAGAACCCGATTGCAGCACCACCTACCATAGTTAATACTATTTCTAAACCATCCCGGGACCCACTCAAATACATAGGTTCATATGAGTAAAAATCTAAAAAATACCTACGACGTAATTGCAGTGCAACCTACCGGGTCTAATTGTGAATCAAAATTATCAAGAGACCCACTAAAACATATAATTAATTAGTGTGCGAAAACTCTTCTTAAATAAACTTAGATCCCAATTGCAGCACGACCTACCAGGCCCACTTACTATCGTCGTACAGCTAGCGGCAGCGAAAACGCAATAATTTTACCGGTATATGGTTATATTTAGGATTATCTTCCGACCAACTCCATTAATTAACATGTTGTAAAAAGAACGTCCAAACTTACAAACTTTATCTCTTTATGATATTAATATAGATGTTGGCTCTCTTAATAAAAAGTTGTTGAGATATCAACAGAAAAGGTATAAAAACGTTTGGTTATCGTCTAGCATACATAAACAGTTGTAACTAACTTTTACATAAGAACATTTAATAATAATTTCTTGTTTTATTGTCTCATGTGAACTATGTATTCTATTTGAATTAATTTCGCGGCATCTTTTCTTTATTTAACTAGCTGCTCGCCCCGGATTTACACGGTTGTACTTACGAAGAAAATGAGACCACATTCTCCCTTTAGAGTATAACCATGTAATCAAATAAACTGGCAACTGAATATCAATCTATCAATTCTGTCAATATATTTGAGGATCTCCTTATTTTTTAATTACATTTATTGTGACGAATTATTGAAAATATATATTTACTTATCAGAATAAAAAGTAATCTAATATATGCCTTTCTAATATTGAAAGAAATTTCAAAATTGGATCTGTAGGTAGTACCATAGATTACCCCAAACACCAAAAATCACAAACTTCAACTTTAACTTTTTAATATTGGAGTTTCATAGATACGAATTCTACCAAGTCAAGTCAGTCATGAGAGAGTCACTTTATAGTTAGTAATATATTTTTATTATATAATTTAGTTCTTCCAGATTAGGCCACTGAAATAGACAAAGACGAAAACAACACTTACATACATCATGCCTTAAAGAAATATATGTTTACATAATAATTACCGTTAGTTATTGTGTTATGTTAACGTTTAACTTTGTTATTTCGTTTGTGCTTACCCCGAATGTTTCCTGAATATATTCGGTTGCACATGATTTGCCTTTAATTTGGTTGGATACATTCCAGTTTAAGTTCGATGATGCAAACAAATCAATCTTGTTTGGGGAAGATAAATCCTGAATATAGGTTTTATAGTGATCAAAATATTCAGTCTGGATAGCTTCCTAGGCAAGAAGATCAACAGCTTCATTACCCTGGATCCCACTATGGCCTCGTATCCATGCCAGAACTACATAAATTCCTAAACAATGACATTGATACAGATGGAATTGATTAATTGTGATAACTGATGTTTCATTGAAATATGTCAAACATGTCAAAACACTATCAAATGTATTGTAAAAAGTTTCAATAAGAAGAAAAAGCCCTTTCTTTCTTTAGGACAAACAATTTCATTAATATATTAAAAAAAAACATTTATATGTATAGATTTTTTGATACAGGAACCTTCTCGGGCGTCCCCAGAATACCCTCCCAAATTATTATCACAATCTGATCAGCAACTTCGTCATGCATAGAGGATAAACATACAAACATTGATTTTTATACATAAAGATATATTTTTTTAATACTCCATACGAATTATCAAAGATTTTCTTTCATACAAACAGCTTAACTTTTGCTGTTTTTTTTTACTAAATTCAATCAATAGTGTGTATTGTGCAGGATATATAACCAATTAATTCCCGCCCGCTCCGTTAGTTAATAAAAAAATAGGAAAGGATCAATCGCAACCAAAAGAATATGTAGCCTAGAACCATTCTGAACCATGAAAATTCTGCCTCGAATGTTCATAGTCCTATGGTGATACGTTAAGTAGTTTTAAAGTGATTAAGCCACTAAAGAATTGTATTATCATTAAATACAATCATATATACTATATAATATATAATATAATTGTATAAAAATTATATTTTATTTATGTTATATACAATTAGTATTTTAGGTCAATCGAAATAATAATGTTCATTTGTTTATTTCAATATTATTCAGGCAGTACGCGTAGGCTTTTAGTTCGCAGTAGCTTCGACATAGTTTGACTAACAATTGTGCTGACTTACATTTATATAGAGATGGAATTAGATTTATGTTTGTTGTTAAAAGCTTTTTAATCCTCGTATATCGTGAATGTTTCATTAATTAATTTTAGGCATTTTCCAATGATAATATACTCATATTTAGGTACTTTTTTTATGTCTTTTATAAAGGTCATCTTATGGTCGAAATTCGAATCGGTTTTTTTTACTAAAGTTTGTAAAAATATGGTAGATTATAGGATAACGAAATTTGGCTTAGATAGACTTGTAAATTAAGATCTCGTGTCTCTTTGTTGGATAGAGAAAAACGGGCTGTTTCCAAATTGATGACACTAAACTTCGTTGATAGTATAACAATGAAAAAAATCTAGGCAGTAATAAGGCCTGCCGACAGAAGTAGAAACTCAAAACAATGGAATAAATGTGTTCTCTTTTGTTTTTTCATGTTAACTATAGTGTAAATGACAATATTTAACTTTCAGAATTTGTTTATTGAAATGATTAACATTAGTGTGTTTTTCATATTCATTGGCACTCGGAGCAAAAATTATATACATTATTATAAAGTCTATTAACCAATCAAACGTATAATGACCTGCAGAATATCAATACTACATGTACACGTGCCCCTCTACTACGCGTCGCGTCGTTACTCTGACGCAAGTGCAATACGGCCGGTCATGCTTACGTAGCATGTAATGAGGCGAAGTTATAAATTTATCTCCTGACAAAAATACCGCTCAATGCGCCTAGAGAGATTTTTACTACAAAAACATCAAGGAAACCGGTTGAGACAAACGGAACAAAAGAAGGTCCCATCACACAAACGATCACTTCAACTTTCTAATATTAGTTTACAACTGTAACTGTTAAGTAATTCGTCAGAAAATTATCGATGAATAGATTTTGAAAGTTACGCAATTAATTGACCTGTAGTCTTTAACGAAATGTTCTACGAATAGTACGTAGCAGTTGAATTGTGAGGTCATACCATAGTCATTGGAACCATCGGACGTTTCAGTGATTTATAATTGACTATATATTGGGTACATTACGTCTCATTTAGTTTTTCTCAATGGCTGAAAATTAGTTGAAATGATGTGTATTAGCCGTTCACTACTCGAGTAAGCTTAGGACCCAGACGTGTATAAATGTTAACTTTATATTATTTCCATATCTGTGTGCGAGACTTTGTCCGCATGGAACCTCGTGTAAGAAACAGTGACTAATAAAGTCACCTGAATGTATTAAGTCCATTTATAACACACACTTTTATCTTCTCTCGTACTGAAGTCGCGTCGTCATAAAAAATTACAATAAATTTTGATATAGTGAACCGTTTTTAATGAAACCAAAACTAAATGTTATTCGAGGATATGCTTTATGATTTTTTTTTTGGTGAGGTTTTAACTTTAACGCGAACGCAGTACTTGATAGTGATGCGTGTTCAAACAAACAGACAGACAGATATTTCTAAAAATGATTGAAATGTATTTTATTACTTATTCCTAGAGACCTGCAACTATTTTTTTTTACAAAAATCTAAAAAGTGCAGACATGTTAGATTTACATTCTTATTATATGTATAGATGTATAGAAGAAGCCTGTGTTACTAAAAAAAAAATAGTTTTTGACATTAGTCTAGTTTTCACATATGTTGGGATTCGGAGCAATAATTATATACATTTTTATACAGTTTATGAATTAATCAAACACATGCTGGGCTGCACAAACTCAATATAAACTGTCAATAATACATGTACACAGCGTGTCGTCGTCAATGACGCATACCCATAAGTTTTCCCTACTAAAAATAGTTCAACGCATTCTATAAGTCCTTGTGAGAGGTAAAATAAAGTATTTTATTCTGGTCTCGGTATTACAGAAAGAACAGACTATGCCAGGACAACAAGAGGGAATACCGATGAAAACATTTTTAAAATATTCTCATATTTCTTGCTTGCATAATAATGAACTGTTCGTACATTATATTGATAATTCTTAACAAACAAATGAAACCATAATCACTTTAGGGAATACGCTTAACGAATTTTAATTAAAAACTCTGAATAAAAATAATAATCAAATATCAGCTAAGTATGATGACTAACTTGTTAGAATAATTATTTATGTGTTTACTCAGCTGCTACTTCGCCGCAGCATATGTTGAGCCGGTGTCTATTCGGAACTATCGTATAGACATAATACCGATATGTAATAATGAATAGCAGACTTAGGGTTAAGAAGTATTAAATTTAATGTCTATATGTGGAGAACTTGTAGACAAGTGGGGTCAAAGTATCCGACTGATGCAGCCTATAGACCCGTTGTAATATGGACCTTCGAACAGGTGGATGCCAGCTGCGTAGGACAGATTGTTGTGGGATGTATATGTTAGATAATAGACGTGTATTGCCTGAAAACATGATGAATTATTAACACGTATTTCAGTTATGTATTAACGCCAAATAAATATCTTCCTTATTGGATTTTGAAACAAAATTCCTAGTACGAATGCCATGTGAAAGGAGAGTTTGAAGCGATCATGGTTCATTTGTTAAGGTGCGTGAATCGATGTAGGTTGAAGTCCTTACGTATTAGCTTAAACTCTGGGTGATAGAAAATATTGTGATAAACCCATATTATGGTGATAAGGCTTCTTCTAAGGGCTAGCTACCACCCCTAATGTAAATCTCGTCGCCATGTATCTAAAGATGTGTTCCGGTAGTTACAATTGAGAGCTAGTCACCCTCTAGGTTTGGCGTCTTTACCATTGTAGGCTACATCGTAAATCGTAAAACTTATAGAGTATTAAAAAATGAACTAGCAAACAGCTAATAATTTATTTTTAGTTGGTATTTCTAACTCTGGCCTCTAAACTAATAACTCTAAACACTAAAAACTGTAAAACTGGCCTCCAGTATTTGTATTTATTAACTTCATTATATTATATACTAGCGAGCGCGGTGGACGATGTCCCGCCCTGATAATAAAAAAACCTTGACAAATTATATACTAAAACATTCTTCATGAATTACTTTATCCACTGGTAAAAACCGCATGAAGATCCGTTCAGTAGTTTTTGAGTTTATCGCGAACAGACAGACGCGGTAGGGAACTTTGTTTTATACTATGTAATGATAATAGCCTTGCACTCTGTACGAAAATTAGTTGTTACAAATAAACTATAGATCACTCATCGACGTATGGGAAAACTGAACTCACACATGGGCATCTTCGAATGTTATAAACAAAGAAAAGAGTTCTAAAGATAGCAGGTCTCGAATTTTGTCGAATCCCTCGAATTATGACGTCATTCTCCAGAGATTACCACCCTCTATTTTGTAATGTATTTTACATAAGTATACCACAGTGCGCCTGAGAACAGTTCTATTTTGAGCATCCTAACAAATGCGAAGAGAAACGAAAGGAAGAAGTCTACAAGCAGACTATGCCTACATCATTATAAGGTGTAAATTCAATCAGTGTTAACTGTAGTTTTGGTATTTGAGAGTACAGGTAAGATTCTTTTGAAACGGCAATTTGATTGTTCACGGTGGCAACAATAGTTATTTTCATAAGAATAAAGGTGTTCTACATCTACGTATACAAATATTCTGTAAATATAACGGATAGAATTGTTTATATCTAATATGAGATAGTTTATCTTAAAACGCTTTAGTTTCCGACGTTTTCGCCTTTAGAGAGAATCCAAAAATATACGCCACTTTTCACTATTCTACCGCCCGTTCCATCGTATGTTGTTTTAGGTAGAAAAATCTAATAAAAAAACAACGATTTAGTATCCCACGGTCCCGAAATCTGTAACAGTTTGACGGCATATAGATGAGACGCGACCCGTGGAGTGTCGTCCCTATATTTCAGACTATTTCGTAGCGGTGAAAATAATGCTTCACCCATTTTATAATATAATATATTGAACCTTTTACTGCATGAACCATTTCATCAATTTTATATATTTTATTACTGACATTGTTGAATAGGTATATTACCAGTGTCTTGTAATAAATTCAATGTTCTGACAAGATGGTTAGAATTTTCGAGGGAGTTTTTGAGTATCTCGGAATTCATGCTCCGTGATATTATTTTCCGTCCACGTCACTTGAGCACAATAACCGAACTACATTACGTAAAATGTCACCAATATTACAAAATACAGTCAAATAATATAAGATTATGAATTAAAATAAAATAAAAACTTTTAGTATATGAACCATTTTATGAATGGTCTTTTACAAATGTTTTCTTTTAATTCAAAAGTCTTCCAATAAATATTTGTCATTGTCAGTGTTTTATTTCATGGAAGTAATGGTTGGTTTTTTTGTGACTCTTATATTATTTAGTCCCAATCCTTTTGTTGTTGTACTTTTTGCGTTATTGTAAAAAAAGTTATTTTTTAAGAAGATACACTAAAGTTTTCTTTGAGGATTTCAACTGCAATACATGAAATGTCAGTGTATAAGAAATTCGAATTTTTTATACTATAGGAGCTTCGGGCTCACTACTATAAGATTCTAGACTGACACGGAGAGCGTAATAATAATACTCGGAGTGCGTGAAATAGACTGTTTATTAATATGACCATATAAGGTATTTATAGAGACGCGTTTATTCATTTGTTTGAACGACATTCTATTTACAATATATACAAAAGTTTAAGCCAGTCTGCCAAAGAGGATGACATACTCGGTAACTACAATACTATTTCGGCATAATGACTGCACTGTAACGATGGAAAGTATGGTGCAGACCATAAGTAACGGTGACTGTCGATGATAAATGGTAACGGCACTCGTTGTTATCATGCCGACCTCCATGAGTGCCTCTTCACGCCTTGTTTGAAGAACCCCATATCTTAAGAGAAAGAGAACACACTGGCCGGGAGGGTATTCTATATCTTCCTCGTCAGTAAAACGAAGATAAGAGTTTTCGAACTTCTTCGTTCTTGTCGGGATGGTTGCTACTGTGAATCTGTGGAGACGCGTACCTGTCCCCGTAGTTCTGTAATGAAAGGAGACGATGGAATAAGGTTAAACTACTCTTCAGAACACACATTAAACATTTCTACAAAAAATACCATCACAATTACAGTGTACACAGAGTGGTGAAATAAGGTAAACTTAATTTAGATACTGCTTTAACAAAGAGAATTAAAGGTGGAAGCTCCGGTTGTGTTTGACTTTTTTATGACCGCTTCATGATGAAGCTAGCGAGCGTCCGCGTGACGACTTTGGTATCATTTTTATCTATTCATATGAGCATAAACCCATATATTACCCTACTTATATCCGAAACAAAGTCTTACTAATATTATAAATGCAAATGTGTGTTTGTTTGTTACGCTTTTAGGCATTAAATACTCAACGGAAAATTATGAAATTTGGCATACACAGAAAAGGACATAGGGTATTTTTCATTCAGTAAAAAGTACTGTAAAGGCCATAGGTTAACAATCTATGGTCTATATGGTGGTAGGACTTTTTCTAGGCTCGCCTGACTGGTTTCTACCCTCAACATGAAAATCTATGGCCTATAAATAACACCTATAAGGTATATTCCGGCGGCTGTACTTAATAGCTAATCTCGCTATAGATTTAACGGGTTGTCATCTTAGATCATATCGTGATATAACATCAGGTACCTGACAGAGAAAAAAAAAACGCGATCGAAGCCGTGAGCAAAAGCTAGCTGATAGTAAAACAATTACTGTATAAGTATACTGGTCCGAGTTCCCGACAAAGTCTTCTGTCTTGTTTGTTATTCTATCGTAAAAAATAGTCTATTGTAAAATTAAACTTCGCAAAGTTATTTGTTTAATAAACTCTATTAATAAATCAACATTTATTGCTATAGACCAGGGCTTCTTAAACTTTTGTCATTTATGATTGCGAGTTTCTTGACGACCCCATACAAATATAAAAGAAAAATAAATTAATATTTTTTGATGATTTATTTATTAGGTAACAATATACATATACATATGAAAATATATAGTTTTAGAATTCGTTTTGAAACATACAAAAATCTAAATCTCTCGCGACCGCAGAATTTTGCTACGCGATCCCGTTTGGGGTCGCGACCCATAGTTTAAGAAGCCCTGCTATAGACGAATCAAAAGTGATGATGCACTAGCTTCTGCTCACAGCTTCGCCCGTTTTAATGTAGATTTGTGTCGTCACATTTCAAAATAAACTAAATCTAAATTCTGCGTTTGTACATGCAAAATATGAAGATAATAAAAACTAAAAATCTTATGAACGGCAAAAAATGTTCTCCGTTCTCGATGTATAAAAACTGGAAATTGAAAAAGAATTAAACACGTTATATGAACGATTTAAATTGGATTTAGCTCATTTTGACCAACCCATTTGACCTGTAACCGCGGGAACAGTGCATTTATTTTGAATTTTTTTGTACCCCTGACAACATTTACGCAAATTCACGACGGTTGAGTAGTAAAGGCATAAAAGTGTAAAGAACAAACGCATTCACATTTATAATATTAGTAAGGATTACTGGATATCTCAGGATTTCATACTCCATTAGAAAAGCGTCCAGGCTAATCGACTATGATGGATGACTAGTCGATTCTTAAGAAATAGTTTTTATACCGTTCGACCTCAGACTGGGTGCTATCGCTCGATTTGGTAATATTCTGCCGGTCAAGGAATATTTATTGTTGTTATCCGCTGTATTTACTTACTCGTGGGAGAAATATTCAACTTCAATATAAGCAACATGCTTTATATTTTCTTGGCTTGATACAGATAAATATAAGGCTGCAGGTGTTTTAATAAATTTTATAACTAAACCATATTTTAAAGTACTACCTAATCCTTTTGTGTCAATGTTCACCATGATACTTGTATGCATAATATTTTTAATAATTTTATTCCTGAACGACATATATTTCTGTATCATTCCGGTTGCATACAGTATACACAATGCCTCAGAAATTATCGTATTTGAAACGTCAAGCGATAAATTTATAAACATAATATAATATTAAATGTCGAAGTAGAAATAAAATGGCGTCCATGTGGAAGTATGACGTCATCCACAATGACGTCATGATTACGATTTAAGAGATCATTTCACCAAGAATAATCGAATAGAACGTTAGCCGATACAGAAATGCAACACTGAAAATAGTTACGAATTATCCGTAGATGCGAATAGCCCAACTGGCTGAGCGTGGATACCCAGTATCTAGTCGTCGATTACCTTTAGCCAGTTCAGCCAATGATAATTGAGATACATGAACAGCCAATCACTTCAATCAATGACGCTAATTGACTGTGGCGATGAACGACCAAATGGCGTGAAGTTATTAGTAACTCCCTCCATATAGTCAATAGCACGGACACAGGTCAATAGTAGCTCATCCGATATATACAGTATACATATATATGAATATAATAAAATGGTTATACAGCTTAATCAGGACGAAAAAGAGACCAACATTTATTTAGGTAAAGCACATATTTCCCACGAAACAGCAAAACCATATTTACAAGAGCAAAGTCGATGGTGACAAGTAGTTTAAATTAAAAATATTGCTCGAAAAATTAAAATTCCACAAAGAGCTCTTTCTGGTTTTTTATTATATATAAAATTGTACATCCCAAAGAGGAACGCTTACGTGACGATGCCAATTTGAAGAGCTCGTTAAAAAAGATCGAATTAAGTTTCTCAGTGTTCTCAAATCTCACCGAACCGGGACACACTACGTAAATCTGTTTTATTTACAGAATAAATAAACCGAAAAGGTAAATTGTGAAAAACAGAAAGGTTGAAGCTTAAAACAAGAGCGGGTCCGGTGAATAACAATTTAAATATTTTCGTTAGGACAGAGTAATTCGCAGATCGATGTGAAAATTCCATTCGCTGAAATTCTTACATGATACCGAAAATGGCCATTCAATACTTTTGTTGTCGAAATATTTAATCTAATGTTTATATCTACATATTTTCAAAATAAAAGTAAATTCCTAGTTTATGTATTTTAAATGTTGATTTTTTTTATAGGTATATTTAATTTACAGTGACCATTTTTACAAAGTTTTATCTTCTTATATAAATAAACTAGCGGGCCGGGCAGACGTTGTCTCGCCCTAATTATAAAAAAAATCCTTGACAAATTATTTATCCACTGGTGAAAACCGCATAAAAATCCGTCCAGTAGTTTTTGAGTTTATCGCGAACAGACAGACAGACAGACGCGGTAGAGGACTTTATTTTAATGACCCATCCCGGTTCTTATTTAAGCTATTAGACTCGTGTACAATCCGATTAATTACTTGGCACTTTAAAATTAACACTTCAGCAAAGGTTGACTTTGAAAATCTGTATCTTCTAGAACACATATAATAAGAAAGTAAATCTAGCTCGTCTGTAAGTTTTAGATTTTTGTGAAAAAAAAATTGTGGCAAGATGTCTTGATATAATTAATAAAATACATCTCAATAATTTTTAGAAATGTCTGTTTGTATGAACACGCATTACTAAAGTACTGCGTTCAAGATGGAACCTGACCATTTAGTCTTGGTTTCATTAAAATCGGTTAACTATATCAAAAGTTATTGTAATTTTAATGACGACACGACTTAAGCACGAGAGAAAAGTAGATAAGTAAATGGTTTTAATACATTCAGGTGATTTTATTAGTCACTATTTTTATTACATTAGGCTCCACACGGACGGAGTCGCGGGCACATCTAGTATTATAAGAATTTAGAGGGAGTTCATAAATAATTTTATTATTACTAGCTGGTACGATGGATGTTGTTCTGATCTGATAATAATAAAAAAACCCAGAAATCAGACCGCAGTCCACTTACCGGATCTAATCGTGAATTTAAACCACTCGTAAATCCATCTGAACATACAAAAAAAACATCAAAATTGGTCTAGCCGTTTAGGAACAATTCAGTAACATACACGCGTACAGAAGAATTATGTATATAAAGATAATACTAAACAGAGGGTGGACCTAGGTAACATAACATCAATAGTTGAAATATCTTGTGAAATAACAAAAGCATTGTCACATAAAAGAATTCTACTGGCATATACTAGTAATCAATATAAATTATATTTTTCAATGAATGCTTTTTTAGCATTACTAATATTATACCGGCATGTTTTAATGGGGGTTAGTAACGTAAAGTAAAGTAAAGTACTATTTTATTTTCTCATCAATTTCTATTAAACAACACGAATGAATATTAATTTATGTGTCTTCTTTTGAAAACTGCAATCATGTTAAATATCTTATTATTTTCTTAGCTTTGATGAAATTAGAATTTTAATTGTAGGTACTTCATTAAAAAAAGGAAAATATAAGGTTTATAGCACATCACTATTTTAAAATAATCCGCTCGTAATCCATTCGTAAAATGGCGTTGACAACATGAGAAAATCCCGCGTTTTTTTCTTCCGCACAGTACTGAAATCCTCGTGGGATAACATTGGATGTATTCACAGTTTTCATTCATAATTCTGTATAAGATATTTTTAATGCGATGAAATTTTTAGTTATATTAGTAGCAGTTATATCTATGTTGCAATCTCTTACTATAAATGTAAACTATCTCTATACGAATCATAAAAGAGCGATTTTTCAGGAATTCGGTAACTTAACTTTACTCTCCCGATACATTCTTGATAAATTAATGTGTGTTCGCAAAAACTATGAAAGCTGGATCTCGTATATAGACCGATTATATCTAAATACTAGAAACTATGACAAACTGGTCGTCCCATGTTTCAGACTTAGTAAAACCAGTAATAATTTTTGGTAACAGTGTTAGGTTTTATAACGAAGTCCCAAAGCATGTTACCTATTTCCCAAACTGTAAGTTTAAGGGGGTTTTGGTGTCAAAAGGGGGTATTATAAAGTGGATCAATACGTGAACGCGGATGATGTCTGGAATTGAATTCTCTCTGTGTATCCGCTAAGAATGATTGTAGCGTGTAATTTATTTCAAATATATATATTAAAAAGATAAACCAGCTCGGTTATCTTGCCGGTTCTTCTCGATGACTCGGTTGTTTTCCGAACCGGTGGTACTTTTAACGTTCATAAGCGCCTTCTTAGGGTCTAAATTGAATAAAGATTTTTTTAATTTAGATTTTATCTATTACTAGCGGGCCCGGGGGACGTTGTCCCGCCCTGATAATGAAAAAAAACCTTGACAAATTATATACCTAAATCTTCCTCATGAATCACCCTATTTACTGGTAAAAACCGTATGAAAATCCGTTCAGTAGTTTTTGAGTTTATCGTGAACAGGCTGACAAACGTAGCGGAGGACTTTGTTTTGTAACATGTAGTGATAAATAAAGTAAAATCAGTCGTATATTCTTATTTGTGATACTAAATAATGCAAGAACATAAATTTAAACATATTTCCTCGTTTTTATTCACATTTTCATTACGTACAAGAACATCATACAGTAATAACAAATACATTTACAATTCATTTTCTATTATAAATGAATTGTGTATACTACGTATGCTTTGTTCAGGATTACGTGAACACCACTTAACAACTCGGTGTGTGCGACGTGATTTTAATTAAATCTCAGGATACAAATTTCCGCAGAAGATGAATTAGAACCAACGTGTGCAATACTCGCTCATTAATTCCGTAAAGTGTATTAAGGTTGTCATCCTTTTAATAAATGAGGAACTTTGTGAGGATTGTTTTATGTTTGTTTCTTTTCCATTCCAAAACCGCTAAACGAACTACCATGTAACTTCGCAGTAATCTTTCTTATAAATAACTAGCGGGCCGGGCTGATGTTGTCCCGCCCTGATTACCCCCCCGCAACCCCCCTTGTGGGTGGAATTTCGTAAAATCCGTTCTTAGCTGACCTCTACTCGGCGAAAGGAATATTCCTACCATATTTCAAGTCGCTACGCCTTATGGTTCCAGAGATATCGTGATGAGTCAATATATAGGTGGGAATCTCTTATATATATATAGATAATAGCAAGAACGGAAAGACGGACAATAAGGCTATTGCGAATAGAATGAGGCGTAAGGCACCTCAATTCACAGTATTATAAATTTGTCCTATTGTACAATACACTGTTCGTATAATACAATTTATCGTTTGTGGTTCGATGAATACTGACTCGGTGACTCGTCTGTTGATTTGTTGTATTTTCCTTGCAGATTACGTGTAATATTATTGCGTATCTCCTTTCCCAGACTGTCCTCTCCAAGTATCTCTCGAACACTGTTGTGTATCTATTTATATGACTCCATCCACGCTCTTTCAATTCAGATACGAAATACATGTATGAATTCGTGATGCACATATGCTTGGTACTCATGTGGTACACAGGTTAGCTTAACTAGATCTGTGATTATGCGTAACAAGGTAACAGCCCAAGCTGAGGTGTGCTGTGCACTCTTGAGCTGGTTGTCAAATAAAATCGGCTGAATGCCTTAAGCACTCACCTTAGTAGTCCGGTGCAGCTGTAAAGGCCTGTCAGGTCAATAACGTAGTCAGTTCGAAAAAAAAGTTCTTTATTTAGGCGCGTTGACTTTTCGCTGCAATTCGCCAATTAGCGCGCTCCACTTGTGTGTCGCATAGGCCCAACCGAGATCTCTCGAGATCCCACATGTTTCCGCGTTGCAGATACGAATCTCTTCGAGTCAGAGGTTGGGTAGGTGACGGGCTACATTCTTTCTATACACCATGAGACGCGAAACACATGTTTTTTGCATCCGTTCTTGCTGGCGCCAACATTCTTTTACACAAGATTCTATAATTGATACATTATGATTTCGTATAATTGTAAATGTCATTCTAATATACCAATGTTATTATTTAAAAAAACTAAACATGCCTAGCTTGCCGGATTAAAAGCTATAATTTATATTGTTTAGATTGGGTAAAATATCACGATAAATGTCAAGTAACATTGAAATAACCGAGCCATGGAACATGATAATACGTGGTACATATTTCTATTAATTCATAAAACTACAACGGCTTGAAATATGTCCCTTTTTAATATACTTAAGGATAGGATATACTTAAGGATATTTAGTATAGATAAGTCTTTATTATAATAAGAGCTGTGTTTACTAAGTTCCAAATTTCAAAAATATTATTGGATAAATAGAAAGGTTTAAATTGTTGATTAATTTAAGACCGAGTTTTATAAAAAACGTGGCAACCCTAATCTGAACAGTGACATTTAATCAAATTAATCAGGGAAGCGTAGTAATTCTATTCTATGTAGAAAGCATTGTATATGTTAAGATAATAAAAATATAATTTGAAACACTACCGCTTGGTAATTCTATTGCATGAGAAGGTAGTGAATTTCAAATTAGAATGATAATGTTGTTTAAATCATATTTTTGTATTTTATTTCTGGGACATTAGGACTTTATACAAAAAAAAATCACAATATCTTAATTCAATATGAAGTAATTAGAGTCTTATGAAATTACAATTTTAATAAGGACTGCGCGTTCAGCAATGTTTATTATTGTCGCGGAGACATGGGGCAAGCGGTGTGGTGCTTATGTATTTTCCTCTATACATAAGATATATTGTTAAGGTAAGAAACAACTCAAACAGAGTCAGGAGTATCTGATTCTATCAGATTTAACGTAATATTTAAGTCGTAGAGAATATACGAGAAGAATATATGTCACGACTGACAACAAAAGATAAAATCGAAGCCAGTCAACTGTATAGTGATTACAATACGAAAAGATACAATAATACCCGAATGTAGTATCGAGAATACATACCCAGAGCAGTGAAATCGATTACGAATTGTATTACTTCTAATCTCATTCAATGAAATACAATACTGGTGTGATTTTCCGATCTTTATTTTTGATTACACTAAGGTATATAGACATATTATTTACCAGCTTTTGCTTGCGGTTTTACTCGGGAACAGTACCATTTTCTATATGAAAAATATCACGTTTTCTTTTGAGTATCACTGACAACGTGTATGCGAAATTTTATGATATCGCTTGTGTTGTGCGCGCTTAATAAGCGAATAAACAAACGAATTCGCATTTATGTTATTAGTTAAATTTAGGACTTTTATCATTGTAAGTGCTTTAAAAAGCTGGTTGATCTAATTCCCCCGTGCAGGCCTTTTTACTTCGAATTTTTGGGGCACGTTTGTCGTTTATTTTAGAAAGCTGTAAGTTCATAATTTCTCTACCCCTTGCCGCCGTGTTTTGAGGGGGAAATGTGAACCTTGTTATTTTGGATACTTGTGGCATAGAATGTTAAGATACTGTTGTAAAATTTTCAGAACGAAAACCCACGAAAATCACAAGTTATTCATAGTATTAGCTTGGTTTCCATACATTGAAATCAGTTTTATTCGATTTACTCTAAACTGTGAATCCAATCTAAAAAGTACATTTATGTTTTCCTATTGCCTTTCATTAGAGAAATCGAAAGGCGTTTAAATTTTTGTAGAATTACGACTTTAATATTTTTAGTGCCCTATGTCCGACCTCTACTACAGAGGCCAACGGCTGTGCGGCGTGATAACTGTTCAGGAAAGATAGATTACATTTCGTATTTGGATAACTTTGATATAAAAAAAAAAAAAAAAAATGAAAAGGAAAAAATTTTTTTTTTTTTTTTTTCAATTTTTTTTTTTTAAATTTGGATTTTAAACGGGGGAAAAAAAAAAAAGGGTGGGAATCGAGGGAGGGGGGGGGGAAAGAGGGGGGTTGTAAATAAAATGATAACATCATTATATTATCTTCGTGTAATGTATATACATATAGATAGGTTATGTTGGGCACACCGCGATAGGTATCAGATTGTAGGATTTTTCTAGTGTACTTGACACTTTTCGTTATATTTTGGTCAATCTAAACAATGCTTAAATTATACATACCTAACTAATATTATTCTGTAATATCTGTTCTCGCGACTTCGTCTGCATAAAATAGTTGCTGTGGGCTAACGTTAACACTCAGTGAAAACTCTCAAAAGGGAAAAACCCGATTTTCAAACATTCTTCTTAGCGTGATGATATATAACCTATACTATATAGAACTCCTTGATAAATGAGCTATCTAACACTGAAAGAATTTTTCAAATTGGACCAGTAGTTCCTGAGAATAGCGCGTTTAAACAATCAAACAAACAAACAAACCCTCCAGCTTTGTAATATTAGTATCGATAATATATTTTTCTTCATCATTACACCTGTATTAGCAGATTTTGTTAGTCCGATACAATTTCAAGCGATCGATTAAACTTTACAACACGTTCGATAGAAATGTTCATTAGCACAGAAGTCTAATTATCATTTGGCACTAGGCATGTAATACATCAGAATCATGTACAAGCGTCTCTGGATAAGGGACATACATTGTTTATTATCTTAGCCAAAGTAAAGCTAATCTGCATACGGTCTACGAGTTACGAGTTTGCCGGTGACGTTCTGGCGTGTATTAATGTATATCCATTTATTATTTCAATGGATTGTATAACATCTGCTACATTTTTATTGCTTTGGTTTCGAGACCTTTTAACAAATCTATGTTTAAAAAACTTCGTAATGAGAATCATTGTGATATATATATATATATTACTAGCTGTGACTCCATCCGCGTGGAACCTAATGTAATAAAATAGGCGAGTAATAAAATCAGCTGAATATATTAAGTCCATTTACTTATCTACTTTTCTCTCGTATTAAGTCGCGTCGTCATTAAAATTACAATAACTTTTGATAGAGTGAAACGATTTTAATGAAACCAAGACTAAATGATAGATATGCTTCATGATTTTCTTTGATGAATGGTGGTTTTATTGTGAACGCAGTATTGCGTGTTCAAACAAATAGACAAACATTTTTTTAAATGATTGCTATGTATTTTATTACTTATTTCTAGACACCTGCAACAATTTTATTCACAAAATTCTAAAAAGCACAGACACGTTAGATTGACATTCTTATTATATGTATAGACTAGCTGTTACCCGCGGCTCCGCACGCGCTTTTTTAAAATGTATCAAAAAATGTAAAATTATGAGTAGATGTTGTACATTATAGAGATGCTTTTTTAAAACATTTGTAAGTACGACACGCACGCCATTTACTGTAAAATGTAACGTGTACATTAGAAATGTAAATAATAACAGTGTATCGAATGAAATGGAATTTATCATCAGCCACATGCCTGGAATTTTAACCTAAAAAATATCACCCTCGGTGCTCAATTAGACTATATAAGAAAGTAATTAAAGTTTTAAGCTATACATTATTGAACTATATGTGTTAAATTTTTTATTATATAGATCTAATATACCCGTATTGTCGATATAATTAATTTAGTCTTATAAGTTGCTATAATCACTGAGTTATGTAGACGAAAGCGCGGTAAATAAATCAAAATGGCCAAAAAATTGACCAAAAAGATAATAATATATAATTTTAATTACATACAAACATATGACTTTCAATTATGTATATTTATTCTTGAAGTCCACTCGCTTGTTTACAATAAACAACATATTTTTAATAAATTTTACATGGACGAATGCACGGCTAACAGTTCAACAAATAAAATAGAATATGTCAACCGCTATAATTTCGCATATCTGTCAGTAAAATTCCCGTTAACATAGGTCCAGCCGTTTCGGACATAACCTGTAACAAACAAACAAAATATAAAATACCAACAATATTAAAAAAAAATTGTTACTTGTAGCCAAATCCATTCACTAAAAAGTTGTTATTTCAGATACACACACTTTATTTTTATAATACGTAATAGATTACAAATAAAAAATTGGAAACAAAACAAAACTAGAATAAACATTTTGAATAGAAACACAAAATAAACTTTAAAAATGTTTGCGATAGAAACTTACCACGTTACCATGGCAACGTATATAATACTAACGCTAACACGCAGCGAAAGCAACCAAAACGAAAAAAAATGCCCGATTTTGAAACAGTCTTCATTGGCGCTCCACTCCTATTGCTCTTAGGTGATATATAGCCTTAAAGCCTTCCTCGATAAATGAGCTATCTAAAACTGTAAGATTTTTTCAAATCGGACCAGTAGTTCTTGAGATTAGCGCGTTCAACTAAACAAACCGACAAACAAACAAACTCTTCTGCTTTATATATTAGTATAGATAAGAAATGTTACTGCATTGTTTTGGTATTTAATTAGATCAACTAAAGACAATCTCATAATGTAATAATGTATGTAAAATAAGTCACAACAAGAAAAGGTAAGTGTTAATTATTATTTTATGGGTACATATTTATATTTACTAGTGGTCCAGTGGTCGAAATCCAACCATGATAAGAGGTAATTTGTATACGTTTATATGTGTACATGCATAATATAATTTGTATTATTTGTTAATATTTTTTAATTTAAATGCCCACGTATACAGTGTGAAGTATGAGGAATAGAGACTTAAATAAGGGCTTCGACTCGTAGATGCCACAGAGAAAAAAAAAGATTACTAAAAAAGATGTTGGTAACACTGAAGCTTCTCAATCAGTATAAAATTTACAAATATATAAAGAAAATCGGTTGAAAAACACAGGAGAAAAAAGCACTGAATTGTTTTATCTTCGCTTATTTGAAATCCAATATAATCACTACATATTATAAAACAAAGTCCTTCGCCGGGTGTCTATCTGTCTGTTCGCGATATCGTCGAACTGTCTGTTCGCGATATCGTCGAAAACCACTGAGCGGATTTTTATGAGGTTTAGAGCGATTCACGAGGAAGGTTTAGATATATACTTTGCCAAGATTTTTTGTAAAGTGGATGAAATATAACGATAATTGTTAGAAGTATAGGAAAAAGTCAAACCGCCTGGGAGCGTTCCTGGAAAACGTTGCTTAATCCTTTTGACATATAACAAAACAATTAGGATACGCAGACGAAGTCGCGGGAATCAGCTAGTTAATTAAAATATATGTAGTTAACTTATTTCCTGTGTTTTACCTATACTCTATACTAATATTATAAAGAGGTAAAGTTTGTGAGTTTGTGACGTTGTAGGTGGTAATCTCAGGAACTACTGGTCCGATTTGAAGAAGTGTTATCTAGCTCATTTATCGAAGAAGGTTATATATCATCACGCTAACACCAATAAGAGCGGAGCAGCAGTGAAGAATGTTTCAAAATCGGGGTTTTTTTTCCTCTTGAGTGTTTCCGCTGCCTGTTGGCTTTAGCCCAAAGTAACTATTCCACGCGAACGAAGTCGCGGGTAGAGGCTAGTTGTTCATAAAGATCTTGACTATTTGGAAATGGAAATAAAGAATCAGTACACGTAAAAAGTAAAAGCTATGTTATTATTAAAACATAACCATCTCATCTTATATATTTTATAATATACTTAAGAAGCTGTAACGGTATCATAAAATTCCATTGCCAAGGTGAATCAAGGAAAGTATCGTTTTGTCGAAAAATCTGTTTTATTTAGAAGCTGGAGTGCGCTCATAAAAATGTTTTACGTTAAAAGCTTTCATGCGTTTTTCTTTTATATCTCACATGTATAATAATATGTCTAGTACCTACTCTTTATATTTTATAACACTTTCTTATGGACTGTCTAAAGATAGTGGGATCAGTTGAGTATCTTATTTGTTATTAACACTTCTATACAAGGGTATTGAGTATCATTTATCTACAGAAAAAATATGATTATTACACATTTTACTGATATCTTCGAGATTAGAAAGTGATAGAAAACTTTAAACTACATTTAAAATTGTCAGTTTCATATATTGTAACAGAACTAACCTTAACGATAAAATTAGATTTAACCTTTTAAGTGGCACTAGGAAAATATATTAATCTAAACTATTCTCGCTCTAACACTCTTTGACAGATTGACAATTAATCTAAACCTTGTTAAGATTGTATAGATTAGTTTGGCTAACTTTCATTTATCTTTTTTTAAGGAACCTTTGGCACTGACCCTATTAGCCCAATGTTAACCTTATTTCATTAACATTAAAACGTCTCGTACGTCGATTTTAATAAAGTCATCATTTCACATAATATTTTGACATCTTCAGAAGCTGTTATTAAAATTTTATGGAACTTGGCGGCATTTAATTTATTTAGATCAAATCCCTGAATTCTATTGATTCGAATATTAATTCTCGACACATTCCGCCAAAACACGGTGGACATAATCTATAATTTATCGTTTTTTTGTCGAAATAAGGGACAGTCAACACAATGGCGACTGTCAGTGAAAAGTACCAACGGCGGTCATTGCCGTCATTCCGACCTGCAGAAGTGTATTCTCACGCATCCTTCGAAGAACCCCATATCGTAAGAGGAAGGCCGTTGGCCGGGAGGCAAAAGGTCATTTTTTATATGACGCATACGAAAATTAAATGATGTGGCTTTATGAAACCACGATGCAAGTGAAACTTTTTTTCGGATCGTAGGCATTTAACTGAACACTTTCAGAAAATTATTCGATTTAAAGTATTAAATTCACGCTTTAATTTTAACTCAATTATAGGAAAATCGAAATGATAACTGGAAATTAATAGTAGACAAGATATCCAAGTACGGATATACAAGTACGGAATACATAATAAATACAATAATTCAGATGATAGACACATTTTAAACTGAGCACAATATCTATTTAAATCATCGAATCATTTTAAATTGAACCATGTGCGCCGTCATATTAGCCTTGGCGGGTCTGCCGATCGCCTTTCACTTTACCCCTACTCCGCGACTGGTTGTAATGCGACATGCGATAGACGAAAAAATTTGAGGCGAAGTAAAAAAAGTTTCACTTTGATAAGCAAGTAGTCTGAGATGAAACAATCTCAGTGCACGCATCTGTTTAAAAACAGACACATGAATACTTCAGAACTTCAGTTTTTGTGACAAATCGTAACACCTGTAGATGCGTAACACAATAGCAACAAAAGATCTTTCCACTTGGTTAAATTTTGCGCCGGAATATTCTCTTAGTAGTAGTGAAATAAGTTATTTAATACAACAGCAAACTCCTCCAAAACCGGCTGAGAATTGTGAACAAAGTTCGCGAACAGATACGAGTTAGGTCCATCTCGCCCGCATCAAAAGAGCCGTCTCCGATTCACTCTGAACACGTGTCGCGACTCAAACTCGACTCGAACGAAATCGGATGATAAATTTTGTAACATGTTGTCCAAAACTTTTTCTAACCACATCGGACTTTATTTATGTCTCGGATAAAATAAAGTGTCTTCTTTTTTTTAATTTTGCCAACCAACCAATCTTCTAGTAGATTATTACTACCATTGTCGAGTAGGTAATGATATTATAAGTTTCTTGCGATCATTTCAATAAACTAACAAGATGGCGGCTGTCTTGTTAGAATTTTCCAGGGAGTTTTTGTGGCAAGTAACAAATCACAATCCATACTTCGTGGTATTATTCGCTATCCACTTCACCTGTGCACAATAACCAAACTATATTATGTAAAACACCACCGATATTACAAAGTATAAAGCCAAATAACACAAAATTATGAACAAAATATAATTTATTTATTTATTTAAACTTTATTGTACCCCAATTACATACATATATTCATTTCAAAAAACATTTCACGTTTTGTTAACGGTACAATGGGCGGCCTTATTGCTATTAGCAATTTCTTCCAGGCAACCTTTGGATGGATTTTTCAATGGAGTATAGTCAGTAATAACCACTATATTAAGCTAAATGTAATGTTATATACCATTATATATTAGTAGTAAGTACCTATATATTAGTAGTAAACTGTCTTTAGTCTTAGTGAGCCTGAAACATGGAATGACCAGAATGACCAATTTGTTATTGTTCTTAGCGTTTTAATTATGTTGGTCTCCTACTAAATCCAGCAAGTCGCGTTCTTAACTGAAATGCGAAAGAACTAAAATCAATTTGACACAAGTTGACTTTTAGAAGGGAGTTACTACGAAGAGGTCCTTATTTCATCACAATTTTTTAGATACTTATTTAATATAGCCTCCAGTCATTTATTGCATTTCTATTTAGCCAAAAGGTCATCAAGCTAGACGATTTCCTTAAAAATCCAATCTCCTCTTTCCATTGAATGTATCTACATATTGATATTTGGAAAAAGGATTTTAACCCATTTCTAGCCTTCTTACACTGTGCATATGCACACTATATAGTTGTACACATTCAATGTGTACAGAAATAAGAAGTAAAAATTACAAAAAAACGTTTTATTTATTTAGGTAACCAACAGCCATACATAAACATTTTCCAGAATTTTAATATAAACTACAAGGCCTAAAGTACTATTATTTGAAAAACATATTTTCAAACTCCTTTTAAGACATCATAGCATTGCCTCCCGATAAGTGATTTACTTAAGAAGGGCATCAATGATAAAACTGCCACTTACGTTGGCAATATAACTTGCTTTGATTGCATACACAAAAGGGTGATAATACTTCGATTAATACAAATTTAAACTTAAATACAGTCTGATACAGCAAATCAGCACTTTCTTTTTAGATTTAATAATTTATTAGAAAATACGGCAACACTGTTCAGATATTTAGGTAAAGACCTAATATATAGTAATATTATTTAGATGACCTGTTTGTTTCAACGCGGTAATCTCTGGAAGTTCCAATTAGATTTAAAACAATTAATTTAGTATTCTTTAGTCTACTTATTTAAGAAGGTTACAAGTTATTTAAAATCATACTAAGAACCTTAAAGGTGGTGAAAAATCGATGCAAAAATTGTTTACCAAAAAGTATGCTTAGCAAGAACTCAAGCATAATAAAAGTGCGAACGGTCTTGTGGCACGGTATTGTGTAACGGACGAAGTAGAGAATGAGTTTTTGGCGGGATCTTGAAATGCTATGTAGTGGTCTTTATATCTTATCCATAATCTTGTGTTATTTAGCTCTATATTGTGTAACGTTGGTGGTGCTTTACGCAATATAGTTTGGTTATTGTGCACAAGTGCAGTGGATCGGAAATAATGCCACGGAGCATGGATTCTGACTTGCCACAAAAACTCCCAGTAAAGTTCTAACAAGATGGCCACCATCTTGTTAGTTCATTGAAATTATATCAATTTTTTTTTTCTTTATTTTTGGCCACCAATCTTTTAGATTATTACTGCCATTGTCGAGTAGTTAATAGTATTACAACTTCTTCTTGCATTCCAGTTTTGGCAACCAATCTACTAATAGACTATTACTGCCATTGTCAAGTAAGTATCGATATTACAAGTTTCTTGGTATAATTTCAATGAACTAACAAGATCTTGTTAGAACTTTCCATGGAGTTTTTGTGCCATCTCAGAATTCATGGTCCATGGCATTATTTTCCATTCACTTCACTTATGCACAATAAACAAACCATATTACATAAAACACCACCAATTTAGAGTCACCAATATAGAGTCAAGTAACACAAGATTATGAATAAAAAATAAAATCCACTACAAGATAGACCAAGATCCCGCCAAAAACTCTATCATAAAACTTGTAATATCATTATTCACTTGAAAATGGCATTAATAGTCTACTAGAAGACTGGTTGCCAGAAATAAAATAGAAGAAGAAGAGGTGGAGAATGCGAAAAATAAATGAGGCAATTCATTTTTAAATAAATGAAATTATTTAAAATTAAATAAAACCATGAGGCACCAGTAGTGAAATAAAGTTTGTTATTTTTCAACAGTTCATGTAAATGAAAACATCTGCAAATGATGTGATGTTTATAACCTTTGTCGTACTCTCCAAATAATTCTTCAAACCGGTTCAAGATTTCTTTTCTAGTCTAATAAAGGACCCATTCCTTACAGAAATTATACCGTCTATTGGTACTGACGATATTACATCGGCCGTCTGCAAATACCAAATTTATTATAGATATAATAATTGAATGGATATTAAAGTATTTTTCAAATAAACGAGCAATATTTTTTTTCTAATCTACTTTTACATCATTTATAAATAAGGTTTTGACGCGTTATCAAAGTGTCATGTGATGTTGTTTTGACTCATAGTTTTATTGTGGATAAGTGAAGTTAATTACTTAATATGTATTTGTGTTTTGAATGAAATCCCAGGATAGAACATTTCTGGTACCACGTTTTGTGAGAGCGATGTTCGAAGATTATAACAACACCACGTAATTATACTTAAAGGAAATGTATCCAGTACCCATGAATGCTTTAAAAAAAATATAGATATGCCTAAAAAAGTTCAGCTGTCATATGATTTTCGCAATCATAAACGTGCATATGAGATTATTTTTATTTTATAACTTTGATTGCGTTTATGCACAGCCAAAATGAATTCAAAATATTGGCTCGCAACGTATATTTTCATTTGGTGCATATTTTTAATCTCAGTTTATCACCACTTTACTGCATTTGAGTGATTAATTTATCACAGTCAATATGGTCATGTCATTATTTATACATTGAAGAAGATAAGAACAAATTAATCTCTTTAATGAATATTAAACACTGACCCTGGCCAATGTTTCAATTATGTGAAAAATAAATAATATAAAAATAAGACAACCATTAAAATGATGTCATTATTTTTTCTACCAAGTGACGTTTTAATCTTATTGGTTTATAATATATATTTGTTATCAATTTTTAGGTATTATTCAATATTTTTTATATTTCGTTTTAGAGTAAGAATCAATCTTCAAAGAATGCGTGAATATTCAATAGGAAAAAAAACGAAGGGTCCTCAAATTTGTCTGACGTGCTCATCGTAACGAGTATATTATCATGAACGTTAGTACGTTTTATTCGAGTATTCCGAACCAAATGCAAAAATAGTAATTCCATTTTGTTTTTGCCCACCAGTGAGTCGCAGATATTTATTGCATATGTAGTAGAGTGCTCACTGAATTTGGCCCCACTCTTTTTGATTTTTGTTTTTTTTTTATTTTGAATTATTTGTTCGTTAATGTTCGAATGTATAAATTGTTTGTTTGTTTGTCGGTTAGGTTAGGTTAGACTTGCGAAAAAGGATAACGCGAGCCAGCCGCGGTAGCGGTCGGCGAGCGCGTTGTATTGCATACGAAAGTATCCACTTATGATTAATTTTAAGTGTTGGTTAGGTTAGATTAGACTTGCGAAAAAGGATAACGCGAGCCGGCCGAGGTGCAATGAGTACAAAATAGAAAAAGACGAACAAACAATTTTTACATTCGAACATTAACGAACAAACGACGAACAAATAATTAAAAATAAAAAAATCCAAAAAACAAAAAGAGTAGGGCCAAATTCAGTAAGCCGTAGTAGAGAAGAGATGAATGATAATCGTTGGTTTTATACATGTGGCAACATTGGAATTAAAGAGTTTTCGACAGGAACTGTAAACGTCATGTAGTTGTTTTTTTTATTATATTTACATTATTTACCCGGATTTTACTCTAAGTTTCAGTTAGAATTAATTATTAGGGCCATCGATTTTGTGTTATAATAAAACCTCTTTAGAACGGTTTAGTAAAATTGGTCACCCTTTTAGTTGTTCAAGGATTAGAAAAACATAAACTATATAAGTATATATAACATATCTTAATTTGGAGTTTTTGGCGGGATTTTAGTCTGTCATGTAGTGGATTTTATATTTTATTCATAATCTTGTGTTACTTGACTCTATTGTATAAAATTGGTGGTGTTTTATGTAATATAGTTTGTTTATGTGCATAGGTGAAGTGAATGCAAAATAATACCACGGAGCATAAATTCTGAGATGGCACAAAAACTCCCTGGAAAGTTCTAACAAGAGAGCCACCATTTTGTTGGAACATTGATATTATTCGCATGATACTTTTTGTGTAAAATATGTTGTAATCTCCATTGAAACAAAACATTGACACTCAAAACAAGCCAAAACAAGAAAAAGAAGAACATATCTTAAAAAAACATTCAATGGGTCTGGGATTATCTTACCATTTACTTGTTCACTTATTGAGTATACTTTGTGAGAATTGGCCATAAAAATTTATGACATTCAGTATATAGACATACAAATTTTGTTGTTAGCGTACGCCATAGAATTATGAAACCGCTTCCATTTAACTACGCGCAGGTTTGTTACTCTATGGCGTACGCCTTTGAAAGATGAGAAGATTTTAAAATTTAGCCTCAAAATGATGTTATCTCGAGAAGTATCCTCTAAACTACCTTGAATTCTAACATCTCCTGTTCATCAATTTTGTGTATATTTATGATAAATTTCAACTAATTCAATAAGATATTCAATATAAGTGAAATCATGTCAGTTTTTTTCATGTAGACTCTTCGTTTTTGATTTCGTTTATTTTATTAGTCTTGTCACAAACCGTTTGAAATGTGAACACACATTGTTAGTAGTAATATATATATATATATATATATATAGTTTATTTAATACTGGTTTCAGCATGAATGGGTCGGCTCGCCCGGGATAGTACCACCCTGTCATAGAAAACCGACGTGAAGTAACAGTGCTTGCATTGTTGCGTTTCGTTCGGTCAGTGAGAGCGCCGGAGGACCATCACACCTCTCCCCCTCCTCCTCCTCTCCCCTCTCTCTTTCTCCCCCCCCTCCTCATCAAACATCGGCTGGGAACGCACTTGCAACTCCTCTGGTTTTGCTAGTATTTATGGACGGCGGTGATCACTTAACGTCAGGTAACCCGCCTGTTCGTTTGCCACCTATAACAAAATAAAATAATCATAACTATTATATATTGTTTTTTTTATTGAGATTATTGCCTTTATGGCGGCTTCATTCTTATCTTTTATAATTCACCACCGCACCAGTGTCTACGACCGATGGATGAACCTACTAATTGCGTCGTCTTTCACTTCGGTATAGTAGACACAATTCAGTAATAATATAATGGACCTTAAATATTTCACAATTTCCTAGAACTTGTTTCGCCTAAATAACCATTTAACTCGAGATTAGATATAGTTGGAGATATTAAAACTTACGTTATTACCTATAACACGCGGATAAATAGAGGTACGGTCAAGTTTATGGACTCCACTTTCGGACCTTGCTTAACTATGCAAAGTTTTATGTTCTATAAAATTATATTCTATCGTTATTGTATTGGATAGCTGACGTCATAAAGTACAATGATTTCGTAATGTTATGTTTATATAGGCCAGCGTTTGACTACATTATGAAATAATGAAAATATCCGAAATCCTTGTAGATGTTATTAATACTTCTATACTAATATTAAAAAGAGGCAAAGTTTGTGAGTTTGTGACGTTGTAGGAGGTAATCTCAGGAACTACTGGTCCGATTTGAATAATTCTTTCAGTATTATATAGCTCATTCATCGAGAATGGTTATAGGCTAATGGTTATCATCACGCTAAGGCCCATAGCAGTGGAGCACAGATGAAAAATGTTTCAAAATCGAGAGGTTTTTTTCTTTTTGAGAGCTTCTGCTGCGTGTCAGCGTTAGCCCAGAGTAGTAACTTTTACTACGCGGACGAAGTCACGGGCAGAGGCTAGTATCTATATAAAACTAGCTGTGTCCGCCACTCCGTGCGCTTGGAACGTAATGTAAAAAAAAAACAGTGACTAATAAAAACATCTGAATGTTAATACATGAACTTATCTACTTTATTCTCGTACTTAAATCGCGTCGTCATTAAAATTACAATAACTTTTGATAGAGTAAACCAATTTTTATGAAACCACGATTAAATGTTACTCGAGCATATGCTTTATTATTATCTTCACGAGGTTTTATCGTGAACGCAGTATTTTAGCAGTGATTCGTGCTCATACAAACAGACAGACAGATATCTGTCAGTCAAGTCATGATTGAAATTTATTTATTTTACTACTTACTCCATGATACCTGCAACAATTTTTTTCATAGAAATCTTAAAAGTATAGACACGTTAGATTTACATTCTTATTATATGTATAAAAGACATTAACCGGCTTCAAAAAGTAGGAAGTCCTTGAGTAGAGTTACATTTAGAAGGGTAAGTTTAGCTCACACAGGGTTTCACGAAACTTTTGAACTCAATGTTCGGAAGTAGGCTTTAATTATGACTGACCTCAGGATAACAGTCGTCTTGAAGTCGGTTATACATAACTGTAGGCTACAGTGATTGTTTAATATCAAGTATAATGGTTGCTTGATGCTCCATACAATAAAATGCTAAACGTGGTAAGAGGACTGGATCGCAATTTACAATTTACACTACCGAAATTTAGTTATACCGAGCTTTATTAAAATCTAAAAGTGGTAGTTATCTCTAAAGGAACATATTGAACCTATCAGAAGTTGATATCAGTTATTTAATCATTACATAGTATAAAACAAAGTTCCCTACCGCGTTTGTCTGTTCGCGATAAACTCAAAAACTACTGAACGGGTTTTCAAGCGGTTTTCACCAGTGGATAAAGTGATTCATGAGGAACGTTTTGGTATATAATTTGTGAAGGATTTTTTTTTATAATCAGGGCGGGACAACGTCTGCCGGGCTCGCTAGTTTTAGAATATTATTGAATTCATGCTGTCATTATCGGTAAAGAATCAAGCTGCATTACATTTTTTCTTATTAAAGTCATTTACTGTATACTCATTTATAGACTATAACTCGATAAATTTTGCAGTACATGATCCATTCTCTTTGGTGAGAGAATACGATATTAATATTCTAATTAGAAAATGATAAAAAAAATATTCCGAATGAAAGTTAAAGTAAGAGAATAGCATCCATCCTGGGTAGACTTCGCGATAGTCCCAATAATATAATGAGAACAATGGTAGACATGTACGACAGTCCTTTCATGAAGCACTGGATATCTGTTGTATATTTCATATTCATTTGTATAAAACATATTAATACAGTTACTTAATTTTAATTTTATTTTTAAATTTACTACCGATTTATGTATTAGTATATAATTTGTTTTTGGGAACCCTTGTTGTCTTATAAATAAATAAATAATAATAATAATAAAGTGAATTAAGATTGTTGTCTAATTTAATTTTGATATTTTACGTACCAAATTAAATATAATCAAAAAGTAATTGTCACTTAAGATTAATTCTAGACTTCTAATTCGAATAAAGACTATAATTTTATAAAGAGGTAACTTTTGGGTAAATACCTACACTTAGAATATGAGCCAAGATATTTGCGGTGTGTAATTAGAATATAAAAAGTAAAAGGGTATGATTCAATTAATTTCCCTAAAACATAATTGAAATTTCAATGGATTCTGTCAAAGGATATTTTAAAATACTTTAAAAGGCTGGAAACAGGAAAAGCGCCAGGCCGAAGCCGCAGACATTCAAAAATTACTTGGGCGATTAGTCCGAGTCGAGGACAAAGAGTCCGAAATAACGATGGAAACACTATTGACAATTGTTCAGGGTAGAATGCGACTATTAATTCTAGGTAAAAAGAAGTTACATTTAGAAATTGCTTGTGATCTTCAAACTAGATTTAAATAATCAGTCCTGATAGGAATAACTAAGGAGTATAGGTTGGTGGAAAAGAGCCCATTCTGCGAAAGTACGGCCAACATTAGGCCCTTTATAGAAAATACATCAGAAACATTAATACATAAAATTGTAAAATAAAAATTCATTTTTTACACCGTTATTGGTGCTATAAATTGCGACAGTTTAATTATGTCGAATAAAGAACATCATTCCTTTAGAATTTTCAGTATTAATAGTGTTATTGACTGAAATAACCACAACGGGTAATTGATTAAATTCTAGAAACAATTTATACTTCATCTGCGAAAGAAAATTTGCCATGTTTTTTAGTATCTATTTATGAATAAACGAAGATAAAATAATTCAGTATCTTTATCTCTAATTTGCTATCCAGTTTTTTAACTGTAAACTTCTTTAGGCGCCCTGGACAGTGACCAAAGTGAAACGTCACGCTCGGGTCGGTGATGCCGAATCGGGTTTACTCGGCGGTACTCGTCATCAAGTGCGTTCGGGTCAGTGACCCATTGAATCCAGTATACTCGGCATTAAGGGTGAAATTTATAAAGCGTGCTCAGCCTTATCTCTCAGCCTTAAGCCCACAATTTATATTTATAGTAGCAAGCTTAGCATTTACTTAGCTTGCTTAAGCTGAGCTAAGTTCAATTCATCAGATTTAACAACTTAGAAAACCTTGGGTATTACTTATGTGAATAAAAAAAGTATGACAAAATAATAATGTAACAGTGACATTTCTATACATTTTAAATTTTTCTTCAACATGCATGGTTCAATTTATTGTTTACAATTAAACAAATTTTACAGACTCAAAGGGATTTTGAAACAAAGCTAATCAGAAGCTTAGCTTAACTAGACTATAAATTCGAAGCCTAAGATTGCGCTGAGTAACAACTTAGCAAAGTTTAAGCTGAGCTAAGGATAAGATAAGGTTGACTATGCTCTATAGATTTCAGCCTAAGACTTAGCAATCAAGTTCACTGTCTGTTCACGCTCAAAATCAAGACGGCGACACCCGGAGCGTGGCATCTATGCGAACGAACCAATAATAACAAAGTGCAAAGTTCGTTACAATTAACAGTCGATTGGAAATAATATGAAACATAATTGTAATATGCTTTTATTATTTTTTATTAATAAAAGTATATTGCGAGACGACGCACATATTAAAAATATTTTATTCAAGCCGACATTTGTAGACTAAAAAGGCGCAAACTCTGTCTGACAAGAATGTGTCCTTGTAGTAATTACTTTATTATTATTGCGTATTATAATAATAAAAGAATGACTGTTATGAATGTTCTTTTATAATCAGAGTATTTCAAGATAAGCCAGAGTTTTCACTTTTATCGTGCAGTCATAACGCATACATCCACTTTGTTTTTATTTTGTTTAATAGCTTTAGTGTTAACAATAAAAAAAAGAAATAGTTTTTTTTCTTACCATCGATGAGTCAAAGTCTTTATCTACGTTTATCGTCATACTTGACGCTTCTTACGTTTACTAATCTATAATACATGTAATATGTACTCTTTGGCAAAAAAACACCAGTAATATCGAATTGTAAAAAAAATATAGTCGTATTTTGAATTGCTATTTAAATCCCTTTGTCTTCACAATAAAATCAAAAATACTTTATTCAGTTTAGGCCCTAATAAGGCACTTATGAACGTCAAAGACTACCACCGGTTCGGAAAACAACCCAGTTATCGAGATGAACCGGCAAGAAACTCGATCGGGTACATTTTTTTAACATATATTTCCAATACATCATACAATGCTTTTATTGGATGCACAGAGAGGAGTCAATTCCAGACATCACTATCATTCACATACTGATCCACTCTATAATATCCTTTTGAAAATAAAACCCGTTTGACGTGGCGCTTAAATTTACAGTCCGGCAAATCGGTAACATGCTTTGGGACTTTATTGTAGAACCTAACACTATTACCTAAAAAACTATTACTGGTTTTGCTAAGTCTGAAACATGGGACCACCAGTTTATCACAGTTTCTAGTATTTAGATTATGCCGGTCTTTTACTAAATTCAGATTTTCAAAGTTTTTACGGACATACATTAAATTATCAAGAATGTATTGGGAGGGCAGAGTTAAGATACCGAATTCCTGGAATTTCGTTTTTAATGACTCGCGAGGTCCCATATTATATATTGCCCGAACTGCCCGTTTTTGTAATAAAAATATCGTGTCTACCTCAGCAGCCGTACCCCATAGCAGAATGCCATAAGACATTAAGCTATGGAAGTAAGCGAAGTAGACTAACCTAGCAGTGGCAATATCTGTAATAGATAAATCTGTTATTATTATTTACTATGTTCTCGAAATAATTAACATATTGATAGTCACTAAAAATACCTTTATGAGATTCGGACTTAATAAAGGTCAAGCTTAGCTATAATCGTTATTAATATTTACATGGAAAAGTGTTTAATTTGAAGCTGTTTGCATATTCCAGTTATCAACCTAGTTAAAGCGACTAATAGTAAAATATTGTCTCTATTTCAGGCGTGTTGAAATTGGAATTAATCAGGAGAAATAAACCATTTCTACAAAGTACTTGAATAGGTTAGGGTTGCGAATGTCTAATTGGATCCAATTCTTTTGTTTTAGGTCTGACCTAACAGAATTAGGTTAATCTCCTCGTATGTACGACAAAGATCATTGATTTAAAGTCAAGAATTCGTAGTATGTACAAGTACATACTGGAAATGTATGCTGACATTTTGATTACTATTTCATCATTACATAGTATAAAACAAAGTCCCCTACCGCGTCTGTCTGTCTGTCTGTTCGCGATAAACTCGAAAACTACCGAACGGATTTTCATGCGGATTTCACCGGTGGATAGAGTGATTAATGAGGAACGTTTTCGTATATAATTTGTCAAGGATTTTTTCATAATCAGGGCGGGACAACGTCTGCCGGGCCCGCTAGTTATAGATAAATATAGTTTTTGAAGTGTAACTTCTCTGAGACGGTGTGAATTGGGTTTTATGAAACGAAATTGTGTAACAAAAAGAGACGACTATAAATGTATATAAAACTTTTAGGCTGTGAGGTAATGATATAGTATATTTTTAATGTTCTTGAAATATACCTATACAAAGAGAGAAGGATAGAGAGAAGGAAATGTTGAAATCTGTAGCACATTATTTTCTGTTGATCGTAGTGACTATTGCGCATATTAAAAATTTATTCTTTGATGTGTATTATTAACATTGTTAACATACACAAGATAATGCCAAAAAATAATGTTTACAACCTCCATAGCGTTATTCATCTTATTCTCTTAAAAATTAATCAGAATACTAAGTTTTACTTCTACCGCGTGTGAACTATTTTGAATTATGAATATATTGAATATTTTTGAAGTGAAAACTTAATTAGGCGCGTTGAGCGGTATTTTCTTGACAGGAGATAAACTTGTGATTTCGCACCATGACATGCTAGTGAGCGTGACCGAGCGTATTGCGTTTGCGTGGCTTGCGTAAGACTAGCGATGCGTAGCATTGCAACCTGTGTATATCTAAAGTTTTATATTTTGTATTAAAATTATCCATCCCATCATATGTTTGATTAATTCATAAACTCTAAAAAAAATACAAGACAAAATGTATATATTGTTTGGAGTGTCAATAGAGTTGAAAACCATACTAATGACAATGATTTTAATTTACTAATTCTGAAATTTAAATAATTCAGACTATAATTTAAAAAATCCAAAGAGTACACAGTTATTGCATTGTTTTTAGTTTTCACTTCTGTCGACTTGCCTCGACTTTTTTTATATTAATAACACAGAAAAAGAAACATATATCGCTTTGTAATCTATACTAATAAATTATAAAGATGTAAAGTTTGGGAGTTTGTGGATTTGTGGGTTTGTGAGTTTGTGAGTTTTTGACGCTGTGGCGTTGTGAGGGGTAATCTCAGGAACTACTGGTCCGATTTGAATAATTCTTTCAGTGTTATATAGCTCATTCAACGAGAATGGTTATAGGCTATATATCATCACGCTAAACGCTTTTGAGTGCTTCCGCTGCGTCTTAGCCCAAAATAACTATTCCACGCGTGCAAAGTCGCGGGCAAAAGCTATTAACTAATTATATTATCTATAATCTATACTTCTATACTAATATTATAAAGAGGTAAAGTTTGTGAGGTTGTAGGGGGTAATATCTGGGGAGTCGGAAAAAATGGTCGAACGAAAAGTTTTCTTACGAACGCTGCCTTAATTATGAGATATATATGATTGAGTTCTAGAGAAAAGTTGTAGCTTGATAATGCCTATTACCGCCCAACGAAGTGGGCACGGGTCGGCTAGTATGTTTATATACTTGGCGGGATAATTGATTCCCAAACATTAGCTGCCTTTACTCAACGCGCTGTTTCCGCGCGTGAAAGAGGCGCGTATAAAAAGACAAACAATAACAATCACTCGTGACGCGCTTTCCCGCGTTCAATTCTGCACACTCCAATCATGAATGAAAGAGCGCGTCGTGAAATGGCAGCTAATGAAATTTATCTTGACTCGTACATATATGTATAATGGTAAAATCGTTTTATAAAAAATATGGACGGGGAAATTTTTATTATTTAAAGAATTCGCTGTACCCTACGATACAAATCAATATTTTGTTAATTTTGATAAAAATATCATGGATTTTGACTGCTTTTTAATGATCTCTTTACTTGTTTTACGAGGCATAAAAATATTGGATCTTTAGATCAATAACGAGTGTAAATTTTATTATCCCTAATATTATAAAATTGGCATTACAGTACGATAACTAAATGCTCTTCGCTGGGTAATAAAACTATATCGGTACCTATGCCACAATCTTTATTTTAGAATTCTAACTCTTAAGTTATACTATAAATGCGAATGTTAGTTTTTTTGTTTGTCACGTTTTCACTCGTTAACTACTCGACTGATCACTACGAAATTTTGCAAGCACATTGCTAAGGACACAGAAAAGGATTATAGGGTATCGTTTACCCAGAAAAATTTGAGGCAGTCATAAGAACTAGTCACTAGTTATACTATAGTATGATATAGAGCCTCGTAGGGCCCACATACGACCCGCTTAAAATCATCTTCGTCTATTTATTTTGGCTTAGGTGAGTATTTTATAATATTTTTTTGTTATATTATAGGAGGCAAACGAACGGACGGGTCACCCGATGGTAAGTGATCACCGCCGTCCATAGACACTAGCAACACCAGGGGAGTCACAAGTGCGTTGCCAGCCTTTTAAAGAAGTAAAATAAATAAATAAATTAATTATTAAATAAGTAAATTTAGCCTGATAATACACAAAACATACAAAAAATTAGTAATATAGTAAGTATAACGGCATGAATGTATAAAAGGTATTTATAACGCCATACAATTTACGAACCAGTCTAGAATAACAGTAATCTAATAATAATATATTTAATGTAATTTTTTATAGATATAAACACGATAAGGATATTAAATAAAGTGAACATCTTCCACAAGTAGCTTTTGTTTTTAATCGGCTTACACCGTCTGAATTTAAATACAACGTCTCTTCCCCGCTGACAAACTGGATTTAAAAATATATACATACTGGCTGGTATCAGCGACTTTATCTGCATTGTTTATTATTTTAATAATATATTTTATCTGTAGAGGAAAAAAATATAAAAAGAAATCGAGGCAGTCAGAACTGCCGACAAAAGTGGAAACTCAATACAATAGAATAACGATGTGTTGTTTTGATTTTTTAAATTAATTATAGTATGAATTATTTTAATTTAATAATTTGTAAATTGAAATTATAATCATTTTTCATCATTTCAAATCTATTGGCACTTCGAAGAATAATTATATACATTTCTATACAGTTTATAAATAATATATGATGCGCTGCACAATCTCAATACAAAATATGAATATTAGATGAAAACGGGCCCCTACACTACGCGTCGCTAGACTAACAGAAGCCACGCAAGCGCAGTTCGGTCGGTTACGCTTACTAGCATGTCGTGATGCGAAATTATAAATTTATCTCCTTTTTTATTTTTATTAATCTGAAGAAATCCATTACGGATACGGCACCCTCCCGGGGTAGAGAGTGGGTTGTGTCCGACTCCCACAGACCAAAACCCGACGGTGTACCGACAGACCGTATTGTTGGGGCGGCAAGGGATCCTCCTACGCTAATCACCTTGGATAGCCACCCCATCGGTCCGCCTGGCGGAATGTGGCCGCCGGGCTCCTACATAATAGGGAGACAGACTAGGTACAAACCAGCTGCTTCCCCTCGTCAGCCGGACCTGTGCACTGGGGAGATGGCCCCTTCGGCCCATCCCCTCTGGTGCGGCTACGATAAATTTATCTCCTGCCAAAAATAACGCTCAATGCACCTAAAGAAATATTCACTTCAAAGATACTTTTCCCGAGGTATAGTTTTAATCGACTTTAATACGAATGGGGTCGCGAGCAAAAGCCAGTTTCTCCAGCTAGCTTCATTAATTATTAACTTTTTATATCAATATATTGTAATACTGAAAATACATATAATACACGACAATAATTAAAAATATAAACTAAACAACCCACACTAGACCGAGCTCGGTGAGTGACTAAATAATCTAGAAACAAAAGAATATAAATCTATTCGTTCTTTACTCGAATCTCGTCAGTGGAATACAAGTGCCAGTGTTATAGCACCGGCCAGTATTTGAACCAATGTATTTTAATAAATGATACCTAAACTGCGGTTTGGATTTAACAAGAAGGTTTTAACAAAAATGAAACCGACTTCAAAAAGCTTACCCTAAAATATGCGCTAGAACGATTTTGGAATCTTTTGTATTACAGAGAACATTCTAATTGCGAAAATACAACAAAAAGTATTCACAGACGGTCACTCATCAAAGCAATGAGCGCGCCCGACGTTGTTTAACTTCGGTGATCGGACGAGAGTCGCTGTTTTCAACACTCTATCCGATACAGTGTTGATTCCCACCATTTTCTTCACACAAAAAAGTTGCGGTTCAGAATTTTAAATCGTTCCCATAAGAAGTTTGAGTTGAAAAGTGTACATAAATACCGAAAAACGCCATGTAGATATTATATAATTTTTTTATATCATAAATGTATTTTTTTTATCATAAATGTTACAAAAAAAAACGCTGTGTAACAAATTAATTTTTAAAAACTATATGTCACTGCGTAGGTGAGTTCGCATTTATATTTCACAACCATTCGGTATCGATCCATGTAAAAAACTTCAATCAATCATTGAACCGGTGCGCTGACTTGTAAGAGACATCGAATGTTCTGTTTTAAAATTTATCGAATTGAAAATTGACTGCAGGCGAAATGAGTTTAAATATTGTAAATGGAAATCTCTTCGACCATTCTAGAAAAATAGCATTAGTAAATACTCGCAGTAATAATAAATCAATCTGGGTAAAACAGTTTCAGTGACAAGATTTTTTTTGAGCCTGCACCTTTGAGCGATTGTAGAGAAAGAATGAAATACTTTATTATTGGAACAACCATACAATAAATAGGTCTTTACCTATATTTCAAATCAAAATATTTTTTGTTTGGCTAAGAATTCTAATTTCAAATTAATTTTATTTTAAAAACATGGAATTCTTTTTCCAAAAGTAGTCATTTGTTTATTGATTAGTGTTACATTTTCATCGCTTTTCAATCTTTTTTGTCATCATGGATACGTTAAAAATTTGAGTAATTATGGAATATGAGTACCGTCGTGGCAGCAACGCGGCACAAGCGGCACGCAACATTAACGACGTTTACGGAGCTAACACTACAAACCAACGCACCACCTGTTACTGGTTTGCTCGCTTCCGTTCTGGGAATTTCGACCTGAAAAATGAACCTCGCGGTCTTCCGAAGACTTTGGTCGACAATGACGAATTAAAGGCGATTGTAGAAGCTGGGATTCTGTTTGATAACCGCAAGCGCTCAGCAAGTTGGTTGGATCCTGTTTCAGCACCTCAACAATGCCCTAAACGAAAACTTACCCCTAGAAAATTGATGGTCACTGTTTGGTGGTCTAGCGCCGGTGTGATTCATCACAGCTTCTTACCAAACGGGGTGAGTATTACTGCAGATGTGTACTGTGAAGAACTGAACACAATGATGGAGAAGCTGCCACATCTTCAACCAGCATTGGTCAATCGCTCGTCTCCGTTGCTCCTGCAAAACAACGCGCGACCTCATACTGCACAGCAGACGGTCTCCAAGTTGCAAGAACTGGGGTTGGAAGTTCTCCGTCATCCGCCCTACTCACCAGGCCTTGCGCCTACAGACTACTACTTTTTCCAGAATTTGGATAATTCCTTGGCGGGAAAAAATTCAATACCCGAGAGGCAGTACAAAATGCCTTTGAAGAATTTGTTGTCTCCCATCCAGCTGATTTCTTTAACAAGGGCATCAATAAACTGCCACTGCGTTGGCAAAGATACATTGATTGCATGGGTGATTACTTCGATTAATACAAATAAAAAGTACATGAAAAAAATTCGTTTAAATTTTTTCATACAAAACGGCAATTTCATAGGTAAAGACCTAATACATTAAATTACACAAACTAATTAGACAGAAAAAGAAATTGAAAATGAAAATAGATGTCCAACAATTGGTGAACCCATTCAGCAAAAATCTGCAATACAGTAAGTAGTACTGCAGCGCTGATTTTCGATGGGAGCCTACATGATGATAAACGGATGTTCAGTCGGCCATATTAATGTTAATACAAAATTTAAAACGAACAAACAAATAACACAGACACACATAACACGTCACGGATGGTCACACTAAAGAAATATATCTACTGTAACCACAAATTTAGGAATAACAAAACAAATATAAATTTAGAAGAAAAAAAAGATAAAAAAAAAATACACAACAATAAACAAAACTTACAATAGAACTGCGTGAATACATTATAGGTCACTTTAATTACTGAGTTTGAAATTGCAATAGATAATGCTTGTATGAGAGTTTAAATCTAAACTTACTTCTTTTGGATCGACATGGCGGTGGGATGTTGTTCCAAAAACTGGCGGCATATTTAAATGACCCTCTGAAAGCGGTAGTTCTATGAATGAATCGCGATGAAAACATAGCATGATTTTTTAAATACCCACAGAGTACCTTATATAAATAGAGGTCGCACTCGTTCTTTCTAATCAGCGCCCCTATAATAAAGTTTTAGAACTAATATCTTTTGGTTATAGATGTAAATTTATAGCTATGTATGTATGCATAAAGCGGTATTGCGTAAATTGTATACAAGCTTTTGATCATTTTTATTTGTAATGAATATATTCGTCGATAGGCAAATCAAAATCCAAGTGTATGCAGGAATCAATGTTTATAAATAGATCCAGAGGTAGATAAAATCTTTGTGGGAGGCAAGAAAATGTAACGGAGCGCTTTCACGTAACAAGTACATAAACGAAGAAAGCAAATATTTGAAAGTGGTCAGAAATGCCAAAATTAATTGTTGCCCACCGTCTTTTGTTATCAAACTTGCCAACAAAATAACGTTACAGCGCCATCTACACATCGTATTTATATCCAGCGATACACGAGTCATTTCCATATAAATTCGGACATGAGAAGTAAAAATAGCGTGTTTAATACCAACCTGGCTAGCTTAGATTATATTTAAAGTCTGTCGCAAAGTAGCTATAGGTATGTTCCGACAGCGGCACTAAAAAGCTAGTCCCCTCTAGACTTAGCCGGTGTTATTACAAAAAAGTTAAATACGTATTGAACCCTGGCTTTAAAAAGGTCTCATATTAAATGCACCGCGGTGGCCATCTTGTTCTTTTGTCTCGCTTAGGTTACGTTAGTTTAGACTTGTGAAAAAGGATAACACGAACTTGCCTCGGGCGAGCGCGGTGCATTTATTATGAAACTTTTTAAACCAAGTATTTAATACGTATTTAACTTTTTTGTAATAACACGAAGCGTGTTTACCATTATAAGCCTCGTAGTTTAAAATCAGAGAATATAGATTAAAACCCATAAAAAAATTCACAAGCAAACACGTTTAGCGCAATTTGTTAAAAACTCAATTAGGAGAACGATGGGAAATTTCCAATTAAGGTAAGTGCAATTGTAAACATTAATTAGGGTAATAACTCAAAATTTAACATTCATTTGAACCAAGTAAATTTACTTCATATTATGCTTAAAGTAAGAGCTTACTATACTAATAATGAATAGTAATATTATCAGTAAAATCATTTTAAGCAGTGAATGAAGGCATTCTAATAAATAATATTTTATGGGGATCATTACCATGACTAATTAGAAAGAGTGTTAGCTGTAACATAGTAAATGAAGTAATTAGCTAATAGTTTTCTTTGGGAAGATTCTGTAAGGAAAGTTGTTTATTAATGTAAGTTTATAATTTATTTCAGTTGTCCCTTGATACATTCGCCTGTTCTATAATTTTCACAGAGATCACATTCCGCAATATATATTACCAGTCAACTGACGATCCTTGATATCTAGAAAAAAATTAAAAATAAATAAACATGCTTAACCGAAAACACCAAATAGAATAAAAGAGTTTTATTTATTAAAATAGTATTACTTTTAATTTTTATACAAAACTAGCGGGCAAGACGGACGTTGTCCCACCCTGATAATAAAAAAAACCTTGACAAATTATATACCTTAACCTTTCTCATGAATCTACTAGTCTCTATCCAGTGGGAAAAAACTGCACGAAAATCCGTTCAGCAGTTTTTGAGTTAATCGCGAACAGATAGACATACAGACGTGGCAAAGGACTTTGTTTTATAGTATGTAGTGATATTTTAGAAGTAGGATGTATTTTAAAAATAATCCACTATGTGAGACCTTGGATCTACGAATATAGCAAAAGTGAGTCCACTATACAGGTCTCTGAAACTGAAAGAGACTGAACTAACAATCATGTTAATTTTTGATATAACAAATTTCAACCAAGACATCTTCAAAGCTATTAAAATATTAATTTATAGAAGTAATGACATACCAATTATGCTAAATTAATTCAAATTTTGAGTGCCTGGATCCTATAAAATACTTTTACACACCACGATGCCTAATTTATTCTCTTGAAATTGGATTTTTTTTTCTCAAAGAATACTACTTATCGCCGTTTAAGTATTTTATTAAGGTGTGTGGCAGGATTAATGATCCTCGTTTATTACTGATGAAGTATACCCAGCACAGGAAAGCACAGGAGTCGTAAAAATTAAAATTTTAAATATAGATTGAAATCTAGTTCTAATGATATCAAGTTATTAACCGATCTGTTAATTAATTTGTACCTCATGACACGGTGGTAGGGCTTTTTCTAACCCCGCCTCGCTAGCTATCACCCACAACTTGGAAGTCTGTATCAACGCACCTGTTGGTGTGTTCCAGCAGCACCAGTTGAGAGTTAGTCCCCTCTAGGTTAAGCGTGTTTACCATCTTGGACCACGTTGTCAAACGCTAAACCCTATACGGTGTTATTACAAAAAAGTTAAATACGTATTGAATACTTGCTTAAAAAAGGTTTCAAATTAAATCCACCGCGGTCGCTGAATGTTTGCCATCTTGCTCTTTTGTCTCGCTTTGGTTACGTTAGGTTAGACTTGCGTAAAAAGGATAACGCGAACTTGCCTCTGGCGAGCGCGGTGCATTTAATTCGAAACCTTTTTAAAGCAAGTATTCAATACGTATTTAACTTTTTTGTAATAACACCGATATAGTATAAAAGATGAGACGAACTTCTTAGCCTTCCATGGATTCACCGTGCGGGTGCCGGGTCCATCGTGTGGCAGAGGGAGAAACTCAGAGCAGTTCCCAGGACTTGCGACCCAGGTGTAGGTTTAAGGAGGCCCCCTCTGAGATGCGCATCAACGCTCACCTTCACTGCTCGAGTTTCCCGCCCTGCCTAGCCAAATTTGGTAGGAACTTGTTAGTGCAGCCTTTGATACTCGTTCTAAAATAGAACTTACTGCAGTTCTTGACAGGCCAAGGTCCTTCAGAAGGTTGTAGAGAGATTTTGCTGGTATACCTCTCGCTCCTACTTCTACCGCGTATAACTTAACCACATAGCCATTTTTACTTAGTTCATTTGTTAGTTCGTAATATTTATTTAATTTGATTGTGTGGTCTTTAGGAATGTTGGTTTCCCACGGTACAGTAAGCTCTACTAGTATTACATGTTTTGTGTGTCTAGAGAAGAGGAATATGTCCGGTCTGGATGACGAAACACCAACATCCTCTGGGATTTTATAGTGCTTGTCATACGTATCCATCAAAATAGTCCAGTCAGGTGCAGTGCCTAGGATTGAGAAAGGCTTGCTTTTAGAGTTTACAGTTGAGCCATCCTTTACAAAGTTAATTTGTCGTTCATTTGTGGTCAATCCTTTTTGGGCTCTAGCTACTGAAAGACTTACTGCTTCACGTATGATTTCAAGTACTCTATCATGTCGGCGTGAGTAATAACCCCTATCAAGCAGCACCTTGCAACCTACCAATAAGTGCCTAGCAGTACCTACTGCCTCACCACAAGTAAAGCAAGATTTTTCAGAGGCTTTCCCCCATCTTACTAGGTTACTTTGATCTGGGAGGGTCATTTGGAAGGCATTAAGATAAAATTTTAATAGGGCAGGAGACCAATCATAAAGTAGGGTGCGCCATTTCAGGGCTAACGGGATGCAGAACTCACCTAAGGTTAACCACTCACTTTGCATTTCTAAATTCATTGCGTGCACTTTATAATTATCATTTTCATCTTGTTGTAGAAAGGATTTTATTATTTGTCGGTCTTCCTTTTTCTTTGCAGAACCCAGTCCGACTCTATTAAATTGTGCTCCTGCCATGAATTGTTTGTGGAATTGAAGTCTTGACTCAAGCTCTGTAACACATTTATCTTTTGGGAGTGATGAGACTATTTCGTCCTGGGATTGTCCCAAGAGATGCATTTTGGTCACTCTGAGGTGTTTATAGAGTTCCGATGGTTTCTTTAACTTCATCCCAAAACTGTTTTGATCCCTAAATAGAGTTGAGGGGTCAACTGAATGTGCAATTCCGAGCCATAGCTTCAATATCTTTATGACATTTGCATCTAGTTTTGCCAGGAGAGTTTTACCAATGTCATATACAAGAAAAGACCAAGTCAGACGTGACGTAAGATAGTTGTCGTATATCCAAACTTTCTTAATATTGCTTAATGGTTGTTGGTCTACCTTATTTAAGTCATTTAGAAAATTATCGACAATTGCCTCTAAGGATGGTGTACGTCCTTTGTAGTCAATCTTTCTACCAAGGAATTTGAAAGGCACTGCTTCAGCAATCGTGGTGACACATTGACCTCCTATTGAGAGTCCCGGGTCATAAGAGGTATATTTGGTATTTCGTCTACCCAGACATAGACAGTGGCATTTACTTGGTTTTGCCCTCAGTCCGTCAGTCCATGTACAAAACTCATCTACTTCAGTTAATAACACCTGACATTGTTTTGGATTTCGTATCATAATTAAAAATGATTGAACTCGTCCGACGAGGAAACTCTAACATCATGCCTATATCTGTGGAAATGTAGCTGGTCGTACTAAAACCTGTCCTACTGATAACTGCAATAACTGTGATATCATTGTTTATTAATTGAGGGTGAAGGGCGTATTTAACCCCTTTTTGAAGTATCTCATTTCGTAGCCCTGAAGGAAACGGTGCTGGGTAATCGATTTTAGCATAACGTTAAGGTTGTAAGGGAACTTAATTTTGTCTCGATTTTGTTGGGTCATTAGAAAAAGTTATGAGTTTAAAGCCGTGAAGAGAACATCGTATCAAAAAGATGTTTACAACTGTGAGAGTGTTTACTATACAGAATAACAATTGAGAGATACGCGAATAATGGGATATAATACTATACTACTGCAAGGCATTTGTTTAAAGTGACTTATTGGCACTTTGACTCCATGGTTTTTCTTGTGACGCCACGGTGACGCGGTGGTTATTGGTGACCGGAGCACTACATTATATAGAGTCATCCTATAAGAAACGTGAATTAAGGCGTGGTAGTCAACGTATTATCAATATAAAAACCATAGATATAGTAAAAAACGTTTAACATAGCTAACTGGTGGAGTCGAACTTGAAAGGGCTTAATAACTACGTAGATATTCAGGTAATTACCTATAGGTATTAAATCTAGCCTAGCCTGATTATAACGCGATTCTATAATGTTATTAAAAACGAACCAATGAGGATAATGTTTTTTGGATAACTGTTTCAAGCAAAATTATACACAATACACATTAATACTTTATTCACCATTTAGATACTCCATGGATTTAATAATGCTAACTCGTCATCGATATTTTCCATTCTTAAAAGAACGTAGTTTAATGGGATTGTTATATATTTTGGAATTATGGCTTGAAGATAAAATGAAATATTTAAGAGAGCTTAATGTCTCGTACATTAATTATTTTGGATATACGTCTCCTTGTAATATGAGTATTAAAATAATAACCAATAATTTATAATAATTAATACTAACTAGAATGGATAAGATTAGGAATAAGTATATCAGAGGAAGGTTGAAAATAGTACCAGTGACAGAGAATTTGAGGAGTAATAGTATAATAAGGTTAGCATGGTATGGGGATGTTATGAGGAGAGATGAAGACCATGTCATTAGCAAAGCGTTCAGTATGATGGTGGATGGATATAGGATTAGAGGAAGACGGAAAAAATTCTGGATGGATTGTGTGAAAATTGATATGTGTGTAAAAGGTGTGAATACTGCGATGACATCTGATAGGCGAGAGTGGAAAAGGAAAACATGTTGTGCTGACCCTACTTAGGTGGGATAAGGGTAAAGAGATTATGGAAATTATTTATCTAAGCCTCATGAAGATTATGTAAATGTGTAATATCTGATATTGTTCCAAAATTTGACATAATAAAGTTTCTAAAATGACTATTAAAATGCTTGTATATATTGATGTATAAAAACCAGGTATAAAAGGTGCACAGTCTCGAATAAAAGTAACGCTCAAAACCGTCCCCATAAATCCACCGATATACCTAAGTAGGTATAGTTATACTATAAACTTATTTTTTGTAAATTCTTACGCGAATTATTTAAAATTGTTTTTACAAAGCAGTGTACAAAAAGTCCAAAAAGTGACGAGAGATTATTTGAAATGAGCTCAGAATTCTTAATTGTGCACTCATTATATGCGGACGGGTTTGAGGCGTTGACTGACTGCGCATCTTGGGTTTTTATATATCAATGCTACGCAAAGAGTAGCTATGTAGAAGTATTAAGAGAATTCACTTAACATTTCGTATTACGTGTGTTGCAATAAAATTTGTAGTTGAAATATTAATGCATCAATTATCTGTTGCAGACGCCCCACGTTTTTCGTTTCAAATTGGTATTAATAATTTGAAATGATAAATTTTCAGGACAATCTATAAGATGTTAGAAATCTTTACAATCTTCATGAGGCTTAGAAAAAATATTCTATAGTTTTTAGTTCGTTTAAAGAACCTAATATATTATTTCTATTATTGTTGTTTAATTTTGTGACTATTATCTAGTAAATTCTCAGTTACATTCGAAATTTCAAACCCCTAACTCATCGGGAATTTAGTTTAAAATCAATTACAGCCCAGACATGCACGATATCGAGTTACTAATATTAGTATGAACTAATTACACAGATACACTTAATATCATTGAAAGCTACTTATAAATGGGAAACTCAAGAGGATAAATGACTAATCTTAACTAAATAGGAGTCTACTAAGAATTAGTAGGCAGTAGCAAAAATTGAAACCCCAAACTGTAACCACCACAGATTTGATCGTCTTTACCGATACTTTGCTGATTACTAGTGGTCGCCTAGTAGTCGAGATTCGACCACAATTAATTTTGACATTCAATAAGACCAAAGAACATAATAATTATTTCAGCGGTTTCATTAATTTAATAAAGATAAATTATTTATCAATTAATTAATTATGAATTTACATATTATATTATTATAAACTAAACATACAGTTTGACCATTTAATTTCAAAGGGCATGTAAGGTATGGAACGTAAGTAAGTAAGATGAAAAAAGGTAATTGGAACGTAAGAGTACATTGATAGATGGCGAAACGTCATTTTCATTTACATGTGTTTATATGTTGTGTGTCATTCAAGACGTAGTGTGAGTAATGTATATTTTGAATAATTTAATGTATTTCTAATGCAATTTATATCCAAAATATTATGCGGTGTTTTTCTCCACTGAATTCTTCATCCTTTTTTTTGAACTGACTACGCTATTGAACACTAACGAAACGCTATAAAGTTGAAATAGGAGTCGGTAAACAGATTGCGGTAAGTGTTCACGTTACACATACCTCAAATAACTGAGATTGTTTGTTGAGTTTATATCCCACATCAAACGTATCTCAACTTAGTAGCTTAGGTAGGTATCACTTTACTATGAAGTTTGTAAACATGGTTTCGTTAACATACTACTATGGCCGTGGCGTTATCGAATTCTTAATAATTTTGTGTATGTTATATTTAGCGGCTAAACTATCAAAGATAGAATAAAAACTTAAAAATAAATTTTATAGTTTTTTTGATGCCCTAAAGAAAAGTCATTAATTTTTTTTACGTACCATTAATAACAACAAAGTTACACACTTGCAAATATTAGTATAAATTTAGTACATTTTTTTGCCCTATCATGAATAAAATGGCAAAATTGGAAAAATTGAATTTTGCATGTCTATAATTTTGTTGTTATTTATAATACGGAAAATTCGTTAAGAACTTTTCTATAGAGCGTCAAAAGAACTACAAAATTGTCATTTAAGTTTATATTCTATCTTTGATAGTTAAGCTGGATTTTTTTTTTAAAACGCAAAATTATTAAAAATTCACATTTCAAAGACTCAATATTTTTTGTCGAATTTTATCGATTAATGAAACCTATCCATCCATTTTGACAAAATAAAATTTCTTCACAGTTTGCAGATGACAATAATGTTACAAAAATATTTTTCCTATGTTATATAAATGGGAAATTTTAAAGTTCAATGAAGGACCTCCTAAATTGAAATTAAGAGCGTTCTTTGGACAGAATTTTTGTTTGATATTTTGTGGTAAGAGTGAAAAAAATATTGTGACGTCTGGAAATGAGGTCCCTCTCTGTGCAACCGTTAAAACAAATGTAACTATCTATTGCAGTAACTTAAAGATGCATATGTACGTAAAAATTGGGTTATGTAATTTATAATGAAAATATACACCAGATCGAGTTTCTTGCCGGTTCTTCTCGATGACCGGTTTGTTTTCCGGTAGTTGTTTTGACGTTCTAAGTGCCTTCTCAATGCCTAAACTGAATAATGAATTTTTGATTTTGATTTCATCCAGAAAAACAGTATAGTTCCCGAGGTTCGAAGCTAGATTGACGGGAGTGTAGCTGCGAGCAAAACCGTAGTACCTAATAACTTGAAGGACAGTTTTTCTCGAATTATACTATTGTATACAATGGTAGAATGAATAGGTATCTCATTCAGCGTTGACGATATAAATTACACGCTATAGAAATACCTAAGCAACGTCGGCCGGATACCGAGGGACCTTTGTCCTCCAATTTCGAAGCAACGTGATGGCTCGTCGTTCCTCCCCGTCGTATTAACTGTACAAATAAACGTTTATCTCCTAAAGCAAATCCACGCTGTAAGTGGAACTCATTTTGTTTGTAAAACGCACACGTTCAGTCTCCGAAGGCATTGCGTCGAGGATGAAATTAAATTATAATAAGTGAATTCCTTAAGACATTCTCTTGTGTCGTAAACCTGAATACGCGGGGAGACACGTTAGAAATAAAATTAAGTACGATCGTCTTTATAAAATCTAAGCTTTATAACGTTCTGTATGTGTTTTATTATTGTTTATTTACATTCTCTTTATTTAGCTTTTAAGAGCGAGAGTAGGGTCTCTGTCGATGCAATTAAAAAAACATCATTGGGTGTTGATCGGTATTAGTATATCTGAATTAATTAAAATTAGTTTGTATTTAGACATCTCTGATACTTAGCATTTAACTAAGTAGCAGGAGTACCTCGAGGAGAAGTGACCAGTCTGCAGGAGTGCAGTGCGCTATAGGCAGGAACCGCCGGACAATTATAGCCTTGTCGAGTAGGATAGCACGTTGGAGACTTGCTATAGTTGGTCTTCCTCGTAATTCCAGAAAAAAAGGTCTTTAATGCACACTTTACTTTTCAAAATACCCGGTAGCAATACACACACAGAATTACAAAACCTACAGATAAAAATAAAGAAGAAATAACGCAATAAAACAGCATCCATTAGGACAGCTAGAGGTGATACCGGTGAACATATAAAATTACTATTTTTATTACTATGTTTTTTTTCTCTTAGGTCACGATACTCTGTGCATTTTGCATTTAGCTCTGGCTCTTAAGAGTCAAAACGTGATATTAAAATATCCTGTTATGTTCCTCAACAAATCTATATGAATAAAAATGAATATCAGATATTCGAAAAACTATAAAACCGTTTCATTATTAACTATTAATCCTAACTAATAATGTAAATGCGAATGTGAGATTGTTTGTTACGTTTTCAGGCGTTAACTACTCATCCTGACATTATGAGATTTTACATACACTCTTTCAGGGGTACAGACAAGGATATCTAGAAAAATAAATGTATTTTTCTCTTGGGATACGTGAAAGGTAAAGGTATTTTTTCAGATCGTTTCTGATGAATGTTAGTTTAAGAAATTATCCCGTTCAAAATAACGAAAAATCAATTTAACTTTTTAATACTAACATAGATCATTATAAGATACAAAAACGAGACTATGATGGAAATTGACCACTATAAGAATTCATTTACAGTAGCAAATAAGTGTTTTTTCGCAAAAAAAAACACAACACTGAAAGACTAGACATAAAAATCGCAATTACGTGGAAAACATTCTATAATATTTTCAATCTATAAAGAATTTATGAAGACAGATATGAATTTAATAATAAAAAGAAAGTTTTGGATTCATGTATCTTACTTTGCCCCACGTACAGGTGCGAAACGTGGATATTTGATTTTACAATTAATGCGATGCTCATAACATATCAAAGAGCCGTAAAGTGAAGCTAATAAAACTGAAAAATAGAATATCTCACAGAAAATAAGAAAAAAGAATCAAAATACATGCTTTATATTTCGTTCTTAGCTTAAAATAGAGGTAGGTAAGAAGGACACCTAATATACCTGGGTCGTATTACGTATTACGGACAACAGGTGGACGAAAACCCTAACTAACACTGAAGCGAGCCTAGCGTATACAGACGTAGAAGCAGGCCTAAGGCTAGTTGGATAGACGAATTACAATATAGAGCAGGCAAGATCTAGATATTGAAAAACATCGCATCTCTTGAAATTCTCCACGAAACATATATATATATATACTAGCTGTCACCCGCGGCTCCGCACACGTTTTTTTTAAATTTATTAAATTAATGTAAAACTTTGAGTAGGTGTGTACATTACGGAGATGTTTTTTCAAAAACATTTGTAACTACGACACGCACACCATCTACTGTAATATGTATCGTGTACATTAGATATATGAATACAAATAATATATCGAATGGGATAGGATTTCTCATCAGCAATATACCTGGAACTTAACCTACTATATAGGTGGTATATGCTCACTAATACTTTATAAGAAAGTAATGAAAATTTTCAGCCATACATTATCGAACAATATGTCTAAAATCTTTTATTATATAGATATAATATGCCCATATTGTCGATATAATTAAGTTACTCTTATACGTTGCTATTATGGTAGAGTTATGTAGACGCAAACGTGGTAAATAAAATAAAATGGCCGCCAAATTGACTAGAAAGATAATATAATTCAAATTACATACAAATATATGACTTTCAATTATGTATATTTATTCTTGTAGTCCAGTACAGCACACGTCTCACGCGCTTGTTTACAGTAAACGACATATTTTTGATCAATTTCACACGGACGAATGCACAGGTAATAGTTCATCACTACATATTGTAAAACAAAGCCCTCTGGTCTGTCTGTGTATCTGTTCGCAATAAAGTCAAAAACTATAGAATGGATTTTAATGCTGTTTTCACCAGTAGATAAAATGATTCATGTGTAAAATTAAGTAGGTTTGCCAAGGTTTTTTTTTATAATCAGGGTGAGACAACGTCTGCCGAGCCCGCTAGTATAAAATAAAATAACTCATTAGTTTGTTATATGCCTGAAAAAATCTCGTGAAAATCTATCCAACGATTTGGAGATAGCACTGCAGACGAAGTCTTGGCTAACAAAATAAATGAATGTAAATTACTTCTTATATTGTGAGTTATCTGCCAGTGAAAATCCCGTGAAAATCAGTTCAAGAATTTCGGATATTCTACTGCGGCCGAAGGCGAATAAAATACCTAAATTACTGAGGTCTGCAAGCTACCAGTGAACACCCCGTGAAAATCAGTTCATCCATTTTGGAAATAGCAACGAGGACGAAGCCAAAGACAAATAAAATAGAATATGCCAACCGCTATAATTTCAGCTATCTGCCAGTGAAATTCCCGTTAAAATAGGTAGCCGTTTTGGAGATTACCCAGAACAAATAAACACACAGACAAAATATAAAAATACAGATGGAATATAAAAAAAAAATTGTTACTTGTAGAGCCATTCGACAAAAAGGTGTTATTTTAAATTTACATACAAACACTTTATTTTTATAATACGTAATAGATTACAAATAAAAAATTGGAAACAAAACAAACCTAGAATAAACATTTTGAATAGAAACACAAAATAATCTTTAAAAATGTTTGCAATAGAAAGTTACCACGTTACCATGACAATGTATATAATATTAACGCTAACACGCAGCCATAAATAACAGCCCGATTTTAAAACATTCTTCACTGGTGCTCCGTTCCTATTAATCTTAGCGTGATGGTATATAGCCTTCCTCTATAAATGAGCTATCTAACACCGAAAGAATTTTTCAAATCGGATCTGTAGTTCCTGAGATTAGCGCGTTCAACCATACAAACAAACAAACTCTTCAGCTTTACGTTACAGTATAGATAGATTAATCTGCGTTCATTTTTTTTTATATTACTTTCTGAATCAAATACATATATCTATATATATATGAGTAATAAACAATCAAGTCGTTACATTCTAAATCTAAATCGTTACAAGCTAAATCCAATGTTAGCCGTTTCTAATATTTTACGCTGTTTTTGAAGAGCTTCAAACTTTGTACATGTAAAATATGACGATCATAAACAAAAAACTAAAAACCTTATGAACGGGAAAATTCGAACTACGTTCTCGATGTATAAAAACTGGAAATATTATAAAAAAAATGTGTGGTGTACTAGTGTACACACGTAAGAAGTGAAACTTGTTTAAGGCCTTATTTTTCGCAAAAAGATCTATATGCAACTTTCCAGAAATTGGTTAAAAAAAAAAAAAAACCCTCTTTTTTTTAAAAAAAAAAATAATAAAAAAAAAAAAAAAAAAAAAAAAAAAAAAAAAAAAAAAAAAAAGAAATATTTAAAAAAAAAAAAAAAAAAAGAGGGGAAAAAAAAAAAAAGAAATATTTAAATTGGATTTAGCCCATTATGATATGTAACGCCACATTTTCGTACGTAGATACAAATTGTTTTACTTATCACCGAATATTGTTTATGACGTTTATGGTATTATCCTATTGCGGGGAATTTTAATTGAAGCGAATGTTTATTTCAACCTATGTATTGTGTATTACGCGCCAAAATTCGCGAACCGTGTTTGACGTTTGCGCGAAACTGCGTTCGCAGCCAGTTCGAAGTTCAAATCGCGATCGGAGAACGTGGGACCGGCAGTGTCACTCCGACATAGCGCCGGGCGCGACTCGAACCGCGTTCCACGACTCACCAGTACTTTCACAGTTCATTAAAAAAATAAAAAAAAATACAGTGCAACAATTTATTTCACTGAAATTTTCAAACATTCAGTACACTCATAGTATTTTTATTAAACTTTCAAAAGTGTTACACAGTTTATTTTCTGTTGCGGTTTCAAAGTGTTAAACTTTTTTTAAAGTATCCGTGTTTATAAAAAGTATATTATTTTTAAATTAATTGTTGTTATAGTGAAAAATATAGTATAATAAGACGCACTTTGATACTTCAGTCTCTCTTTTGTGTAAAGGTAAGTTTTATTATTTCTATAAATATATCCAATGTAAACTGAATGCGATAAACATTATATTTATTTATTTTTAAATATCACGTACACAATAATTATTTTTTTAAACCTAAACTTAAATAATTATTAGGCCCAAGTTTAACAATGTTCTTAAGTTTTTTCCTTTTAAACTGAACAGTTTTTTTTTGTCTACGGTACGAAAATAATGCGGTTCGATTTCGTAAACATCTGTAATGTCATTCAGATTTTGTTGTTGTATTACTTTTATCGTGTTATATAAGCAGTGACCAAATTTTAAAGTGAATATATGATATGTATAAAAATATGTATTAATACCCATTAATACTTGTGTATTTAAAAAGCTATTTTAATTTCTTGTAAAGCATTTTATTCAAATTAATTATTAATTTCTTGACATATTCTTCTATTTATCTATCTTCTATAATATAGTAAAACTATAGAAACGTTGTGCTTGTACGTCAGTACCTATTATAATAAATCAAAGTACTCTGCCACGTTTGTCTGTCTGTCTGTTCGAGATAAACTAAAAATTAAGGAACGGATTTTCATGCGGTTTTCACCAGTAGATAAAATTTTTCATGAGAAATGTGTAGGTATATAATTATACCTGGGCGGGATAACGTCCGCCGGGCTCGCTAGTTCAACATATTTGTCAAAAATTAATTGCTGCTGATGTCGGAAGTGCAATAGAACGCAATAAGAATATATTTAGAACTTGGTCTGTTTGAACACACTAGTACCAAAACTACTAGACGAATTTCCATGAGGTTTTCAGTGGTGAGAGATGAGGTCAGCTTGGACTAACATATAGGTTGTATTCCATCAAAATTACGTAGCCGAAATACTTATTATAACTATTTAAAATTTTAAAAGTATGCATATGTTTACACGGTTTGTAGAAAACTGAAAACATAACGCTTAAATAGTTGATTTTCAGAGATTTCATATTGTGGGCGTGGATCTTGCTGTCAACCTATACGGCCAGCTCCTATAACTCTCTCGTATTAGTAAAGCAAAACAGCTCTTCATACATGACCCTAATCATACTATTTCAAACACATAGTAGCTTTATAAGTCAAGGGGATAAACAGCAAATAAAAAAATAAGGTACTAATAGTCGCAGTAAGAAAAATATAGGATAAAAATGTACGGTATTTAATATAGGACTGCCATTCGCAGTTTTACGTTGTTCGTTTAAAATCGAAACCGGCTGAAGATTAAAGGAATTAATTTCCTTAAGTGGAAGCTTGTGTTCTTTGTAGAATTGGAACTCATCGATGGCCACAGTTGGCACAATCACTTAAACCATCATTGTTTCGAATTGAATCATAAAAATGGTGATATGTGGTAGGTGATACCACGGATGTGGCATAGAAGTAACTATGATCATTCAGTTCTAATCGATTTAGAAAATATGAAAAAAAAAATTAAGGAATACAGACTGGTGGATTAATAATTATAAAAATATTTATTAATTTCTGTTCTTTTTCGTAATTAATTGCTTCTTGAATAATTTATTACGATTATATTAAAATTATATTTATTGATTTTATATTTATAATCTAATTACGTCTTATATATAAATAGAATGAGAGACGTCTACGGTTGTACGCACGGCATTCAAAAACTACCCGATAGATTTCAATGAAATTGTGTTATATTCTACTTCTGCGAAACTTGGTTCTTATATAAAAATTATCACTATAGCTTGATTTAATATAAAGTTGTTAAAGTTTTAAGAAATCATGACTTTTATAAGCATTACGCGTTCAGTGCTATATATTTTCTAGCTGCGGAGGAGTAAGACAAACGGTGTGGTGCTTATCTTCTTTTCTTGGTAAATAAATATATTGTGAAGATAATAAACAAACCAAATATAGTCGCAGGTATCAGCTAGTAATAAATATATATTTTAGGAACGAAGCAAGAGAATATAAGAATCTAAATCTAACGTGTCAGTATTTTCTTAGATTTTTGTGAAAAAAAATGTGACAGGTGTCTTGGAATAAGTAATAAAATACATTTCAATCATGTCCGTCTGTTTGTGTGAACACGCATCTTTGCTAAAGTACTGCGTTCACGATAAAATCATTACATGGTATAAAACAAAGTCTCCCCTACCGCGTCTGTCTGTCTGTCTGTTCGCGATAAATTCAAAAACTACTGAACGGATTTTCAAGCGGTTTTCACCAGTGGATAAAGTGATTCATAAGGAACGTTTTGGTATATAATTTGTCAAGGATTTTTTTATAATCAGGGCGGGACAACGTCTGCTTGGCCCGCTAGTAAAATATATATCATATAGATAAAATTATAAAACACATCCTCGAGTAACATTTAATCTTGGTTTCATTAAAATCGGTTCACTCTATTAAAAGTTATTGTAATTTTAATGACGATGCGACTTAAGTATGAAAGGAAAACAGATAAGTAAATGGACTTAATACATTCAGATGATTTTATTAGTCACTTTTTTTTACATTAGGGTCCACGCGGGTACAGCTAGTAATTAATATAATTCATTTTAATACTACTTTTGTATAGTTGGAATAACTAAAAAAAACAGCACTCTGTATCTGAAATCCTATCTATCATCCAAGACCTAAGAATAACCGTTTGATATAACGAAGATAAGATAGAGAGGAGAGATAGCTTCCGTGAAATCGGAATGTCACTTTCATATACAGTTTTTGGAACGTAAGTAATACAGAGTTAGACCATAGATACTGTAGATAAAAAAAAACCTATTTATTTAGTCTGTTTTTGTTTTGGTATATAACATAAATTAAAGTGGAACTTCTTTTGTGACGGTGTGAATTGTATTTTAAATAACGAAAAAGAAATATGTATATATAGGTCTTAGGTTGTGAGAGAATGAGATAGTATATTCTTGATGTACTCGAAATAGAGAAAGAGGAGGAAAAAGAGAGAAACATTGAAATCTATGGCACATTGTTTTCTGTTAGATCGTAATGACTATCGCGCACTTTTAAAAAATATTCTGTGTTGTATATTTAATAGGGGTGTGCCAATAATTCGAACTTACGAATTATTCGTTCCGAATCGAATGTTAATATTCGCTTCGAAACTCGAATCGAATAATTCGAAAGTTCCCGAATAATTCGAAAAAGAGACGAACTTCTTAGCCTTCCATGGATTCACCGTGCGGGTGCCGGGTCCATCGTGTGGCAGAGGGAGAAACTCAGAGCAGTTCCCAGGACTTGCGACCCAGGTGTAGGTTTAAGGAGGCCCCCTTTGAGATGCGCATCAACGCTCACCTTCACTGCTCGAGTTTCCCGCCCTGCCTAGCCAAATTTGGTAGGAACCTGTTAGTGCAGCCTTTGATACTCGTTCTAAAATAGAACTTACTGCAGTTCTCGACAGGCCAAGGTCCTTCAGAAGGTTGTAGAGAGATTTTGCTGATATACCTCTCGCTCCTACTTCTACCGCGTATAACTTAACCACATAGCCATTTTTACTTAGTTCATTTGTTAGTTCGTAATATTTATAATAATTCAAAAATTTTCGAATATTCGATTTTTTCTGAATTATTCGTAAACTATTAAATTATTAGTGAATTTTCGAGTATTTTCAATACAGGGTTTCTTGTGTTCAATATTCAAATATAAATTTAACAGTCTATATACATTTTATTCAAACCATGAAATATAGTTACACAAATAGAACAATTATTATAGTTTTTTATTATATACTAGCCGACCCGTGCCCACTTCGTTGGGTGGTAATAGGCATTATCAAGCTACAACTTTTCTCTAGAACTCAATCATATGTATCTCATAATTAAGGCAGCGTTCGTCAGAAACGTTTTCGTTCGACCATTTTTCTCCGACTCCCCAGATATTACCCCCTACAACCTCACAAACTTTACCTCTTTATAATATTAGTATAGATTATAGATAATATAATTAGTTAATAGCTTCTGCCCGCGACTTCGCACGCGTGTTATAGTTATTTTGGACTAAGACGCAGCGGAAGCTCTCAAAAGGAAAAAAAAAACCGATTTTAAATTATTTTTCATTGTTGCTCCGCTCCTATTGGTCTTAGCGTGATGATATGTAACCTATGACTCTCATAAATAACGTGGCTTTCTATTGGTAAAAGAATTTTCAAAATCGGTTTAGTAGTTCCTGAGATTACCCCCTACAACGTCACAAACTCACAAACTTTACCTCTTTATAATATTAGTATATAGATTATAGCCCCTGCCCGCGACTTCGTCCATGTAGTAATAGTTACTACTCTGGACTAACGCTGACACACAGCAGAAGCTCTCAAAAAGAAAAAAACATCTAGATTTTGAAACATTTTTCATCTGTGCTCCGCTCCTATTGGCCTTAGCGTGATGATATATAGCCTATAACTATTCTCGAGGAATGAGCTATATAACATTGAAAGAATTATTCAAATCGGACCAGTAGTTCCTGAGATTACCCTTTACAACGCCACAACGTCACAAAGTCACAAACTTTACCTCTTTATAATATTAGTATAGATTAAAAATGAGCAATTGTATTCTCTGGGTAATTGATTTTTAAACGAAAAGTGTATTATTCGTAAGTAGAATATTTCGATACACGATTTAAAGGAATTTAAATAGAAACAATTGAAAATCCAGAGATATTTCATTAATTCACCAATTATTCGAAATTTCTCGAATTGTTCGATTCTTTCGAATTATTCGATTTTTTTTCAATTCGATTCGATATTCGATTCGAACGATATTCGCAAATCCCTAATATTTAACATTATTAATATATATTAAAATGTTACAAAATAAATTTACATTTACAAAATAAATTTATAAAATTTTCCACCTCCATTGTGTATTCATTTCATACTCTGAAAAGAAAATCAGAATACTAAGTGTAATTTTCTACTGCGTGTGAACTACACGTAACTTTTTTATTTCAATCTAATCATCGTAGGATTCGAAGGAAATATACTCAACTAAAGCTGTAACATAAATTCCAATCGTTATTACAGATGACGTTGTATTATTTCCTTCAAAACCACGTGTTAGCAGCCCTTACTATTAGGTTGAGAATCACAGCCCGCATTTATGAGTCTCAAGGCAATTATTCGAGTTGTGGGTATTTTTTATGTTTTTCCACCCAAATCGTATAAGCCCATACATTCTTATTTCTCAGGAGTTCTCAACTATTACTGACTGGCTTCAGAACTACTAAGAAACCTAGTAAATATATGACCTCCTCCTTTACTAATATTATAAATGCCTGTGTAACGTTGTTTGATTGTTAGGCTTTTATTTTAACTACTCATCATCAATCTTTGCATACAAGTTATTTTCTGTATACAAGGTATACAAAAATGGGCACAGGGTACCTTTCCTTATTACCCCAAAAAAGTACTCTCAGATGGGATAGGTGATCAGTCAGATGATAATTGATAGCGTGTTCAGATACAGCGTCGATAGACGTATGTTCGAATTCTGGTAAAAGAAAACAAAATGATAAAACCATAGCATGCTGGGTGGGTTTTTCCTAAGCCCATCAAGCTAGCTACCACCTTCAAGCTGAAAATCTCTCACCAAGCATCTATTGGTGTGTTCCGGCAGCTGAATTTGAAAGCCAGTCCCCTCTAGCTTTGATGTGTTTACCATCTTTGACCATCTCGTCATCCGACATTAGATGAGATTATGTTTAAACACTGATACCTATAAAATATAAAAAAAGATAAGTCAAATGAACACGAGAAAAATGTAAGGCTATTAGTTAGTAAGTATAAGAACATTTGAGAGCTGTCTCGTAAATCGTTAGTTACATGAAAATAATGTATCATGCGGTGTTAATGACTACGTCCGGTACCGCTACGACACACCCGAGAGGCGAGACTACAACGCCACCGGAACATCACTAGCGCCATCATATTAGAGATATATCGGGGGAGCCACTATTGACCTGCGATACCGCGCTATTGACTATATTGGGGGTGTTACTATTGACCTCAAACGCTATCGGTTGAAGTTATCGGCTGTTCATTATTCACCCTGGTGTGAGACGTTATTGGTTGGAGTTCGGCATATAAAGGGCAAGATGTCGTTGGTCTGCACACACTTCTATGTGGAAGTTATTGTATGGCGAAGCTCTGCCCGGATAAATAGTCACAGTGCCTACAGGTGCTATTGGTTTCCCTGACCGGCCGGCTGACTATACATTATTTTGTAAAAGAGGTCATTTCTAATGATAGAAACACTGACGAAATCGCAAGCAGCTGTTAGTATTTATATAAATACAAGTTATAAAATCAGTTATTTAATTCTACTTTGCTACTTCCACCTGGAATTGATTAACTATTATCATATGACTTATAATTATTCGTATTTTACTATTCGCCGAGTTAACTCTCCAGTTACCTTCGAAAGAATCAACATCATTCTGAGAATACTTCATAGAGGAGTGAAACCAGTATAATTAATTGTAATACTTGGCAGCAATCAATCAATTTCAGGCAGTATTAATAAAGTACAATTAAATCAATTATTTACGACGAATTTCCTTAACGTAACGCCTTCATTAATCAAATATATATGATTTTTGTATGATATCAAGTCAAGGCCATTGGTTATTAGGGGTGAATTAGGTTGAAACGCTTTGTAAAACGACGCGCGTGCCATTTGCTACCCACAAGCGACCACAAAATACATTAGTGCCATAACGACAAAAGAACGAAATTCTTTTGCATTCTCGTTCCTTGAAAATGAACTTTAGTAGTGTAGCGGATAATATAGAACATTCTAATTTATAATATACTAGTCGTACTCTCGGTTTTGATTTACGAAGTACAAAATTAAAATCAAATCAAAATACTTTATTCAGTTTAGTCCCTAATGGCAAGAAATCCGATCGGGTACATCTTTTTAACATATATATTTCCAATACATCATACAATCGTTCTTAGTGGATGCACAGAGAGGATCAATTCCAGACATCACCATCGTTCACATATTGATCCACTCTATAATAGCCTTTTGACACCAAAACCCGCTTGACGTGACGCTTAAAGTCACAGTCCGACAAATCGGTAACATGCTTTGGGACTTTATTGTAAAACCTAACACTATTACTTAAAAAGCTATTCCTGGTTTTGCTAAGTCTGAGACATGGGACGACCAGTTTGTTACAGTTTCTAAGTATTCAGATTATGCCAGTCTTTTCCTAAATGCAGTTTTTCAAAGTTTTTACGGACAAAATCCGGTCACTGTGATTTCAACATAAAAATTAGATTTATGATACTGCCTATTGTTTTACGACAGATCCGATTTTGGTCGGGACTTCTATTGGCTTATAGTCGACTATTTGGAGAATTATTTAAGCGACATTTAACGTTTATCTATATGGTCTAAGTAGTAATTTCTATTTTAAACTATTCTAAATAAAATATTGCAGCAGAATGTACTGGTAATCATATATAACTTAATAGTTGGTTATTACAATCTGTCTGACTGATGAAATATAATTTTGTAATAACATATTTAAAAATGAAGCATTTAAGTATAGGTAAAGTTCATTCATTTTTCTGTCTACTTTAAAGCGTCTGACAGAAGTTGCAGTTACTGGAAAATGTCTGGCGATACTGGATACTACTGTAGAGTGATATTTACAAAATATATATAAAAATCAGCCATTTAAATATAAGTAAAGTAGCTCTTATTTTTAGTCATCTTTCTCACCTGGTAGCTCTACATTGGCCACAGACTTAAACTCTGTGAGTACGCAAGCGTGCTAAGTACATTAAGCACTACTATGTAATGTAAGGTTTAATATATTTAAAAATAAGTTGGGTTCTTGTCGTTCTGGGATCTTAATCTATTAGGAATACACTGAGTGTAGCGGTTATGGTGAAAATAGAAACTTTAGCAATTTAAAGCGCCCACATGACGGAAAATGGATAGCGTTAGAAAAGTTATTCTGATAAAAATACCTATATAGTTCTAGCAAATAAGCACGATAGAATCAGAAATCTTTCCAATTATGATCTATTGTCTTGATTGTAAATTTCACATCACGGAGATATGATGAAAAATAGCGTCGAAAAGAGCCACGAAATGGAAAAATAAACATCGTCGCGTCGAGATGACAGCGAGTCGCGTTGCCGCGCGTAATTACAAATAGCCCTGTTTCTTCGAGCTTTTTGGAGCGTGAGCACTTTGGCCTGAGATCTCTTGGAGCAACAGATATTAATTTTTATTTACCTATTGAATATTCATAAGAATAAGCGGGAATTGTTATTCTTCGATTTTTCACAACATCAATACTTTATGAGGTGTTAACAAAGACTTATGTTGTATAAAAACATTGTTGTATTATTAATTAATGACAGCCGGTAAATGATTTATTAAAGAATTAATTGTACTTAGGAAAATGATTTATAGACTTAAATTCTGAAGGGCAAAGGTTTTGTATATTAAAAACAAAGAAGTCGATGCAGTCATAAAGACTGCCGATAGAAGTGCAAAACAACGAAATAATAGTGTTCTCTTTTCAATTTTGAAATTCTTATAGTTTGAATGACAATATTAAAATTTGAGAATTTGTGTTCGCGACAATTTATAGTGTTTTGTGTTAATTAGTGATGTATACTTAATTGTGCGTAGTTTTATAGTGATTTATATAGAAATAGTGTATAGAGATAGTATTAAAATCAGTACTAACACGTGTAATATTACTTATAGAATAGTTTAATAGTTTAAAGTATTATAAGATGTTAGCTGTAAGAATAATTGTAAAATATTTTATTAAATAAAGAGCAAGCGAAGGGAACTCATCGCGCCCCCGCCCCGCCCTGTATAGTAGGTTTAGCCGAACCCTGACGCTGTGCGCGTGGCTATTAAGTGCTCTGATTGGCGGAGCACCGCCAGCGTCAGGCGAGCGACCCCGGTGCCGTGTAGGCAAGGCCCGGAACGTGGACATTCAGACGCGGGCGGCATAGAGAGCAGTCGTCAGAGTAATAGTAACCGCGTAATAGAGTAATCGAATAGATAGATAGTCATCGTTAGTACTAATAGATAGTGAATAGTAATTGAATAGTCTGTTTTGAACGAATCTGTATACGCGAGCACATCCTTCGCTGCTCTACTAGTAACAAGTCTTTTATTGCGAGAAAACCTCAACGTTCTTCAAGTTCAACTTCGGAATCAGCAAATCATCGCTATAGTTGTGAGTCATTCGGAGGTGGCTCATAATTTGTTTATTGAAATAATTAACATTAGTGTGGTTTTCATATCTATTGGCTCTCGGAGCAATAATTATGTACATTTTTATAAAGTTCATTGATCAATCAAAGGTATAATGAGCTGCAAAATAACAATATTACATGCACACAGGCCCCTATACTAAGAGTCGCTAGTCTGACGCAAGCCGCACAAGCGCAATACGGCCAGTCACGATTACTAGCATCTCGTGACGCGAAATTATAAATTTATCTCCTGGTTTAACACGCCTAAACAAGTTTTCACTTCAATATCCGAAATATAAAGTATCATCAAGATGGCGGTACTATTGCGAAAGTTCTACATTATTTTCCTAGATTGGGTTATTTTGATAATTTTGTGGAATAATTATATTATAACTATATTAATTTAGAATGGCACTACTACTTTAATTCTAAATGAGTTGTCACGCTTTTTATTTACCCTCCAAAAACCGAAGATATATAATTAAAATACATAAAAAATAAATGTAAATAATAACGGTTGTGCGTAACATATCTCGCGCATGCGCAGGACCGCGTTTAATTAGCACCTTGCGTTATAATTCAAACACTTGTTATCCAACCATGAGGAAGAACGGGATAAAAAGGTCTTGCTTGTGATCTTATGATTTTTTTAGTATATTAAAACATTGCGTTTTTATGTATTTATACTTATAAAGCTCGAGGGATTGTTTTTTTTTTGTCGTTTCAATGGACTAATTAATTTCTGGAACTACTAATGTTGTTTCAAAATGTCTTTTTGCATTGTAATTGACGAAGGTTATTGACATATGTTTAGGTGTGGAGTAAATATAATATAAAGTGTACGTTAGGTAGTACGTTTAGCGAGAATTAAGTAGTAGCGAGGGTAGCCGTGTGACGTGGCGTTAGTGTCAAAGGCAATAAACGAGAAAAATTGAGCACGATTAATACTGTAGCGAATATTTAGTACTATACTAACAGATACCTGCATCTTTATCTGCGTTGTTTATTGTCTTAAAATATATATACTCTCAGAGGAATAAACGTTAACAAAAATTAAAACAAATATACACATAACATTTCTTTGTGGATGATGTTGTCCATTTACTTCCTCTCTCCTGCACACATTTGTAATTTAGAATTTGTAAAAATATAATTTCTTAAAACTTTCATAACCTTATGTTAAATGAAGATCTAGTTACAATGAATAACTAAAATAAGAGATAAATTTTAATAAGGATTAAGTGTCTAAGAAGTAAAAGTTGCGGGGTGGTATGGTGTCTGTACCCGACTGGATCGCGACCACCGTACACCAGGTGGAACACCCGCCATAGTGGCACGTTTGGGCGTGTCGCGTTCCGGGATCAGCCGGTGTTTATCCAGCAACCGGGGGGGGGGGGGGCTGGCCCTGACTGGGTGTTTAGGCCGGCATGACAGCGGCGACCGGCGATGGATAGTATGTCTTTCGGTGGTCGCCATTGTTTTTGGATTGTACTGTGCTTACCATCAGGCACAGTACAGTCACTTTGCCGAGCTACAATAAAAAAAAAAAAAAAACTAAAGAAAGTGATCGAAATGTAGTAGGTTTTGCGTCGTGCAAAACGTCGTGCTTAATAATAAGAAAATAGATTTCCTGACGAACAGAAAGATTAAGTATACCTTTATGTTTTAAATTTATATATGACCATTTCTTTGGCACAGTTTATAGCGAAACGGCTTTATGCATTTCTATTATATGAGATATCTTTAGATTCATTTTACTTGTGAAAGTCAAATACCTAAAGATGATGTAGATAAAACCCATTAAACAGACTAAGAATAAAAATAAGTTTTTTACGTACCAATAATTTACAAAGAACTGGTTCATTAATTTAACTGAAGAGAAGGTTCATTGTTTAACAATCGGGTTTTTTTAGCATTTTTTGTACAATATTTTTTAGCTGTTCCGGCTTGACACTGTTTTTTCGATATAATTTTGTTTTTCGAACTGACTACGCTATTGACCTAGCCAGGTCTTAACAGCTTCACCGGATTAAAAAAAATTATCGTTAGGTTTCGAACCGACGCCTTCGTCGCCCCGTATAATGTCCAGTACATTGTATCTGAGCTACGTATACATGAGATAAAAAAATGATATCAAATCTTTCCTTTATAGTAAGATCATCTAATGAAATTAAACGGCAACTGAACAACTAAACGTCAATATGTCAATTCTGTTAATATTTTTGAAGAAGTCTCTAGTGTCTTTTGGGAGTTTTTATTGGATTCTTAGGCTGTCATGTATTGGATTTTATATTTTATTTACAATCTTGTGTTATTTGACTCTGTATTTTGTAATACCGGTGGTGTTTTACGTAATATAGTTCGGTTATTGTGCAGAAGTAAAGTGTATAGGAAATAATACCACGGAACAGGAATTCTGAGATGCCGCAAAAACTCCATGGAAAATTCTGACACATGATGTTGGTTCTCTTACCACCATCTTGTTAGAACATTGAAATTATTGCAAGACACTCATTAACATGGATTTTTATATACATCAATTAAGACACTTGTAACATTATAATTTACTCGACAATGACAGCAATCGTCTGGAAGATTGGTCGCCAAAAATAAAATAAAATAATGTATTTTGTATCAGTCACTTATTTTTTTATGTGTAGTTTAAAATATACATTTTTAAGTTTTGCATACCAGGGTGGTAGAGCCACGCTGAAGCTATTACTGGTTGCAACAAGAATGGGTTGGCTCGCCTGGGGTAGTACCACCCTCTCACAGAAAACCGACGTGAAGTAATAGTGCTTGCATTGTTGCGTTTCGTTCGGTCAGTGGGAGCGTCGGAAGCCCACCTCCCCTCCCCCTCCTACCTTCTCCTCTCCCCTCTTCCAAACACAGGCTGGCAACGCACTTGCGACTCCCCTGGTGTTGCAAGTGTCTATGGACGGTGGTGATCACTTAATATCAGATGAGCCACCTCTTCGCTAACCTCCTATGATAAAAATAATTTAAAAAAATGTTCCAAATAGTTTCTTTTATACAAAACTTGTCCTGTCATTTCCAAAGATAACAATAAAAGAAATAGCTAAATCAGTACAGCCGTTCTGTGCCGTTATATACTTTCAGCAATCGGTTTTTGAAGTGAAATCTCTTTTGGGACGATATGAATTGAATTTTATGGAACGAAAATATGTAACGAGATACATATGAATGTATATACATATAGGTTTCAAACTGTGCGAGAATGAGATACTATATTCTTAATGTCCTCGAAATATATACAAAGAGAGAGAGAGAGAGAAACGTTGAAAATATTTTCTGTTGGATCGTAATGACTATCCCGCACTTTTAGAAAATAATTCTGCCTTGTATATTATTTACATTGTATATATATTAAAATATTAGAAAATAAGGTCGAAAACTAATGTTTACCACCTCCACTATTCACCTCATTCTCTTAAAAATTAATCAAAGTACTAAGTTTCACTTCTATCACGTGTGAAATCACACTCTATTTTTTTATTTATATATATTATCTCTAATAATATGCGTACCTTCTGTATATGTGTAATTCTGTAGTTTTAATTAAACATTCTTAAGTACTCCAAAATTGTTAAAGCCACGCAGTAAGCTGTTACGAAACTATGTTCCAAATCGTGCTGTAGTCGTAGCTTTATTAAATAGTTGTAACATTTTATCATTCTGTTCACATTTTAGTTTTATTATTTCACTGGTCGTACTGTGTTTTATTGATATTGCGTTTGCGTCAAACGGAAATCGTAGGTACGATTTTTTCGAGCCTAATAACAATTTCTTTTGTGCTTGGGGCTGGGGGGGAGAATCGTTTGGCTGTGGGGGGGGGTGGGGGGTGGGGTGGGTCCGATGGGGCTCGGTGGTGAAGAAAGGGGCAGGTGGGGGCCGGGGGGGGTGGGTGGGGGCGGGGGGGGGGGGGGGGGCGCCGGGGGGCGGGTGGGGGAATGCTTTTTTTTTTTTCAATTTTTTAATAGTAACTGTAGAGTATGCACTATGCGGTGAAGCTTACATACATAGTCTCGTGTATTCCCGTGTTGATAAGCAAATAGCAAACGTCATTGTCATGAGAGCCGCGGGCGCGTGTGGACGATTCTGCTATATTTACTAACTAGCGGGCACGGCAGACGTTGTCCCGCTCTGATTATAAAAGAATCCTAGACAAATTATATACAAAAAAAATCCTCAAGAATCACACTATCCATTGTTAACCGCATAAAAATCCGTTCAGTAGTTTTTGAGTTTATCGCGAACAGACAGACAGACCCGGTAGGGGACTTTGTTTTATACTATGTAACGATAAGTGAGCATTGTCGAGCCAGTGTGGAGCACAAAGGATACCATACAGTAACTCTTGCAACATGTTCCGTAAAACTGGGAGTTCAATTTCATACAATATAATCGTAAACACTTCTTTGTTTATTTCAGAATTAGCTGGTTATTTGGTACTCATTTAATAATATTATGTATGCTTATTTCACGCCTAGCTAACTACAAACATATTTCTCATTCCAACGGCATTTATTTCAACAGCTTTTATAGCAGTACTTCATCATTGTCACCCAATGTATTCCATATTGTACAAGACTATCGGGCTCGACGGACGTAGTCTCGCCCTGATAATAAAAAAAACCTTGACAGATTACATACCTTCCTTATAAATCACTTTATCTATTGATGAAAACCGCATGAAAGTCCTTTTAATAGTTTTTGAGTTTATCGTGGACAGACAGACAGACAAATGTGGCAGAGGACTTTGCTTTATAATATGTTTTTTTATGTCAAAAAGAGGCAAACAAACAAGTGAGTCACCTGATGTTAAGTGATCACCACCATCCATAGACACTAGCAACACCAGGGGAATCGCAAGTGCGTTGCCAGTCTGTGTATGGGGGAGGGGTAGGGAAAGGAGAAAGGGAAAGGGGGAAAGCCTCCGGCACTCTCACTGACCGAACGAAACGCAACAATGCAAGCACTGTTACTTCACGTCGGCTTTCTATGAGAGGGTGATACTACCCCAAGCGAGCCGACCCATTCATGCTGAAACCAGTAATGGCTTTAGCGTGGCTCTACCACCTACAACTTCACGTCGGTTTTCTATGAGAGGGTGGTACTACCCCGAGCGAGCCGACCCAATGTAGTGATACTATTATGATGCTGTTGATTATACGTAGTTTCCTATTAATATTGACCATAAAATAGGTCGGCTGGTGTCATCGCAACGTGCGAGCAAGCACCCAATATAAAACAACCAATAGGTATGAAAGGGAAAGCACTTCACGTTGCTCACACTCAAAAGTCACCATACGAAAGAATAACGATTAAATTAACTTCATTATACTATTGTTAGTTATAAATTGTAATCGCTAGTCACTATTTCGAACGATGTCAGTTTGAATCTTACAAAGAGCCTTAGCGTTTCGTGAAAGAAAGCGTTATGATTAAATTATATAGCAAGGAGAATAAGGCGTTTTTGATGCCTGTCTACCTAGTTAGCACCCTTTTGTTTAGTTTCGATGCAAAAAAATTCGCGAGAAAAAAAAGAGAAAACGGGGATGAGCCACAAAAGAAAAATTAGCGTTGAGCTAGAACTGTCGAATATACACTACTCATGAGAAATCTGTTGTCAAAACACCTAGTAAATTATTGAGGTAATTATGCTTCTAAGATGGCTCTCTTTTTACAAGTGACGTGACGACAAAATGTTGGGTAACATAGTCACAAACTAACAACACCGTGTCGATTAATGTAGTTTCTAAATCGTTGTGAATGACCCGAAGCTCCCGGTGAAAAATTTGCACTCTAGATTTAATGTGTTTACCGTCTTAGGTTGCATCCTTATTTGAAATCAGGTGAATTGGTGGTCAGACGCTAAAATTTGTAAATCATAAAAACCTATGAATGGGTACAATAACAATTATGAAGTATAAACGCATGTCTCAAAATCGTCAACAATAGAGTACAATGGACCGTCGTTGTTTAATGGCTGACAACCACATAACATATTAAAGGCGAAAGGTGATTTGAATGACTAATTATTAATTATGGATATAAATAGTTTTATGTAAATGGACTTAGTTATGGTTATGGGGTCATTAAAGTATTACGTAAGCACTTAATTTTCATAAGTCAAATCCCGACATACAAAAATTTATTACGTCATTTGTTGTTAGTCTCATTTATAAATAATTGTTATTAGCGGGCCCGGCAGACGTTGTCCCGCACTGAATATAAAAAAAAAATCTTTGACAAATTATATACTTAAACCTTCCTCATGAATCACTTTATCCACTGGTGAAAACCGCATGAAAAGCTCTTGAGTAGTTTTTGAGTTTAACGCTAACAGACAGACGCGGTACGGGGCTTTGTTTTATACTATGTCATTAGTTATTTATAATAAATTTGGAAATAAATCTAGGTACATACTGTACAAAATAGAACTAAGGGTTTATTAATATATCCCTCTAAGAAAAGTAACCGAGAATGAGACTCTCGTACTGCATGTACGTAGGAAGTGCTTATATAAAACAAAAAAGAAAAAGGGGGGGGTGTGTGTGGTAAAAAAAAAAAAAAGGAGAGAATATCCCATGCATTGTTTTTTTTGTCTTTTGTTTTCTAAAGGAAGACACAAGTCGAACATTTCTTTATTATTTCAATGCTATCCTATATCTAGCACACATATCTTTATATATTTATTAAATATTTTTAGATTCATATTTTTTTTCTATCATAATATAAATTTCATAACCTGGATCTATAAATTTATGAACAATGTAATAGAAATACATTTTTAAACAACTATTGGCGCCCCTTGGAATTATAATCGACAGGTATGCCGTCACGGTAAACGGCATGACTCTCTCTTATGCCGTGACTTTTTGCACATTGACTACACTCTCGTCTTATGTTAAGCGCCACACGCTCTGAAAAGGCCGGAACGTCCTTGTTACTAATGTACCTACAAAGGCTTGGCGATCGATCTTCAATTGATGGTATACTTGACAAGACGGATTTCTTACATTATAAGTTCTATAATAAAATGTTCCTGAAGACTCTGGCTCATTGTCTAGATTTTTTTAAAATATTATTGGAGGCAAACGATCAGGCGGTTCACCTGATGTTAAGTGATCACCGACGTCCATAGAGACTAAAAACATCAGGGGAGTCGCAAGTGCGTTGCCAGCCTGTGTTTGGGGGGAGGGGGAGGAGAGGGATGGGGAGGGGAGAGGAGGTAAGGGGAGGTGGGCCTCCGGTGCTCTCACTGACGGAACGAAATGCAACAATGCAAGCACTGTTACTTGACGTCGGTGTTTCTGTGGGTCGATTGGTAGTACCCCGGGCGAGCCGACCCATTCATGCTGAAACCGGTAATAGCTTCAGCGTGGCTCTACCACCTACAGAAGTACCTAAAACCTATAGATTCGAACCTACACTGATTGGACACGCTAACACTAAGTCATTATTGCTACACTTTGTTTCACACCATTTCGCGCTTATATCAAACTTTATTTTTTACATTTTATATTATCTCAAAAGTCTGATAAAATCTCGTATACGTGAGTTAAGATATCGTGGTTCAAAGTTCAAAAAAATATTTTGTACACGTCATGCTGTTTATGAATAACATTAAGAAAATAAGGCTTATATTAATAAACTATATTTCAGGTTTTTCATAATTTTAATATGCAATTAATCGTATGGCTAGATACACTATCCATTTTTTATTATCATCACTTAATTACTCTATTTGTCGGTGGGAAGTTCAATTTATGTGGAACAGCGGCAAAAAATTAGTTACTCTTTAGCATCACCCGGGGAGCAGGTGGAGGGGAATGAGGTGGTCTTCCTGCGAACGCGAGTAACATCAACCCTCCAAATTTGCCATATGCAAATGTGCCATAAGAATTATCACTTCAAAAACCATGGATTTCCCTGACATAACAAGTGAATTTCGCAAAAACAGACTCGCGAATTCCATTTAATAGTAAATAATTCAACTAATGTAAAGTTTAAAATACTTGCATAAAACATCTTCTACTGTAACTAGTTTTCATTATCGGCTTTATGTAAAGATTTCAATTAAACTTTAAACGGATTCCGAGAAGCATTTGTTTATAATTCCCAGTTATTATAAGAATGTCTGAAGCAGCCAGATGTCCTAAATTTTATTATATTAAATTATGCCACTTAAATTGATAAACATGTAAAGAATCTTAGACAAGTTATTATTTATTTTTACTAATCTTGTACGTGGTGTGTAGCTAAAAGTAATGTATTCTTTACACTATAGGAACTATAAGCATAACCACCACATCAGCCCACGACATATTGACGATTTCAAACTTTGAGAAATTCACAGTTCTATATTTTCCCACCTACGTTGGTACTGAAAGAACATTTCTTAGATTCAGCTTTCCTTCACCACACCGATAGTGTTGTGTTACCAATTGAAATTACTAAAAGTACGCGAATTCAGAAAAAATCCTTGGTTCGGTTGGGGTTCGAACCTGCTGACATCGAATTGATATTCCACCAGTCAGATCACACGATTATCACTTTGTGATCTTTGATACTAGTTGTACCCGCGACTCCGTTTCGGTGTTTTTACTTGGCAATCAGTATTTTTGTTCGTAATATTAAAGAAAACACATCAACGCTTTTTTTTTTCGAATTGACTATGTTATTGACCTAGCAAGGTCTTAACAGCTTCACCAGACTACAGCACATCAACGCTATTCATGTAGCCTTCGTATTTCTCCAGTTACCACATTTTGTGACAAATTTCATTTTGATCGGTACAAATATTTATTGCTGAAAATGTAACAAACAGTCTCTCAACAGAGAAGAGATAGGTCACTTAGATAATGTATGTATTATATGGTCATATTATAGGGTCATATTTCTTTTTTTTAATATGTAAAATGGGTATTGAATGAGTGTGTTTGTTTGTTTGTCGTGCTTTCGCGATATAATTACTTAACCAATCATTATAAATATTACATACATGGTGTTAGCGGCACTGAAAAATACCTAGAGTACCATTCGTCCATGAAAGGAGTACTGGACTCGAGAGATAGTTCAAAACTAAATTAAAGCGAGCAAAGGCGCAGGCAAAAGCTAGTAGTATATAATATCAGGATGGTGGGCAACATTAAAATTTAGGGTTTTCAAAATTCATGTTAGAAAACTAGTCTTAAAAGTGTTTAATATCAGATGCCCGTGTTTATATGTCGAATCCTTTGTACATTTGAACCCATTCAATTTCCAATTCAAATATTTATGTCTCGAGTCGTTATAAAATGCGTCGCGTATTATTTTTTTTTCAATATTCTAATGCATTCCTGGTATTTTGTGAAGAAAAAATATTTCATTTCGATCTCAATGTCTTTAAGGTCGATATTTATTGAAATAGATATCAACAAATCGTAATATAAACTTAAAATATTCTCCTAACCTACCGCTACTGAAATCATTATATCGAAAATACTCATTTTTATATAGAGCTAACAACCAAATTAACAACGTCTCGAAAATCTTCCATATAGATGGACCTCTTTCACACAGGGTCTCTCAAACTCAAGGAAGTTATAACCAGTATTTTTTTTAAATAACTCTACCAACTAAGTTCATCTATTAAAATTATATAATTGTATGTCTGTGTGAAGTTTTTAATGACCTTACCATATTGATGTTATTTCCTCTATATTATCTTTTCCCTTAAAATAAACTTTTTTTAAGAAAATTAATTTTATAAAAAAGTTAGTCTTTACTCGCGGTTTCGCTCGCGTTAATGTGGATTTGAGTTATACTGTTTTTATGGATGAAATATACCCTATGTCCTTTACTGTACTCCTGACAACGAGTATTCAAAATGTCATAATGATTAGTTAAGTTGTTAAGACGTAAACGAGAACAAACCAACAACTCACATTCATATTTATAATATTAGTAACGATTTGCCCAATTCATATAAATAACTAGCAACAGCCCGCGGCTTCGCAAGCATTTTTATCTGGTAATTGTCTACGACTCGTTATTATATACTATTATTTTTTTATTAATACTTTTTATATGCTATCAATTTTATAGTGTTATAATTTCACATTACAAAAATATTGAAACCGATTGACAATAAAATTGTTTCAATAGCATTATTTACAATTTTTTATACTCTATCAATTGCAAAGTTTTATATTCATCTGTATGATGTAGTAAAGATCGTATTAGTTTTTTTTATTTATGTTACAAATATGATTGATAATATTTATAACGCATCAAATTCTAAATGACGAATAGTTTCGGATACAAAATTTAATCAAAAACGATTGAAAATAATTATGATTCATTAAATTGTTTTTAAAAACACTGGGCTGTAACAGATAGAGTAACTACTCAAAATACTATCTAAGCTGCATATTATACTTTAGAAGTATATTTATTTATATTAGAAACAACGATAAAATATAATATAATAGAATGATACAATTAAACCCAATAAAACTTGTAATTCCTGTGAAAAACAAAACCAATCTTAAGCGAACGGGGTTGCGGAAATAAGTTACTAAATAAGCAAATATAACTTTTTATCATCGTGCACTTTTGCACTGGTAAATACAAATGTATGTAAATGTCAAATATACGCGTTAATATTTTGTTCAGAGTTTTTATCTTGTTTGCTCTAAACATATCAATTTCACTCAAACATCTGCACGTCGACTGTAATCTTTCGATAGCTGTTTGAATTTAATAATAAAATTGTTTTTATTGATTACACACGATCGGTATTCAATGTTAAAACATGTACGTCAGCATATCAAAGCTGGAAATAACAAATACATTGATAAAAAACAGTTTCTCTATCATTTGATTATGGTTGCAATATATTCTTTAACTCATTCATTCGTTCATAAATCTATTCATTTATTTATTGATTCGTTCACACATTTTCATTCACTCAATCGTTCGTTTGTACACTCACTCATATATCTGTTTATACAGTTATACTCGTAGTACAACAAGGGTCCATAAAATAGATATACTATTAAATTACATTTAATTAATAAATTAATTTAAACATATTGATATCTCTGCTGTAAACTTGTTTAAAGTTCTTCTGTTTGTCAACCAATTTTCTTAATTTCTAGATTACTTTCTTAGCTCTTTAATAGCTATATTGAATCACTGCAGAATTGCGGCAGTCCCCTAAATAAGATATAGGAGAGAAAGATATAAGATGCGTAAGGAGTTATTTGTTTTAGCTTAGCTTACCCACAGGTTGTTGGATTAGAAACGTTCCAAAATGCTTTTAATATACAGCATTTAAATTCAATATTACAACGAGTAAATATAGCGGTTGCCATTTCGGCTTCTGAATAAATATATAATTATTTACAGCTTTATCGCGATCGAGTCTGCGGAAGGAAGTAACAGCTGTTAATCTGAACCAGATGGAAATAATAAAGTAACTTCAGACAAGACTGTTTACGTTGTAGATTTTTTTATACAACTTATAAAATATAACCTTATGACTATATTAACAAATAAAAAGCAATAATAATTACAAATAATAATTATTTAAAAAGTGTATTGATGTATTTATTTTGTTAGTTAAAGGCTCTGACACGCAAACATACATATACAGATCACGGCCGTAGCTAGGGGGGGGGGGGAGGGGGGGCATTAAGAGGCAATGCCCTACCTTAATAATATCAAAAACTAAGATAAATTATTATAATTAAATTGTTTGTTCATAGATTGAGATAAAAAATATGTAGCGATAGGTATCGAAACTTTTCCGAAAATACCACACTTAGTAACATTCGAGGGCAGATCAATTATGATAAATTATTTGCGTCCGTCCTTCCTGTAACCGATGCCCTACCTCAAATACGACTCTAGCTACAGCCCTGATACAGATCTATGTATTTATATAAATTGACACGAATATATCCAACATTGTTAAATCGGTAATTACAAAAGTTAACACCATTATGAGCTTTTTCACGAAGAAGGTTCATGGTATTCTTTCTTTTTAATACTTTATAGATTTTAGAATTTCACTAAAATTTTAGCTGATGTTAAGTGGCAACATGGTCTAAGTTGATAAACACGTTAAAGCTATATATTCGTTTTAATATAACTCGCCATAAGATTGTGGTAGGCTGTATTTATTGCTATTAGGTCAATTTTATCGCTATTAAGTACTACTGTAACTCTAACGAAGTCACTTAAGGTTATTCAAAAAAAGGACTATTTTCGAAGGTAATTCGACCAATATGGTATAATCCTTATTAAATTTAACATTCTAGTTATGTTGGGCATTTAATGTAGATGAAAACTTCCCTTTATAGCATATAATTTTATTTTAAGTGTTACAAGAAATTGCAGATGCATAACTATTATATGCGAAACAAACATATCAAAGCATCAAGAAATTAATCTAAAACTAGGCATTCATGGTTCATAATTAGTACATTACACCCATGGAAATAAAATATAGTGTTCATTGCGTCTCCTATCAGTTCGTCAGGGATGGCCAACGTCTTCCCTCTTCAGAGCACAAGTCGGGGTCCTGATGAGGGGTCAACATGTGCCGGGTCGGGTAGAAGCACTGCAGAGGCCGATCCTGCCCACCCGTTTACATGGTGCAAGCAGAACACCGACGGGGTGTAGTCAGTACAAATCTGGCATTCTTATCTATGCTGCTCGGTTAGGTAAAACTCCAAGAAGAATCCCCTGTGAGGAAAAAAAAAGAAAAAAGTCGCTAGTATACAAAAAAAATAATTAAATTAATAATTGTAATATCTGTTGTTTTTCCCGACCAGATAATCTTCGAAGCAACATAACAGGTTTTGTTGAGACTTCTACTAAAAGTATTACGTTTTTTCGTAGACAATATTTTTACAGGGTTAATTGGAAATCCATAAAAGGATTATAGGGATTAAGTAGTAATGTCAAAATTACAATATAAAAGATTAAAAGAGGAACATTTAGTCCAGTGAAAAATACGTTGTTCCCATAAAATTATTCCCAGAGAACGATGTCAACGGTATGAGTTAGTAAATAATTAAAACGCTTATGTCCAAGGGTCACATGAGAGCTAATGGAAATAGAAGAACACGAGTCCAGAGCTTACGTTTAATATGATTAAACTTTGAAGTCGGAATGCGAATTCGTAAGTTCATGAAAGTTAGATGAACGGTGCGAATGAATGCAAAGACAAAAAGTTCCGAATGCGGAGGATTGAAGACCTTAATTACACTGTATTAACATGCAAAACTATTTGGCTCGGACAATAATATGAGAGGAAATATAATGTATTTTTTGTTATGACTTTAAATCATTTAATAAAAAACATATTCTCACTTACGGACACGGTATACCAACGTTAATAAATATAAAACCTTAATAAATCACAAATCTAAGGAAATATTGTATAATCAATAATTGAGAGGTGCTAAGTGCTTAAAAATTGGAATTATATATCATTATATAGTATAAAACAAAGTCCCCTACCGCGTCTGTCTGTCTGCCTGTTCGCGATAAACTCAAAAACTACTGAACGGATTTTCAAGCGGTTTTCACCAGTAGATAAAGTGATTCATGAGGAACGTTTTGGTATATAATTTGTCAAAGATTTGTTTATAATCAGGGCGGGACAACATCTGCCGGGCCCGCTAGTATTTTATACGTGACAGTGAGAAAAGGAATAAGTCGGAAATTAAAAAAAAGATTTCGACATGAGAATCCCCTACCAGATTTAAATTTGAACTATAGTGGGGATAAGTACAAAAAGAAAATTAATCAAAATGGGTCAAAGAGGAAGAAGAATCACAAATATCTACATGTGAATCTAAGTTTGATAAATAAAAAAATGCATGAAAATAACATTACGAATATATCTCATTACTCTTAATTACTTCAATTTGAACGATGGCGACGTCTGGAAATAACGCCCCTCTCTGTGCATCCATCAAAAACGAATGTAACTATCTATGTTTGTAATCATATTTATTATGAAAAGATAAACCAGATCGAGTTTCTTACCAGTTCTTTTCGATGACTGGGTTGTTTTACCGAGCCGCTGGTAGCTTTGACGTTCATAAGCACCTTCTCAGAACCTAAATTGAATAAAGTATTGTTGATTTCCATTTGAATCAAACATGAGTAAATCAATGACTGTTCCGAAATGTTCCTTAATATTGAATTTAAAAATAGGAGTCTATAGTTATATTCCCAAACATGTAAGGCAATAATGAAATGCCACAAAGGCGATAATAGCGATAATTTACTTATTGCCAATAAACGTGGACGGTTGCGGTAGATTGACAAGTGATCATAAAATATTAGGCGATATGAAGGAAGAACCCTGTATGATGAGGTGTGGGTTGTGACGACCATACTCAGGTGTAATAATATAATAGATTATTTTGTTTTATTTATGATGCTTGATTTGTAATTAGTTATAATCAAATTATAAAAATGGTTTCATAAGGTTGTAGTTGGGTTATTTATTAACATATGTCATACTGATGTTATTTTTATGAATAAATAAATAATTTAACTTTAGTGAAATAAGCGCACACGAAATATGTAACACGCGATGCTTGTTGTATTACTGATTAAATTCAAGAGTCAGACTACAACAAGGGCACGAGGTCGATATTTTAATTATAGGAATAATTCACACACAGAACACGTGTAACACAGAATATTCTCATAAATATTTTAGACTAGCTTTTGTTCGCAGTTTCATTTGTCTTGGCAATAGTACATTTTTTTAGATGAAATATGACCTACCTTCTTTTCTGTACCCCTAACAATATTTATTTAACAAAGTAACAAACTTACTTTCGCATTTATATTATTACTAGCTGACCCGGCAGACGTTGTCCCGCCCTGATTATAAAGAAATCCTTGACAAATTATGTACCAAAACTTTCCTCATGAATCACTTTATCCACTGGTGAAAGCCGCATGAAAATCCATTCAGTAGTTTTTGAGTTTATTGCGAACAGACAGACAGACAGACGTGGTAGGGGACTTTGTTTTATACTATGTATGTAATGAAGTAGGATATACGATACGATGGACACGGGTCCAGTCGCCCTGGTAGCGTAAACTGCACAAGCCCATGTGGTGGACGCGCATTATGCCGAGGCTTCTCCCACAGTTCGCCAGGGGGGTCTAACACCCACTCCCCCTTGAGAGGTCTAACATCTCGACCCCTCAGACCACAGTCGGGGTCCCTTACGAGGGGCTAACAACTGTCGGCGGAGCAGACGTAGTACCGGTAAGGCAGTCTCTGCTCTCCCGGCCGTAAGGTATGGGAAGGCATCACGGGGTTTGTCCTTGCGAATTGGACATAACCCATCCTCAGCTGCTGCCCGTCTCTCCATGTAAGAAACATAGGATATACAATTTGGTGACGGAGCGCAACTTAAGTATGCCACCAAGGAAGCTATTATACCTGATGTATTGTAGTACAAAACAAAATAATTCAATTTATTACTATTTTTTATTTCCTTTAAAGAAATATATTTTTACCATTAAAAATCTATATATATACACATATAAGTGTACTGAAAATACAGTTCATTTTAGGCTTAGTTACATCGAAACTATTAAACGCATTGGCATAAGACTATGTCCACACGACGCGGAATTGTTTGTAGATGGTTATAACCTACTTTCGTTTTTTAATTCGATTGAAATGTTGCTATTTTTTAGGCTCAACGAAGCGAGAGATATCAAGCATTTTGAAATAATAATCCGGCAATAAATCAAGACCAACATAAATGTATCAATCAGTACGAAAAATTCGATATCGGTAGCAAACACCACGGGGAAATGAAAGAGCAATATCTGTAGATAATCCTTGTCCACGGGACATTTTAAAATAAATCAGAGCTATGCTACGAGGATACGCAATTCCATTTAATAATTGACGAAATACAAAAAAATTCCGAACCTCGTGAGGGAAATCCGTGAATTGTGGATTCATTTCTGCGTCTGCTGCTTACTTAGATAATTTATTTTATGTACAAATAAAATACAGTAGTACTTAAGCGCTCAGATTGATTAAGCGATAAATTTGAAGAGAAAAGGTTTTCGTTTTATGCCTTTGTTGCGGTAAATACGATTTTAAGTACGACAGAGTAGGTCAAGGATTTGAACTACATCTTGTTCCATTTATTTTATTGCAGATTAGTCTTTATATATTTTATCTAGTTTTCTTCTTAAGTTATTTGTTATTCATCTTACACATAACTGTTTGCCATAAAATGAATGCAGTTTAGGCCTTCAATCTACTTTCAATTTTTAGTCATTTATGCAATAAATAGGCCATGTATTAGTAATATATTGACTATTTACCGTCTAGTATCATTTGTGTTATGAGGACGCATATTCGCAAAGACTTATAAGAAATGATTTATTTAATATTAATCTAGCTACTATACGTTCTGCAACTGTTTGATTGTTATCACATCTAATTACAACAAATATTTGATTTTATTTGTTTAATATACAACTGAATGAGTCCAAATTAAAAGATAAATGGGAATATGAAAATAAAAAATCAAACAATAAAATATAAAACTGTTGTGAATTTTTTTTCGATGCTTCCCGATCGAAAGATGATATATCGCCGTCTGTGATTTATATGGCGCCATCTATGAGATAGATCGGTTCTACAGTTTTCTGTCAACTAATTTAAAGCGCCATCTGTTCAAGACTGATAGAACTTACAATTAATAACAATAATCAATATTGACAATCTTTTAACTTGTAATAAAAAACTATTGAGGCCATTAATCGAAACATAAATTATCCTACCTCTCAAGTTGGACCAAATTATACATAAATCCCAACTTTCATGAAAATCGGTTGAGTAGTTTCAGAGTTCATCGTGGACAAACATCATTACACTGGATTGTTATATATTTAGATACTTGTCAAACTGCTAAAAAATGAATTATAAACGTTACATTATATGTATATGATATTATATGTTTATATAACACCATGAATCCGGGGTGGGGTTTGTGTTAGTCAAAGGAAAACATCGAGAGAAATGTAACGTAACGCGTTGTACGGGACACACTTCATTTTAATTATAATTATTAACATAAATGAGTGACCCTTGTCACAATATACTCTTACACATTTCAAGTCACTTTAGCGACGCATTAGTTAACTGGTAGCTAGATACCGAGTTCCATGAAACATAAATGAAATAATTTCTAGTTCATGGCAATAATGTTCGACGTCGTCCGTTGAAATAAAAGAATATATGCAAGCATGTTTCTCCCACATTTTTGTGTTGGCATAAGTGGTATTTTATGAAAACTACTTCAGACGTGTTGAGCGATTTCAAAAATTTGATAGGGGAAAATCTTGTGGGTTCGCGTTACCGATGTCCTCGACATGCTCGTGAGGTATTTCGCTTGCAATAGACTAGTGACGCATAGTATAGCGACCTGTGTACGTGTAATATTGATATTTTGTTTTGAGCTCGTGCTGTCAATCATATCTTTGAATAATGTTATAATTATTCTAATTTATAATTATTTAGTAATGTTAATAATTTAGATTTACATATTATGAAATTTAAATAATTCAGAATATAATTGTTTTAAAAAGTAAAAAAAAAACAACACAGTTCTTCGATTGCTTTAATTTTTCACTGTTATCAGCAACCTTTATGACTGCCATTTTTTGTTTAAGTATATCTTCCCGTAGTTAGAAGATTGGCTAACCAGTTTAGTTAACGTTGGGCAACGAAGTTCGTGTTTTACGAGATCAAAACGATTTTAGAGATGACTAGATATGGACTTATCTAATTTAGGTTATTTATAAGGCTTAAGTCATGGTAGTCGAGAGGTTTGTCCGCTAGAATGTCAAATCGATGTCCGCAGATCCGTACCTAGGGATGTACCAAAGAATTTTTGATCAGAATTCGAATAACTTTACTACTTTAATTCGGTAACAACCATTGGCTGACGGTGAAGGAAACCTGAACCTGAGAAATGTTCTTGTAGTATCATATATATATGGGAAAATATAAAACTATGGATTTCTCGGAGTCTGAAATTGTTAATACGTCCGTGGGTTGGCGTGGACAGCTAGAAATTCTGTCTCTAATTTATTTATTTTATCCACCTAATAGAGGACAATGATAAAACTAGTGCTCGTCCACTAAAACTCTAAACACGAAAGCTTATCAATAGCTACAAAACAAAAAAAAGATAAAGAAAATCGGCTGAGAAACACGAGAAGATGTTTTTAACCATTTTCCCACTGCCTATTTATATCCTACTTATATTAGATCCTACAAAGGCCTCATCTAACCGTCTATCACATAACCTGAGGAAATTCCTTGTTAAATTGGAATCACGGATGATCTTGTGTGTTCTGTTCATTCATGACATTTAATTACATTTTGAGAAGAACTTTATTTCACACATAAGAAGACGTTTAATAAGATCAACGGTTCAATAATTGGTAAACATTGAATGAGTCAAATATTATGATATACAAGCGGGCCGGGCGGAATGAAAAAAAAATCTAAAATTCAACTCAGCGCCACCATCCGGGTCCAATTTTGAATCTAAACTATTCTCGGATCCACTGGAACGCGCACACAAAATTTCATCAAAATCGGTCCAGCCGTTTAGGAGGAGTTCCAGTGACATACACACGTACAGAAGAAATTTATATATATAGATATAGATTATGTAAATTGAATCGAAAAATTTTTAGGCACAAATAATTTTTGTGGCTCTATATTTTTATGATGTCGAGAACCATTATTTAAAGGTTAGACAGTAGATAAAAAATACATGTAGTCTTAAAAGACTAAACCAAAGTTTGAAGTAAAACTTATCTGAATTGCTTTATTTAATCTATGGCTAAATAGAATATCCTTCTTTTATTATCGTCGATTGACAGCTTACTGTATTTGTCGTGGGTTTGGGGGAATGGTTACTTTTTTGCACCACCCGGGGAGCACGTGCAGGGGAATGAGAAGTATATTTTCTGTAGACGGGAATAACATCAGCCCCTTATTATACCTATTTGAATTAGAATGCTATATATTTTACACCATTTCGTGTCATCCGTAATGTTACATTATTTAACGCATCTTTTTCTTATTATATTCACAGAAGTTTCATTTATAAAGAAATAAGACATACGTCAGCTATACATGAATCAAACCTATTCAGACTCATACATTCATTCATGCAAAACATATTTTTTTTCGAACTTGGGAAATCCCTTATGGATATACCACCCTCTCGGGGGAGAGGGTGCGTTATGTCCGACTCGCATGGACTAAAACCCCACGGTGTACGTCTGCCGCTATAGTTGGGGCGGCACGAGATCTCTAAAGACGTCATCGTGCCGGCCCCGCGGTTGGCCCAGCAGCGAAATCGCCGCCGCCGGGCCTCGTCTGGTTAGAAGACAGCCGGGTACACACCGGCCGTCTCCTCCGTCCACCGGACCTGTGCAATGGGTAGATGGGCCCCCCGATCCATCTTCCCTTGTCCGGTTACAGTGGGAGGAGGCGGTCAAACTGACGCCTCCTCCTGCCCGTCCTCCGTTGGCGGAGACGGCCACTTTGAGGGTCTTGCTCACGGACCCTCTCCGCCGCCTCCTTCTGCGAGACGACCTCCTCGCAGAAGGAGGCCATTGCGTTCCAGTTGTCCTCACTACCAAGCATGGCCGCAACCACGCTCGGCAGTGAGAGGTCTTGCCCTACCGCCGCAGCCAGAGTGTGACGTTGCTCCTCCCACGCAGCACACTCAGATAGAGTGTGCTGCGCGGTGTCCGGGTCAACGCCGCACTGATGGCATAAGGCGGTCGGCTCCCTGCGTGCCATCCGTTGCAGGTACCAACCGAAGCAACCATGCCCGGTCAGGACCTGCACCAGACGGAACGTCAGGGAGCCCCATCCTCTATTGTACCAATCCGGCAGGATCGGGCGGACGGCATCGATCGTGTATCGACCGTACCGCGCATCCGCCAGGTCCCGCCTCCACCTTTCCATCACTTCGCCCCTTGTGGCTCTTCTTCTTTTCTCTATTTCTCTGGGAGCTAGAGGCTCCCCCATCTGTTTCTTGACCGCCGTATATTGATATACGGCGACAAGCACCTCCGCCTCTAGCTCCCAGGGAAGGGAGCCGGCCAGCACCATGGCCGCCGCTGAGGACACCGTGCGGTATCCTCGTATTACCCTCAACGCCACAGTACGCTGCGCAGCTTGCAGCGCACGGATGTTGGTGGCGCTGAGGGCGTCGACCGTCGACCATGGACCGAACGACCCCCATATAGAGGCGATGGCAGATGGCGCCCGGCCCCCCCGTGTTGGGGAGGAGTCGTCCGAGCGCCGCTGCCGCCTTGACTATGCGCGGTCCGGGCCCCTTAAAGTGGGGCTTGAACCACCAGCGTCCGTCCATAGTGAGGCCCAGATACATCATCTGGGTCCCCATCCTGAGACGGACGCCCTCCACATAGATGTGGGCCCCCTGAGGCGGCCCTCACCGAGGCCCGTGGGACATTAGGGCCTCGGTCTTATCAAGGGCCATCTCGAGGCCCAGCCTTCTGATGCACCCGTCCACGAGTGTCACGGCCTCCGTGGCCAGGCGTAGCAGCTCTTTTATTTCCCCCCCCCCCCGGGCTACGACTAGGGTGTTATCCGCGTAGCAAATAAGGCGCGCTCCAGAAGGGAGCGCGCCGTGGAGCACCCAGTCGTAGCGCATGTTCCGCAGGAGCGGGCCCAAGGCCAACCCCTGTGGAACCCCGCACGCCGTATTGCGTCGGACCATCTGGCCCCTGGCATCCACAAAGGCGACCTCTCTACCCTCCAGGTACTCCTCCAACAGCCGCCGCAGGTACGGTGGCACTCCGAAAAAGCGTAAAAACCCGTATGACACCATGCGGCAGACTGTTGAAGGCGTTGGCGATGTCCAAGGACACCGCCAATATTCTATCGCCTTGAGAGGTCGCCTCCGTGGAGACCCGCTTCAGGAGGGTCAGGGCGTCCAACGTGGAACGCCCTGACCGGAAGCCGAACTGCGCGTCCGACAAGTCCAGCCCCACTTCCTCAAGATGCCGGACGACCCGGGAGGCAACGATCCTCTCCAGCACCTTTCCGGTGTCGTCCAGCAAAACTAGGGGCCGGTACGCAGACGCGCAGTCCGGGGGGCAGCCTTCCTTTCTTATGAGGCAAAGCCGCCCCGTCTTCCAGGGCTTCGGGAACTGCCCGACCGCAAGACAGCGGTCAAACAGCTTCCGAAGCCACCCTCCCAGATGGTCCAACGCTATGGCTGGCACCCGGCCCGGGACCTGTCGGGGCCGGGATTCATGCAAAACATAACGTAACGTAATGTAACCGTAACCAATTGCTCCCCTACCGTACCTAAAGTGTTTTTCTTTTAAAAATAGAATATATTTAAAATATCCCAGCAGAACAAAACTTATATGTCTGAAATCAAGAACACAATTCAAGCGTTTACTACAATTTACGAATCAGACCTTGAAATTCCACTATTATTATGTGCGAAATTGACGTTACATTATATCATAATCGTTATTTAAAGCATTGTTATGATTAAAATACATAAAAAAAATGGAATAGATGACTGTTAAATATCATAGCGATTTCAAAAGAAAAGTATATAGATTTATTGATATTTCAAATATTCATGAAATAAATTGCGGTAGGCGGCGTTAATGCTCAACGATGTAAACAACTTGTGGGATGTTTAAAAATATCTCACGTGTTATAGACATACTCAAACGTTTCGACGTAAATACCTACATATGTATGGATCTTAACCGGCTTATAGTTCTCTGTAGATTGATTCAGATGGTGCCTGTGAAATATGCTATAACCGTCTGGTTGTTATAGTTAATTTTCTGTAGAACTATTTATTGCACTCTGAATCATATTTTATTTTAGTAATGTTGAAATTTCATAATAAACACTAATAATTGATTATTCTTTGTACTCAGGTATGCTTCACCCGAAAATATTAAAAATATGCACCAATTACACCGAGATTGACCAGTTGGATGTAAGTTTGGAGTTGATAAATATGAAGACACAATTTTACGCGGGGACATTTAATACAAAACAAATTAGAGACCGTACCCAAACCACGTAACCCAAATTTGTCAACTTTTTAACCCCCTCCCTCCTCCCAGTGACTATGTGTGGTATATGAGGAGAACCCCTCCCTCCCCCAACAGTTTTCAGGTGGTAATTTATAATTATGATTTTTAATCATTTTTTGCAAACAGAAAGTACAAAAAATATATATATTTGGCTCATATTTGTCTCTATTAATACAGTGCTTGCCGCGTGACGCCAAAAGTACATGCATATTTATAGTTACCATTTAAAATAGTACATTACGTTACATACCTAGGCCTATAAAATAATGTTGGTCGAGACGAAGCCGAGTCTGAGAAACATGTTATCTGTGAGGTTTTTTACTGGCAAAGTTGTTTATACTATTTTAGCTCTACGAAACTTGAAAAATGGTAACTTCGTTTAGCACTGCAGCCCGAAAGTTGTCGTATTCCGGCCGGAGGACAGACAAAAATTTAACGAAGAAGAAAAAAGTTATATAAAAACATATCGTAACAAGACATAATTTACAAAACAAGTCTTTCTTTCTTTCTGCATTGACAAGGACTCCTTGAACGCATTATACATATTGTTTGTGCTTTATTGTTCACCAAAGCACACTATCAGAGAGGAGCAGTAAAATGATTTGTTCAAAACCTTGGGAGATCATTTCATAGCAACAGGTGATTACAGCGCCAATCATTTATTTTGGTACTACAGACTCTAATAATCTAGGGACCGCGAACTTCTGAAATATGTGTCGGCAAGGACTATGAATATGATCTCAACAGGTCATTCCAGTCTGATGAAAATAAGATATCAGGTGTTATTGACTTTTACCAAAGAAATAGCAAAAAATTACTTATCCTACTGTAGTTGTTGGGATGCTTAGATTGAACCACTCTCCTATTGTGGTAGAAATTAAAACTAAAGTCAAAGAAGCTATTAAAAATGCACACTACTTAACAAAAGGACTAACTCGTCTATTTTCCGCTATCATAAAAACAATTCGCTGTACCCATTCAACTCTAAACAGAAAATAATATCATAATTGCTGTTGAGTTCTTTAACATAAACATTGAAAATGCTGCATGGAATTCGATTCCGATAAATGAAAGCATTTCTGCTGACCGACTGATATCACCCAACATTCTGGATAAAATCAGTAAGAACAGAGCAGTCCACAAATTATGGCAATAAAATAGATGCCTCAAGGTAAAAAAAAAACGCTTAAATCATATGATAAGCGAGCACATTGTTGAATATGATCAAAATTCAGGAATACAGGCACATTTTGAGAGCTTCGATTCGACCACAACTATATGTTATTCCTTATGGAAAGCAAAAAGGGATATTAAACGACCCATATCAATTTTCGCTCCACTAAATAAAACAAACAAAAGCTGGTCATGCAGTAACCAGGATAAAGCTTATACGTTTTCAGAACGTCTGGTCAATGTTTTTAACCCCACCCTTAAGAAGGTGTACAGGAATAAGAAGAGAAATTCATGGGATGCCTTAACTCCCTGAACCAAAATACACTGTAATTATTTACAAAAGGAGAAGTTAAAAGAGTGATACTCAACGCCGACCCCAATAAATCACCAGGTTACGAATTCATTATCAATAAAGTGCTATAAAGAATTACCTGACTGCGGATTAACCCAATTACAGCAATTTATTAACACAATAACGGGACTTCAACTAATTCTACCCAAGTGCAAAGTTGCACAAATAATTATGCTAATAAAAGCAGACAAAAACCAGAAGATCCAACATTATATAGGCCGATTAGTTTACTGACTACACCAGCACAACTATATGAAGCCTTTATATCGTTATGGATGTCACCAGTTATAGAATAGCAAAAGATAATACCTGAACATCAATTAGGATTTCGTTGCCGGCACTCTACCACCGATCAAATTCACAGGCTGAGTAATGAGATAGTCAAGTCTTTCGAAAGAAAGAAATACTGCACAAGTGCATTTCTGGACATATCACAGGGTTTTGATAAAGTGTGGCATGAGGCATGAGGAGTCTACTATTTAGGGTTAAATCTTTGTTACCTAACTATATCTATACAATTCTGAAGTCTTTCGTAGAAAACAGGCATTTTCTAGTCTTGCGTTGGGAGGCTCTCACACTGGCCTGTGTTATGTGTTATAATATATTAATGCAAGAGTGGCTTAAGGTGGCGTTTTAGATCCAATACTGTACTTGATCTATACATGTACTATAGAGATATGTACTATATACCTACTTCAGATTGTATAAGTACTGAAACAATCGCTGAAGATGTTGCAATCTTAGTATCTCACCAGGTTCTATCAGTAGTAGTGGAAATGCTGCAAAAGGGACTAAATGACGTCTCTACCTAGTTAAAATGGAGAATAAATCCAAATTAGTTACTCTTATCTTTACCTTAAGAAAAGGTATCTGGCCGTCAGTGAAGCTGAATAACCTAGAAGTTTTACGAGCAGATCACGTACGATATCTAGTTTTACATCTGGACAAGCGATTCACCTTGCAAAAGCATATAATTGTCAAATGCAAACAACTTGTTTTACAAATAAGGAAACTCTATTGGTTAATTTGTATTCGGTCACAATTGTTACTATGCAGTAAATTCCTTATATACGAGGCAATTCAAAAACCTATATGGACTTATAGGATCCAATTATGTGAAAAAGGATTTCACTCAAATGTAAAAATGTAATTGTGCAAAGATTCTAAAATAAATTGCTGTGGATAATAACTAACGCCTCTTGGTTTGTTATAAATAAACAACTGCATTATGACCTTCTAATAAAAATAGTCATGGAAATCCTGGAACAATCATAAAACTATAAAACAAAGGTTAATAAACCACCCAAACAGCTTTGCAAAGGAATGGATGAATGAAAATAAGACATCTTGCAGATTAAAATTCAAAATACTCTGAGATATACTTAAATCCCAGTAAATTAAAATAGGATGTGACATAAGTTGCATACCGACAATGCCAATTTTAGCTCCGAGAAATATACTATTTGTTGTCCCATAAAGACAGTCTGTCTAGATTTTAATGCAAAGTACACAATAAAAAAACGTAGTAAGATAAAAAAAGTCTCGGATCACATTTAATTGTTAGCCGAGGTGAACCGGGAGCTGACAAACATGTGATCTGTGGCTTTCTTTTTTACTGGAAAATGTACGTACAACTTTTCAGTTTGACGGAGCCGGAAAGTGGGAACTTTCCTTCCGGCTGGAGAACAGAAAAAATATTACCAATTAGGAAACAATTATGTACCGCGGTAAAAACATATTGTACACATACAGGGACGTAATTTACAATAACAAGTATTTTTTCTTTCTTTCTGTAATGACTGCATTGACAAGAAATCCTTGTAACATTTAATGAACACAATGTTCAATCGATCGTACGATATTATTGTATCGGCACGAACTCTCGTCGATTTGCGTGGCAACTGTATTGCTCTACAAACTGTTAGATTTCAATTAGCTGACATCTAGGTACATACGTCAGTTTTGCTTTGATTGTAGTACAAAGTACACAACAAAAAAAAACATAGGCCAGGAAGTTATGACAAGTCTCAGATCACATGTAATTGTTAGCCGAGGCGAAACCGGAGCTGACGAACATGTGATATGTGGCTTTCTTTTTTATCGGTCAAGGTATGTATACTATCTGTGAGCTCGACGGAGATGGAAAGCGGCAACTTCTTTTAGCGCAGTAGCCAGAAAGTTGCCACTTCCCGGCCAAATGACAGAAAAATTGCCATTAAGTAGAAAAACTTATGTAAAACCATATTGTACACATATAGGGATATAATTTACAAAAACAAGTCTTTTTTAATTTTTTTATATTGCCTGCATTGACAAGTAATCGTTGTAACATTCAACGAAAGCAATGAACAGTGCAATCGACTATACGTCAGTATTATATCGGCACAAATTCTCGTCGATTTGCGTGGCAACTGCACTGCCCTACAAACTGTTAGTTTTCAATCAGCTGACGTCTTGGTATATGTACGTCACTGTTGTTGCCTGTGAGTTTTAAAAACGCGAGATTTCCTTTTTAGGATATTGGCTACGTGACGAAAAGCTAACCCCCTCCCTCCTCCTTGTAACCCAGCGTGGTACTTTGATGACCCCCCTCCCCCCTAAACGGGGAACGTGGTTTGGGTACGTTCCCTTATAGCTTGGGTTATGGTAACTCAATAGTTGTAGTTGATATATATGTGTATAGATATTGTATGCTTAGATGTAGAACCAACAGTATTTGATTGGACGTTACTTTGCACTTCCGGTTGGAATTGATTGTCTGTCGCCAAGTCTCACTGCGATAAACAACAGTGGCCAAATAAAATCAAATGTTTTTCTTGACAGTGAGACGTGGTGGCAACCTATCAATTCCAGGCGGAAGTGCAAAGTAACATCCAATCAAATACTGTTAGTTCTATGTCTTGGTATGCAATATCTGTATACATACTATATGTAGGAACGCCAAGCTTACAATTCTCTGATAAGAGAAGGGTCGAGGATATAATAAAAATACCTAAACATAACACTTGGTTTGTTTGTCGTTTTGAAGGCTTCCTGGGAGGATTGCTCTATAATAAAGCAAATAATATACTACAGATTAATCAATACAACAGACATACTATTAAAAAACTCACTTTCAAATGGTTACATTCACAAAATTACACAAATACAGAAAAATTATTATTACCACAATTTAAATTATAATTATAAATTCGGTAATTCAAATCATACACTTTTATTTAATAAACAATTCACTCATTACTATCATAAAACTCTTATATCTCACTCGGAATACCGTGTTACACAATAATCTCACATATTTAGTTAATTCAAATTAAGTTTTTATTTATTACATATGTTTAAGTCATTGTTTTTTTATTTTTTATTATTAAAATTTGATTTTTGGGGTAGGTTTTTAATCAGGGAAGAAAATAATATTATTTTAAATTTTTTTTAATTTGATTTGGAAAATAAAAATATTTTTTTTTTTTTTTTTTTTTTAATATATAAACAATTATATATATGTCGGGGAAAACGTTATTCCCGTTGGGATCGTCATTAGTGGTTACGGGTATAGTGGGCGTCATTCGGGTAAAATGCGAGCACAAAACACAATTATAACAGATTCATACAATTTTAATTTAAGTTCAACAATATTTTGACACTTCACAATGATATAGTTAGAAAAATTAACAATTAAGACCGAGCAGCGAGTTCAGGGCACCGATCTTACTTTAATCACCGAATATAATAATACTATCAGCAACGACCCAACTCGATCCGTTGCTATCTCTCAAACCAATGTCCCACATAAACTGTGCGCCCTCTATAAGTAAAGATGGCGCCTCGACCTCGCTCGAGGCACTGGCTCTGCTCTGATTGGTCATTACGTAAATTACATGATATGTAACTTCTATTACATTATTAAGGTTTTAAACTACAGAAAAATGTAACAAATGAAATAGAATAAAAATTAAGTATTTTGAAAGTACTAAAACTATACGCCTCTTAAAGTAAACGTTGCCTCAACCCCGCTCGAGGCACATGGTCTGTTCCGATTGGTCGTTATGTGAATTACAATATTCGTAACTTTTATCAGATTATTAAGGCTTTTAAGTTATAGAAAAATGTTATAAATCAAATAAAATAAAATTTAGAATTTAGATGAAGACAAATAATATTATGTGTGCAAACAATAATCAACTCGACTTATTGCTTCCTCCGACACGGCCGTCCTGACGAATTACACGCCCTCGTGTAATGTTGAAGGCCGCGCATCATTGTTATCTGAAAAAAAAGAAGAAAAAAAAAAGAGAGATCTCTGCACAGCTCGGCCACTCCTGACCCAGGAGAATAAATCATTATATGTCATCTTCTACGCAACAATTTCACTAAAGATATTCCCTGTCCAGATCTGAATCTTAATAGACTGCATGCAACATTCTAAATTAAGGTCATAGTATCAAAACAGTCACACCTCGCCCCATTAATCGAGTTATACATGTTTAGATTGTGAACAATAAAATTACCACCTCACTTTTTTTTTTTATTTTACCGATTTAACTTTTTACTGGCCACCTCGCCTTTCTGAGACCACCGCACCTTTCCGAGGCCACCTCGCCTTTCTGAAGCCACCTCACCTTTCAGAGGCCGCCTTGCATTTCTGAAGCCATCTCGCCTCTCACAATGCTTAATTAATAACAATAAAATGGCCACCTCGCCTTTTTGTGGCCACCTCGCCTCTTACAAAGCTTAATTAAACCTTAACAACCACCACGTTGCTAGTTATCTTATTAGGAGACTAGCATTCGCTACACACACACACACTCTAAAACTAATTATTTTAAGCAAAAGATTTATTGTCATCTGACAGACACTGATCCAGCTCAGTTCGAAAATAGATTTAGGGAAATGGACATAAGCGGTCTCTCACATACTTGTATGCACGATTATCTCAGTTATATTGACCCGTTTTACTTTTATACGATTTTCTCTAACTAAACTAGGAGTATCGCCAACAGCAGTACCTCAGGTAAATGTTTTTTGGAAAAAGGCATCGTACTCCTACCCTTCCTGTACTGTACATTAAAATCGAAAGCCTGGAGCAATGCACCACTGGTGCACTCTAGGGGTTAAGTTTACTTTGGTTGTCGATGCTTTTGAATAATTGCAGTCAGTAAAAACTCTAATTTCCATAGAAACGCTTGATAAAATCAAGATGTATAATCAAAACACTAGGAGGCTTCGTACAAAAGTAAATACACTATTTTATAATATTCTAGTGAACAAGTACGATGTCATTAACATTATTGAAATTTAACGCTAGAAACAAACAAATTTTAATATGTGGCCTATATATCCCACCAAGCCAAAGTATTTATTCCTACACATCTCCTTTTTCTTTTAATGCACTATACTATGAGTTGTGCGGAGACAAGTTTGTTGATATATTTTTCATAGCCGGCGATTTCAATATTCCAGAAATCGAGTGGCGATTACAGAAACATGACGTTTCGAATTTATTACCACTACAAACAGTTGTATATAGTAATAATTATTTGATTACCAAATGTGGTATTGATTTTTTTTTTCTTTCGAAAATATTCAAAGAAAGTTTCTTCGCTCTATGATCTCATTTTTTTTCATTCCAAGGCCTCTTACGATGCTGTTTTAAACAAATTTTCCTTGCCGACTCTTACGATGAGAAAAATGTTTCGCGATCAAACGTTACTATTTAACATATGCCATATTGAATTTGATTGTGATAAACTCACTAATCAACTATCTTTTCATATACCCAACAGTTCACATTGCATAAGAGAAAGTTACTAATGTTATCTCTTTGAGCCTATTTCTCATTAAATGCCGGCGATCGAGCACCATTATACACAATCACTACATTATTAATCATTTTATAGAAATTAAAGTTATTGCCAACTCACCAGCTTTGTTTAAAAAAAAAAGCCATAAAACAGAATATTGTATCGTGAATTAAAGTTGTAGCTTATTTTGTTATTGATTTTTTTTTTTACTGTTGTATGATTTAAATACTTCGATTGCCTGTAGCTTTTTAACTTGTTTTATTTTATTTTAACTTCGTAATGTGTTATAAGTTCAATCTTACTAGTTACCTATCATTCGTTGTTTTGGTTTTACGTACTGCCCTAAAATAAATAATTTCTATACTTAATCCGTTGGCGGCGGAGCGTACTGTTCTCCAAGAATTATATTGTCGTTTTATGTAATATTGCTTACATGTATTTCTCAGTACAATTGTTTGTTGCCCTGAATAAATAAATAAAAACTCCTGCCATACAAATTAATGGCCAAAATGCTTAACTAAGTTAACAACCGCTAGTTTTTTTTTTTTTTTATTGACCTAGCAAGGTCTTAACACCTTTACCGGACTACTTAATAACCGCTAGTGTCTCTAATTCTAAGAGCGGTATCGAGATTCTACGTTTACCGTAGTACTCTACCGGGTGTAATTTAGTTGTCCTAGCATTATTAGAAGAGGATCGCGCCGTAATTTTCACTACTAGTTTCCGTATGTAGTTCTATAGGGAATTCTGGATCGAAAAGAATCAAAACCGGGATCGAAGTCAATGTCGATATTGTCTTGTCTAATTGTTTCGTACACCGTAGTCCATATTATTTATGAATTATTCTTAGCTAACAAAGGACACCATTCTAAGCGAAAAGTTATTCCGTTATTTCATACTCTAAAAACTAAACCCGCTTCTTTAGAAAGGCATATTTTTTTCATATTGAACGAAAATCCAGCATCACTAGTAGTTTTTATAATATGCGTAACCGCTCCAGACCTTGATCTACATTATTCGCGGGTATAACTAAACCATCCCTATAGAGTATTGCGTAAGTGTTCCCTAGGTCACCTAGATCCCTATTAATAGGTCTCTCATAAGCAGAGGGAGCTTTTTAGCTACAGCAAGTTTATCAGTCGACTAGCCGGCACGGCGGACATTGTCCCGCCCTAATAATAAAAAAAAATACTTTGAAGTTAGACATATGCTGTCGCTGACTTTTTTGTAGGCATTATCATGCTCTACAAATTTTCTCTAGAACTCAATCATATAACTATTATCGTTAAGGCAGCGTTCATAAGAAACATTTTCGTTCGACCGTTTTTTTCTCAGACTTATTTTTGCTAACCCGACTACCACAAAAAAGTCTTCTCATGTTTCGGGTTAATATATAGCCTATGCCACTCATAAATAATGTGGTTTTCTATTAGTAAAAGAATTTACAAAATCGGTTTAGTAGATCCAGAGATTACACTCTACAACGTCACAAACTCACAAACTTTACCTGTTGACAATAATATTATCAGTCGATATATGTACTAACAACCCTCAAGCCTACAAATCGCGTCCAATCAAAATATCGTTATCTAGGTAATCATTAGGTATAATAAGGAAATAAAATTTGTGCGTCATGACCATTAAGAACGACACTATATAAAATTTGTGAGTTACATAGTTCACTAGATTTTCCCACTCCAGTCAAGGTAACACTTGCACGCTGCAATGTACCAACAAGCTTACAACAGATTTTATTTAATTAAGGAACTGTCAGCACCGAAATCAAATCAAAATGTGAACTGCTCACCAAACTGAGTAATTATATCCGGGTGATTGGCTTCATGGCACTCACATCCACTCGCTTTACAACGCTAGATGCGACGGTGGGCTTTGCACTGCTGCTTGCAACTGGTCATGTTTTTGTGCACCGCGATACCATGTGACCATCAACACCATACTTGTAGCAAGTCGCAGGGGCCCGCATAACAACAGCTGTGTCGGCAAGCGATCGACTGAAACATTCAAAATATTTATGAAAAAGTTATCCACAAACGTGACATTTTGTTGAACAAGAACCTAAGACATTTATTATCTTTTATCTCTTGGTAACTCAGTTTACGATAAGAAAAATGTAGAAAAAAAAATAGTTCATAAATTTTACAGCGGGTACTTTTATCTTAAAAAATATTGTGTTATAACCGTGAGTGGCTCAATTTGCACCATGTCTACAAATATTAAAGAAACCACCGTTTCTTTCTTGCCTAAATTACTCCGTCGTAACATGAGTGACGTAAATAAACGGCTTGCATATGCAGCAAGACATATCGCTGCAAATGTTTCTAACGTATAAAAACGACAAAGAAAAAAGACTTCTAAACTACTACCAATTTCATATTAAGAAAAACTATGTGACAAAACCACGCTGCAGCCTTCCATGGCCCTATTAAGAATGTGAATATAGTTACTTCCCTGTATATTACTATCCAATTAGCAGATGTCGGCCGTGGTCAACCAGGCTCGGGTGTCACTGTCCGCATCGTCCGGTTGAAACTTAGGTAGCGCGATGCTCTTATCGCCGATATTCGGTGGGTTGGTTAGCGCCTCCACGAGTAGCCTCTTGTTGGTTTGTTGTGCTTCAAATAACACGCTGTCCGCCATTTGCCGCTGTCTGTTCGCTCACGTTTTGTGCCTGCACCGATCCCACTTCTGATGTCGGGGAAAACGTTATTCCCGTTGGCATCGTCATTAGTGGTTACGGGTATAGTGGGCGTCATTCGGGTAAAATGCGAGCACAAAACACAATTATAACAGTTTCATACAATTTTAATTTAAGTTCAACAATATTTTGACACTTCACAATGATATAGTTAGAAAAATTAACAATTAAGACCGAGCAGCGAGTTCGGGGCACCGATCTTACTTTAATCACCGAATATAATAATACTATCAGCAACGACCCAACTCGATCCGTTGCTATCTCTCAAACCAATGTCCCACATAAACTGTGCGCCCTCTATAAGTAAAGATGGCGCCTCGACCTCGCTCGAGGCACTTGGCTCTGCTCTGATTGGTCATTACGTAAATTACATGATATGTAACTTCTATTACATTATTAAGGTTTTAAACTATAGAAAAATGTAACAAATGAAATAGAATAAAAATTAAGTATTTTGAAAGTACTAAAACTATACGCCTCTTAAAGTAAACGTTGCCTCAACCCCGCTCGAGGCACATGGTCTGTTCTGATTGGTCGTTATGTGAATTACAATATTCGTAACTTTTATCAGATTATTAAGGCTTTTAAGTTATAGAAAAATGTTATAAATCAAATAAAATAAAATTAAGAATTTAGATGAAGACAAATAATATTATGTGTGCAAACAATAATCAACTCGACTTATTGCTTTCTCCGACATATATATATTTATACCAACTGTTTGGTGCAAATTGAAACTTTATTCAATTTATGCCCTATAAAGCGTTTATGAACGTTAAGAGTACCAACGGTACGGAAAATAGCCTAGTCATCGGGAATAACCAACAAGAAACTCGATCTGGTTTATCTTTTTATTGTACATATTTTTATATCAATGCGTTATAATCACAATCATTTTTAACGGATGCATAAAGAGGTGTGTTATTTTCATACATATTTTGTTCATATACTGATCCACTTTATAATAAATATCTTTTTGAAATTAAAACCTTTTTAACACGGCGCCTCAACTTACTATTCGGCAAATGGGTAATGTGCTTTGGGACTTTATTATAGAACCTGACACTATTACCTGGAAAACTATTACTGGTTTTAATACATAGTTAACATAGTTTTCCCTTTGTTCCCAAAATGGTGTATAGTGAATGTCACTTAGAGGGAGAATTCATAACCTACACTATATTATAGTTTTTGAAGAAAAAGAATAAAATGGAATGATTAAAGCATGTTCATAATTAATTACCGAATGGTCTAACCAATCTAATTATCTTCGCTAACCAATTATCTTCCTTAAACAAGTCTCATAAATGTTTTATGAGATTATGAGATAATGTAACACTAAGTAATGTTTTAAAAACTGTAACTGAGTAATGAGTCTTTGACAATTTTTGTACCTTAGTTTTCCAGGGTTAACATATTATCCTTAGATTCCCAAAGTCTCCAATACACGACAATGCCTGTTTAAGTGACAAAGTTTTTTTTGCAGTTGTTCGCATAGTACATGGTATGAAGTTAACAGCAAACATAATTTTGTCGCGTATGCATTCCAGGTGTAACTTGAAAAACATTATTTGTCAAAATTCATATTATACAGCAGTGTAGTTCGACAGTTTAGACCTTAGTTAGCAGAATTATTTCAACCATATACAACAAACTGTTTTCGTGAAAATGAACTCTGATAGGTGGACAAATAGACGAACATTCAATACTAAATTATAGGCAATGTTATAGAGATTCAGTTTTTTCTAATATGATGTATGAAACCTTAACAAAATCGTGTCAATAACATCTAAATTTCCTTTCAATAAGATTAAGATATATTTTTCAACAGTGCGGAAAAATATTTACGCAAGCAGCGAGATAATTTTTTTCGTTAAAGATTCAACTTTTAAACATGAAGTTACTCTTTACAAATCCTACCTAATTTACGAGGGCTCAACACAGTCTTTCTACGTCGTATCTCGTGTAATTTGAATTCGCACGTGTAATCGTTCGAATACCAAGGTTTAGATAATGTTTGAATTAACGTAAATTTAAGAGAAAACAGACGTAGGCAGTGCGTAATTATGATCGAATATTTATTTTATCTCTTTGTTAAATTTGTTTTTTTTTTCTAATATCCATCTGCTAATTTATATAAAAAATGATGTTTGTGTATCTGAGATCGATAAACTTTAAAGCCTACTGTCCACTGCGACGTCATTTGACCAATACATTTGAGATATGTCGACGCAATCATCATACAATCGTCACGTAAGCTACAAAACCGTTCATTTGTCTCAAATTTAGCATCGCTGAAGCACATTGTTAAATCACTGCTAAAATATCATTAAGCGTTGAAGATGTGGTTACAGCGTACAACTTTATTAGAAGGCGTCGGACACAGACGTAGATTATTGGCTTCATTAATATATTGAAAGAACATTCAGTGTGGATTATTTGTTGCGGCATGAGAGTATCTTCTCATAACCATGATAAGATGATTTCTACTTATAATCATTTCACCGAATGATCAAAAATACCTAACAAACATTAGTCTAATGTGTTGCTTATATATTGTTATAAAGACCGAAGATATTATTTCGTAAAGAAATACGTGTTTGCGTCTTGCAGTAGGCTTGATGTAGTAGCAGGCCGCGGTACGAACTGCATGGCTATACGCAAATGCAACGTTTCCTCACCGGAGACACAGTTTTTTCTGTTTTTACGCAAGATGCAAGCAAACGACACACAAGCGTATATTGACGTTGTCGTGCGTATTACGCGCGGCTACGTGAACACTAGTTCTAACACAGTACGACCGAACACCGCGAACGTTGGTACATTTAAAAGTTTTTTATAGTAATGTTTATGAATTCTAGGTGGCGCTAAATTATATTATGTTATTATTATTTTTATATTGTAATTTAATGCAGACGAAGCCACGGATATTTGGTAATTGTATGCGGAGGAAAAAATTATACACCTTTTTAGGTTAGAATATGACATATTATTCATTAATTTCATTTTTTTTTGTCACAAGCAAATCTATACAATAAAATGAAAATGTCTGTTATTTGTTCGGTCTATTCTCAGAAACGGCTTGGCCAAATATAACAACATTTTACTAACACTTGGAGAACTTTCTAGAGTATCATTTAAGCTACATATTAATATGTTTTCTCCTAGGAGTTAAGGAGTAATTATAAAATGTTACAGGAGTAACAAAACCAGTCAAAGGGTTAAGTAGGGCTGATAAAGTTATATTTGAAAAACCTTTTTTTTTATAAATTAACACAATCAAAATATATAGTTCCCAAAGAAGTAATAAAAGGATTTTCATGTGAACTAATTCGCCGACACAAGCTAATCAATACTGATATAATAGCTTAAAATTAATCTTAAACTTTTCTAGTAATTTCAAGTTATGCAAAAAGACTGAGCACCGCTAGAAATCTTGAGAACGGAATGACATATGTTCATATTGTTTATTAAAATTTTTATACAAAAGCAGGTTTGAGAAAAACGAAAGGTTCTACGATATCCCATTCAATTTATTTTCACAACGTATTTACGAACTGTTCGCCTCTCATTTGTTCTAAACAATTGTATAGCTAAATGAATAACAAAGCGCTGATAGTGACATCTTTCAGGAAATATCGCTCAAAATTATTTAAGTTATATACGTCTTTATTTATTTTTAATCTATAATTTTGCATTCGCATAAATTCTCTTGTTGAGATAGTGCTGCAATAAAATGTGTTGCAACATGTGCCAATGTGGATGTAATGTCATTTTGATTAAACTTTATAACGTAACTATATACGTACTATATCGTATACCTATAGTCCGCGTCAAACATTTTAACCGCTCTGAAATAGATGCACAGAACACAAATTTAGGTACCAGAGGGACGCAAATGAGGTGAAAGGGGAGCAGGCTGGCCCCCGCACATACCTCGCCACCTATTACACCCACGTTGACAGATGTGTACTGCCGTTACTCGTTGCAGTACAGTCATATTCAGAATAGTTTTGTTGATGTCAATTACATTTTATTGTTATTTTCGTTATTTACTTTTTCTTGCGTATATTTGTTATTATTAGAAGTGGATGGGCACTTCGAAAAATGATTTTTCTATGGAAGGCGTTTTTTTTACAAATTATTTATTTATTATCAATATATTTTATTTACAATAACATTAGTGTAACATGCATAATATCTACAAAATATATGCTACAAGATATATCCTACAGATAGAAATTTTAACTTCAAATAAATACTGCCTAAGAGGATCATTCAATTAAAGTATGCGATCACCCAAAACTCACCACCTAGATGATTAAATGTTATTTGGATTTATTATAACTTTTTATTGACTGTTCATTATAGTATCGAAATAACTTAAACATTAATAAATGTAAATGTTAAATTCCTATAATAATATTTTGAATTTGTTTTATATTATCCTCTATACTGTACTATGCGCAAGACCAAACTTAAAGCTATATTCAGAGCGGCCAAAAGCCATGACGCGGACTATAAGTTGATAATAATCAAGTTTGCTGTTATTATAGTAAATCGAATCATAAAAGTTGTCTTTATAAATAAATGTAAAAGTCAGGTTCTACGTTAAATTATAGTAAATATATTTTTCTTCATCAATGATTTAAAGAATTTTTAGGTATTATATATGTACTAAATTGTTATTTCAAATACTTTTAATGTACACCGTTTTGGAAAATATTATTATTTCATTATTATTAATTGATAATATCATAAACTCAACGAAATCACACATATTAATACGTGAAGTTAAAACTTTGTACCCCTTTTTAAGGGAATTGGACCGACGGATGAACGTGAAATTTTGCATAGTTAAAGTTTATATGGAGGAGAAGTGCAGAAAACTATTTTTTTATATAAAATGCATTATAAGCATATTAAATTAATTAAAATATACATTACTCACACTACTGCTCAAATTTTACACAACATATACACACATATAAATGGAAAAGTCATTTTGACATCCGTCAAAATGTCCATCACTCTTACGTTCTAATATTTTACCTTTTCAATATTTTTAACATGACTGACGTTGCATGCCTTACATGCCCTTTGAAATCAACTGGCCAAATTGTAGGTTAATTTTATAATAATATAATATGTAAATTTATAATTTAAATAATTATCTTTAGTAAATATATGGAACCACTAAAATAATGATTATTCTATTTGGTCTCATTGAATATCAAAAATGTTAGGTGACAGGACTGCTTTCACTTCATGTCACTTTGCTTCATGTTGTCATAAGAGTAAAGCAATATTACCAAAGTCAAAGTCAATATTTAGTATGTTTATATTTAGTATTTTTTGTGGTGAACTCACTTGAAATGATGATTCAATAAAAAAATGAGCCAAAAATACTTTGTAAAATCAAAATAAAAAAATTGTTTGCTCATGAAAGTAATCCATCACTTAGATCTCCGCGGTTACAACGATGCAGTTCAACCTGATGTAGCAATTATATTTATGACAGTTGATGATAAATTTTGAACAAAAAGGAATTCATTTTCAAAGTTAATGGCAGTATTAAAAACTTCTTTGTTTTGGATTTGTGGGGGATGATTGTTTACTCCTCCACATGTAATGTGTAGGGCATGTAAAACTACACCGAACTTTATAAAAATAATTATAATTAAAAATAAAAGTTACAAATATTGCAATAATAAAATATGTCTGCCATGCACGATGCGCTACGCGAAGTGGTGTGACCGACCGATTTTTCTATTGTTAGTTTCGTTTTTTCTACAAACGTAGAATAAGGCGAAAGGTAAAATTTTTGAAAAGACTTTTATCTTGTTACGCCAAAGAAGTATAACTTCTAACGCGTGTACATAAGTACACACGCACTTTTTTATTTGGTATCTATTCACGAGCTTTAGTGTTAACGATAAAAGGATTGGATTTTTTTTTAAATTGACGACTTTAACTGGACGAGCTCTGGTATATAAATCTCCAATCCCCAAAAGGAAATTGAATCCATTTAACTGTCAGCACTCGACAAAATACTACGTCAACGGGTATATTTATTAATTAAGCTGATAATAATCTCGTTTGTCTGTATTGTCGTCATAGAAAACAAAAGCTTTATCTGTCCAAATAGTTTGATATTAAAATGTACGCTCGTTGGTCAATTTTATCAAATGTATTTTAGTGTATGTATTATAGATTCTTTAAAGAAATTCCAACTCGTATTTATTTATAGTAAGAAAATAATAAACCGACGCCTTTTGATAAAAGGAAATTGAATTCTTTTAGATGTTTGCACTCAACAGAATAGAAAAGTCAAATGAAAGTAAATCTATTATTTGTAACTGTTGGTACGTATTTATTGTAAATTTTTAAATTATTGAGAGCCCTATAATTCTTCCGCCCATTTTTTCCTCTGGCTTCCTTTTCGTCTGTCATTGTGTACGTACCGCCATGGACACGGTCAAGCACATTTGCATTGAAAAAGGTGAACTTTACCGGTGAACACACACGATACCGGACTTTCTTAATAGTGCAAATAAATATCACGGCGAATAATTTGTGTACGTGACGCAGAATCACAGCCGGATTTTATAAGTTTGCTCCTGTCATTTCCCGCAACCGAAGCTCTTAGTACTGATCAATTCACGCGTCAGTGGCATTATACCTAAAATCGAAAATCGTTTGTTGATTTACTTCCGATAAAATTAGGATTACTATAATTTCCAGTTTTTGATTACTTTGTATACAAATTATTATGTGCAATTTTAACACAGTTATGGAGTATTCGCTCACTTAGATTACACACTTATTAATCTTATCTTAATATAATTGTGGAGAGATAAAACAGTTTTGTACTTTTTTTTCTCGTGTTTCTCACATAATTTTCTGTTTTTGTTGTGTTGCTATTGACGAACTCTAAGAATTATCTTCTAAACATATAATAAGTATGTACATCTAACGTGTCTGTACTTTGTCGATATTCGTGAAAAAAAATGTTGCAGGTGTTTAGGAATAAGTAATAGAATACATTTCAATCATTTTTAGAAATGTCTGTCTGTTTATCTGTCTGTTTGTATGAACACTTTTTTTTTCGATCTGACTACTCTATGGACCTACCAACCAACGTCTTAACAGCTTCACCGGACTACTAACTGTATGAACACGCATCATTGCTAAAGTACTGCGTTCACAATAAAACGTCATATAATCATAAAGCATATCCTCGGGAGTAACTTCGTCTTTGTTTCATTAATATCGGTCCACTCTATCAAAAGTTATTGTAATTTTAATGCATAATAACGTATTTGTAAACGTTTGCAGCTGACTTAAATAACAAAAAAATAAATAATAATATTGGTACACTCATTGGCAAAAAATCCACAATAGTGTTACACTTTAAAAAAGTCATAATTTTTTATTATAATTATTTTATTATGGTCGAAGTTTGACTATTGGACGACCATTAATTTAAATTAGCCAAAATATAACAGGATCAGTGTTTCACTTGCCTTCGGCTATTGGAAAACAGTGTAACATACGCTCTATCTCGCTTTCTTGATAAATGAAAATGTTTCCTGGTAAAACTCAATTTCTACCGTATCTTTTACGACATATCCTGTTTTTTCAGTGTTATTTATATTCAAAGATTCAATAATAATGCATTTACTATCTATTATAACTATAAATATTAATACATATTAATCATATTCTATATTATCCATTAAGCATCTAGTTACTCTCTCTGTATTTCGTATTAACAAAGGTAATAGAGTTATCTGTTTATCCATTACCCTCTATTACACATAACTTATCACTCAGAAAGGGTTAAAACTTAACTACAACTTGTCTAGTATTATAAATCCTTGAACTATTTGGTATAGCCTTGATAGGAACCTCAAAAGTGACTGTAATCACAGTGCAGTGGGAAAAATGGTGACAGTCGACAGATCTATTATCCATTGGCAGATGCCGCTGTTGTGCCATTGAATGTCTTATTATCGTTAACACAAGACGATTCTCACAAACTAAAAACAGTTAGTGTGATGAGTCAACCATCACGGTTGTAGCATATTGAGTAATAGTTACTATACCATCTTGCTTGGGTATTAGATACTTACTGGTTGATCCCAGCCCCAGACCTCCCAGCGCCGGAAGACCACCTCCCCTCCGACTCCACCCTACCCTCCCTCTCCCCCCAAACACTGGCTGGCAACGCACTTGCAACTCCCCTAGTGTTGCTACTACCTATGGACGGTGGTGATCACTTAATATCAGGTGACCCAACTGTTCGTTTGCCTTCAACAATATAAAAAAAATGGGACACGCCGAAAAATATTTGATTGATTTGCATTACTTAGCGGAAATCCATTATTAAATATTATAGTAGACGTTACTTTGCACTTCTGCCTGGAATTAATTAGCCGTTACCGCGTCAAATTGCAATAAAAACGTTTGATTTCAGTTATGCAAGATGTATCGAACGATTTTTATTGCAGTGAGACATCGCAGCGGCTAATCAATCCCATGTGGAAGTGCAAAGTAACGTCTACTTTAATATTTACACCAAAATTGACACTTTAGACATATATGGTGGTCGCGATAAATTTGGACACATTATAGTACTTCTCTGTCAATGATATTAGAACTTAGCTTTTTAGTTATAACTAGCGAGCCCGGCGGACGTTGTCCTGGCTTTAAAATTTAAAAAAAAACTTAAGGCTTCCTCGTGAATAACTTTATCTACTGGTGCAACTCGTATAATAATCCGTTCAGTAGTTTTTGCGTTTATCGCGAACAGACAGACAGACGTGGCAGAGGACTTTGTATTGTAATATGTAGTGATATCATTGCTTCTCTGTGTGTTATTTGTTCCTAATGATTCATATAAAGCTATTAATTCCAATTATGTGGCCTTGACAGTCATTAGCTGAGTTGGTATCAGCCTACGTAATTGATTTCTATATGACGTATTCGTGAAGATCTGACACAAAATTAATGTTTGTATCCACCGATACGTGGATTACACCAACGCAATTATTAGTAATATACAAACACTTGCAAATTCGTATGCGTTTATCTGTATTAATAAATCTATTATTCTGTCTGTACGATATTTTTTTTCAATATTTTTGTGATAGACATCTAATATACAAAGTCTGCATTATATACGAATATGATATTCAAAAATGCATGTCTGTCTGCTTGTACGCATGGATTAAAGACAAAAACTGCTTCGCCGATTCTAGTATTTTTTTAAATATAATCATATATCCAATAAACAATTATATATGCCCTTACTCAATTGATAGGTTATCAGAATTATCAATTATTATCAGAATTATTCGCGGGGTGGTAGGGTGTCTGTACCCGACTGGATCGCGACCACCGTACACCAGGTGGAACACCCGCCATAGTGGCACGTTTGGGCGTGTCGCGTTCCGGGATCAGCCGGTGTATATCCAGCAACCAGGGGGGGGGGGGGGGGGCTGTCCCTAACTGGGACGCTTTCAGGCCGGCATGACAGCGGCGACCGGCGATGGGTAGTATGTCTTTCGGCGGTCGCCATTGTTTTTGGATTTTACTGTGCTTACCATCAGGCACAGTACAGTCACTTTGCCGAGCTACAATAAAAAAAAAAAAAAATATTACAAGAGATTTTGTTTATATTAGGTTCAACTTTAATATTACGATTTTATATTGAGCATACAGGGTGGAAAAGTCAAACAAGATTTTATTAAATTATTATGTTTAAATTTATGTAGGATAAAGACGACGAAGAATTAAATCTCAAGCAGCAGATTAGAATATTACCTTAACCAACGTTGAAAGGCTTTATACGTTATTTGGTTGATTCCAATTTCCTTTTAGTAAAATATAATAATGCAAACAAATCCCATTGTTTTACCAAATCCTGTTAATTATATAAAACAACAGTTACACGTTTCGACTATAATTATATAACATAATACATATTTGAAGTATACTTGTTTAGTGTTTATATTTGTAATATAATATTGCCCTTTTTCGTGACCCATTAACCTCGAAACTAAGGTCGTAGGTGTACAAACGAGGCCAATTTATTGTGAGATTGAACCAGTCGTTCAGTTAGAAAGAACTATAAGCCCACATTGTTTATAGCTAGCAATTTTGTCTGTGCTCGATTTATACCTATTTCCAATCGAAATATATTAAATAGAAGAGAATATTAACAAAAGTATAATAATTAAACTTAATTACTTAACGCACTAATAAAGATCTTAACCCTAGTCTGTCACGACCGATCATTATAAAGTCATCGCGTCGCATCGATTCGAATGTTTATACAAAAATCAACGATTTTTTTCATTAAATCCGAACTGAAATATCTTCGATGTAGTAAAAACTGTTGTGAAAAGCAGACCTATAAATATTCATATTTAGAGGGCGCACTGGAGATTTCTATTTTCCATTGAAATAAAACAGGATTTTTTTAAAATTTTGTTAATGGCAAACCAATAATCGGATTCTAATAAATGATATATACAGGCTGAAAGTTTAGAGAGTAACAATATTTATAGAGAATAGCCTGCACTCGATTCTAGTCCTAAATCTATTTAAAAATATAGGTGCTTGCGTGCTTAATATAGGTATTTGGCCTAATTATCTACAAAAATACAAAAAATATATGCAATCCTCTACGCGTCTATATTAAATCACAATGTCAATGACCGTCGGGTGCAGTTAAAGTGAACGTGAGAACAGCACGACCAAAACAAAAGGGTTTGTTGTGCGTTTTATTATCGAAGGTTATTTATTGACTCAGGGTCACCCCTTGCAGCATTCGGCTCCGGTCATTGCACCTAGGTTTATTACGTTTGTGTTTACACTTTTGAAAGTCTTAGAACAAACTTTAACTTACGTTTTCTTTGTTCTTTATTAATATTTGTTTTGATATTATTATTTTATATGTTAAACCTGACCATGAACTATTTATTATCTAGAATATTATAAGCGACTAACCTAACACCTGGTATTTTTTAAGAAATTTAATGCTCTATAAAAACATTTAAAGTAAGTTATCCAAATTGAAAGTTATTTATGTCATAACATATTTTACTTCAATTTTAAGGTAAAATTAGTTAAATGTTAATCGAATATTGTAAAATGTTCCTTGGAAGTTTTTAAGCTATTGACGTGCTGACTAAACGAATAAATTAGAAAGGCACAATTCGATTGTAGGAATCATATTTTTAGTCATTTATTTAGTTAAAAAAATGAGTATGTATACAAATAACATCTTAAACAACAAAGACTATTGTAAAGTTTTTCTTGCAGTCAAAGTATTGTGGTTACGGGCAGGATGGCATAAAAATGTCAGTTTGAATAACTTTTGAACGAGTCGGTTTATCGAAAAATAGTAATATAGTATATAGTATACTAATATAGTATATAGTAAATAGTAACATACATTTTTGTAGCGCGTTCAATTTACTACAAAACCATATACCGTTTATTAAAATCCGTGTATTGGATTATATGCTACAATATTTGAAAAAAATCCAATGTTATTTAAATGGAAAATAGAAATCCCCAGTGCGCGATTATATTTAGAGCGCCGGTTTTCACAAGCGTCTTTCTTTACTACCCCTATGGCATTTCGACAGTCGATATTTTAAACAGCCTTACCCAGCAGTCAATCGATTGCTGCCACTTGACGGTAGCGGTTGTTCTTGGATTACGCTGTGCTTGGTGTCAGGTGTAATGACGTAATTTTGCGGAACCCATATAAAAAGCCTTAGAAGGAAATCATTCATAATTATTTTTAAGTAAAATATTTTGTATGAATTTTTACATTTGTCTTATGTGTTTCGTGTCTTTATAAGATCGCAGCGTACTTTAAAATCTTATTCAAATCTATTCAGTGATGTGATGAAGCCGTTGACAAGGATGGCTATGGTATATAAGTAAACTGGCTATCTAATCACGCCGGCCTGCAAATATTTCAGCAGCAGTCTGATCCCGGATAACGACTTACTAAAAGTTACATGTACGGTAAACGGTAATGGTGGTTGTAACCCAATCTTATATTTCACGAGCTTCTGCCCGCGATTTCACCCGCGTGAAATAGATACTTTGGGCTAACGCTAACGCGCAGAGGAAGCTCTCAAAAGGAAATAAAACCCCGATTTTGAAACATTCGTTACTGGTGCTCCGCTCCTACTGGTCTTAGCGTAATAATATAATCTCCCTTGATAAATGAGCTATCTAACACTGACAGAATTTTTCAAATCGGACCAGTATCTAGTTCTTTTTTTTAACGTGTGGAAGTCCCTTATGGATACGCCACCCTCCCGGGGGAGAGGGTGGGTTATGTCCAACTCGCACGGACTACAACCCCACGGTGTACCGTCCGACCGTATTGTTGGGGCGGCAAGGGATCGATCTCTGCTTTTCCCCTTGGAGAGCCGCCCCAACGGTCCGCCCGGCGGAAGGAGACCGCTAGGCTCCTACCTATAGAAAGGCAGACCGGGTACATACCGGCTGCCTCCCCTCGTCCGCCGAACCTGTGCAATGAGGAGGTAGGTTCCCTGGATCACGCATCCTCCCCCCCACCGCCTCTTCCCGCCGGTTCTCCTTTGGTGAAAAGGGCCACTTAGAGGGTCTACCTCGCGGGCCCACTCCGCCGTCGCCGTCTGCGAGATGACCACCTCGCAGAAGGAGGCCATACCACCCCAAGCCTGTTCGCTGCCGAGCATGGCTGAACCACGCTCCGGCAGGACCGGGCAGATGGCGTCCACTGTATAACGCTATCCTAAGATTAACGCGTTCAACCAAACGAACAAACTGTTCAGATTTAAACTGTTTAGATTTATAAACTTTCATGATTGTTGGTGCAGTCTGAGATCTGGTTGAAAAAGAGTGTCGCTCAACAATCAATGACTGTAACATCAAATATCTTTTTAGTTTATTTTGTAATCTGTTTTGTATGTTGGTTAGGCTGATTGGTTAAGAAGAACTATTTTTTTATTTTGCCCCTCTAATAAAATATTGTTTTAAAATATATACTAAAAAAATCACTACAATGGTAATCAAGAAATTTAGGATTTTTCTTTTCAGTTTCCTATAACATTTGATACTAATATAATGGACTAAAGCGCAATTTATAGAAGACAAGAGATTAAAAATACTTAAAGTTCATCGACATCGTTGATTTAAAATAAAGGCTAAATTTTCCACAGATTTTCTTTTCAGTACATAGAATAATATTTTAGTCGAGGAGTGAAATAAAAAAGTAGTCATTCAAAACGTATCACGCTAATATTAGTGCATCAATCAATATTTTTCTTTAAAATGTACTTAACAATTTGTTTACTTCTATAAAATATAAATCAAATATAGTTTATTCAGTTTACGTTCTGAGAAAGCACTTATTAGCGTTGAAATATTACCAACTGTTTGGAAAACAACTCAGCTATCGCGAAAAACTTGCAAGAAACACGAATTGTTTTTTTTTATGTATATATATTAGCTTCTGCTCGCGACTTCGATATTTTTAAATAATAGGTACGTTAACCCAGATTTTAAAACATTCTTCATTTGTGCTCCGTCTCTATTAGTCTTAGCGTGATGATGTATAACATATAGCCTTCTTCAATAAATGGGCTATATAACACAGAAAGAATTTTTCAAATCGGGCTAGTAGTACCTAAGATCAGCGCGTTCAACGAAACGAACTCTCCAGCTCTATTAAGTATAGATTACAACTATTACATTCATTGTTTTCCCAATCGTTGTAACATATAGAGAGGGGTACACGGCCGTAGCTAGGGGGGGCATTGTGGAGCAATGCCCTACCTTGAAATCAGAATGCCCTACCTTAAAAATACCAAAAACTAAGGATAAAATATTATAATTAAATTGTTTGTCCATAGTTTCAGATTAAAAAAATATAGCGTTAGGTATTTAAACGTTTCCGAACATACCAAAGTTTGTGACCTTAAAGGGCTGATCAATTATGTGTTTTTAGTTCCGCCCTACCTGTAACCAATGCTTCCCTACCTCAAATTCGACACTAGGTACAGCCCTGGATGGGTATAATTTCCACGTACATTTCATTAATAGCTCAATTTTGGTTTTCGTATTCGATCCCTGACGTCGTTAGCTCGAGCATAATAACACTGAGATATTATCACCATAAAATAAAGTAATTAATTACATAAATAATTATAGTGCTCGATTTCTTTACTATCCTTATTTTATGATCACTTAAACACCCAAACGGCTCACTATCGCACGCGAAGTAATTTAATTTGCCGAGGTGTGCGTAGAATTATGACGTCATTAAACGAGAATAAAACTTCGATGGATACACTCTACAATACATAACAGGTAGGTCCGTCGGTATGTTCGTTTTAGTTTTTAGTAACATTAATATAACGTTATGTATAATTTAATTTATCGACTTTCGTAATGTGAATGAATTTATTATCATTTTATTGATTTAATATCGCATGGGATACTGCATATTTTGTAATTTTGGAAGTGAAAACATGGCATGCTAGTAAAGCATGACTGACGGTATTGCGCTTGAGCGTGTTGCGTCAAACTAGCGAGGCGTAGTATAGCGGCTTGTTTACGTCTAATGTCGATGTTTTGTATTGAGAATGTGCAGCTTATTATGTTTGATTAATTAATAAACTGTGTAAAAATGTGTATAATTATTGTTGGAGTACCCATAGATGTGAAAACCAGACTCATGTTAATAATTTCGATATACAAATTATAAATTTTAAATAATTAATACTATAATGTATTTCAAAATGTTTCGAGTTTTCACTTCCCTCGGCAGTTCTTATGACTGTCTTGACAGTATATAGTATCTTATCTATGGTCTTGATATTTTTCTTTAATTTGTAGCAATGTGCGTACCAAAGAGCTACGTATTAAACTGAGCCGACAATATGCATTTACAAAAGGTACTCTTTTTTTGTAGAGGCGACTATTGAGATAAATATTTATGACTTGAGTAAGTCATTAACAATCTACGTCCACAGCCGCATCCGATGCCTCAATGGTTTCTTCATACATGCAAGAATATAAGTAATACAATAAATACACAATAGTAAATGTATAATGATTTTTATTTTTGTAATTAATATTAATGATTTAATATGGCCTTTATAATAATTTTATAAAGTAAAATGATATTCAAATGATTTAAACATCTACTTCCGGTACCGCTACAACACATCCAATATGCAACCGTAACATTGACATTAGCGCAACCTTATTAGAGAATTCGGCCTATAAAAGGCAAGATGTCGTTAATCGGAGGCTCATTTGCTATGTCGAAGTTATTGTACGACGAAGCTCTGCTCGGATAAATAGTCTGTGTTTACAGAGTATGAATTTGACCGATTATATGTCGTATGTCATCCTCGTAACTCCTTATGCTTAGGTTACTTTTACAGTTTTACAACAATCCGACCGAGTTCGGAGATGATTCAATATCGTCCAAACAGACTATGGTTGTTCGTGGTCTGCAGCTGACTTTTTATTGCGCACGGGTCAAAGTTTGCCGGAGGAAGCAGCATAGTCTCCTATAGGTAACTTCGCGGCTCCTGGATGATCCTAAGCTTTACTGTGATTATTACTTTATAATATTTATGTATTCATGTTATTAGCCGCACGGTAAAAAGAAATTCTGTGAAGGTATATCGATAGTGTTACACTTGTAAACAATTACAATAGAATAGTTAAGGGATATAAATTTATAAATCGAAAATTGGGATGTGGTTCTATATCTATACTAATATTATAGAGTTGAAGAGTTTGCTGACGTCAACGCGCTAATCTCTGAAACAACTGGTCAGATTTGAAAATTTCTTTCAGTGTTAGGCAGCTCATTTATCGAGGAAGGCTATATGATCTAGCTTAGACCAATAGGAGCGGAGCACCAGTGGAGAATGTTTCAAAATCGCGTACGTATTATTTAACAATATTTTCACCTTCTACGTAAACGAAGTCGCGAGTTAAAGTTAGCGTTGGCCCAAAGTACCTGTTCCACGCGGACGACCACGCGGACGCAGTTACGGGCAGAAGCTAATGATTAATATGTGGAGTCAAAATATACCACTCGATGTGTAATCAATGTAATGTTTAAACATACAATTGCCAAGACAAAAAATGGTAATGGATTCAATATACATAATGTGTTGTGTCAAACTATAGTATCCAATTTATAAAAGGCTGTAATATACAATAAGATTAATTTATAACTAGTAAATGTTAAAACTAAGAACTTCAATTAAACACAAAATTATTCCAAAAATCCCTCTGTTTAAAATGTAGGGATGAGAAGAGTCTACATTGGTCGTTGTATGCGCAGAAAATAACCTGAAGAGGCAGTCGAGATTGGATTCATCTGATATAATAAAATACTATTATCAGTTTATATTGATAAAGTAAACGTGATGTAGCGTTATTGTGATCATCTTTGTTGGATAACTTAATTTCTGTTAATATTTATTTAGTATATTTATCTACATTAAATCAATAATAAACTAACCAATAAAGACACTATGATGGGAAGGATATAGTAGATACTAGCTTCTGTCTGCGACTTCGGCCGCGTGGAATAGTTAGTTACTTTGGGCTAACGCTAACACGCAGCGGATTCTCTCAAACGGAGAAAAAACGATTTTGAAACATTCTTGATTGTTGCTCCGCTCCTATTAGTCTTAGCGTGATGATATATAGCCTATAGCCTTTCTCCATAAATGAGCTATCTATTATATCAGTAATTCCTGAGATTAGCACGTTCAAGCAAACAAACTCTTCAGCTTTTTAATATTAGTATTAGATACAGATATTTGTGATGTCAGTTATATAGGTCCCTATAATTCTTTATGAAGCATTTTATAGGTTATGTTAGCTCAAACAAAACAACTTTGGGCTAACAAAATATTATTCAAACAATGAACAGTCACGTGACCTTTTAATCATAGGTCAACTTGAACTTTTAGTTTGTTTGAATATCAAGTTACTATATCCATTAATGGTTGTCATTTTCTTCTGACCACTTTAAGATAATAATATATTCCGTATGTGTTGATATTAAATATCTATATAGACTTATAGATTTCACCATCTACGTAAACGAAGTCGCTAGTTAAAGTTAGCGTTAGCGTTAGCCCAAAGTAACCCTGCGAAGTCGCAGGCAGAAGCTAATAAATGTTATAATGTATCTATAATAAATTACGCTGTTATTTTAGAGTAATTGTTGTTATAAATTGTTATATAATCTGCTATTTTATTTCGTAGTCCGGTGAAGCTGTTAAGAGCTTGGTAGGTCAATAGCGTAGTCAGGTCGAGAAAAAACTGTTTTACTTTCTGTTGAGTACTTGAGTGGATGTTACCTGGAACTTCCGCCTGGAATTGGTTAGCCGTTGCCATTTCTCAAGATTTTTTTTTTATCATAGGAGGCAAATGGGTCATCTGATGCAAAGTGATCACCACCGTCCATAGACACTACCAATACCAGGGGAGTCAGTCGCAAGTGCGTTGCCAGCCTGTGTTTATGGGGGGGGGGGAGATTAGGAAAGGGGGGGAGTGGAAAGGTAAGCCTCCGGCGCTTTCACTGACCGAACGAAACGCAACAATGCAAGCACTGTTACTTGACGTCGGAGTTTTTGTGGGTCGAGTGGTGGTACTCCGGGCGAGCCGACCCATTCATGCTGAAACCATAAACAGCTTCAGCGTGGCTCTACCACCTAAATATGTAATGCCCACAAGGTTCTTTCTCTTCTATGTTCTTTAATTAATATGTTTAGTAGATTGAGAAACAAAAACATGGCAATGACATGCTAGTAAGCGTGACAGACCGTAATGCGCTTACGCGGCTGCGTCAGAATAGCAACGCGTAATATAGCTGCCATTGTACATATAATATTGATATTTTGTACTGAGCTTGTGCAGCCCGTAATATGTCTGATTGATTAATAAACTTTATAAAAATCTATACAATTAATGCTCCGAGTGCCAATGGATGTGAAAACCAGACCAACGTTAATAATTTAAATACACAAATTATTGGAGTTTCAATATTGTAATTCATACTACAGTTAATTTAAAAATTGAAAAGAGAGCGCAGTTATTTCATTGTTTTGAATTTTCACTTCTATCGGCAGGTCTTAGGACTACCTCGACTTCTTTTTTTGTAATACGGATTTCAATTCTAACGCGTTGTTTGTTATTTATTTGATTCATAACGAGATATGTCACGCCTAGGGCTTCATTACGAATGGATTCTGGGAAATAAATGATTGTATGAAACCATAAATATGAAATGATAAAAATCAAGGAACAAAACAGTCGTAGGAAAAAACGAAATACTGGAACAGTGGCGATATAGATAATTTAGTTTGAAGCTTAAAATATATACATATATTGTTTCATTTATAACTTTTTATTTTAGTAAATACCGATTACCTAAGCCTTCTTTCGATTGTCGTATATATAAATAAATATAAGTTCGAATATAGAAATATCCTACCTTATATCATACCTTCAAATATAAGTTTCGATAATAGCCGTTTTTACAATTAACTAGTGGGCCCGGTAGACGTTGTCCCGCTCTGATTATAACAAAGTATAACAAAATAATCCTTGACAAATTATAGCAATTATACCAAAACCTTCCTCATGAATCCATCTATGCACTGGTGAAAACTGCATGAGGATCCGTTCAGTAGTTTTTGAGTTTATCGCGAACAGACAGACAAACACGCGGTAGGGGACTTTGTTTTATACGTTTTATACTATGTAATGACGATAAACAAATTATCGTCTGCTACGTCTGTCTGTTCGCAATAAACTCAAACTACTGAACGGATTTTCATCCGCTTTTCACCATTAGATAAAGTGATTCATGCGGAAAGTTTTGGTACATAATTTGTCAAGGTTTTTTTATTATCAAGTTAATAATTTAAGAAAACTCAAAACTATGTTTTTGTAGGTAACCGAACTAAAAAGTAGATTACATTTTGATATGCTTAGCGTATTATTTATATACTAGCTGTGCCACGCGGCTCCACACGCGTTTTTTTAAATGTATTAAAGAAATGTAAAATTGTAAGTAGGTGTGTACATTACAGAAAGGCTTTTACAAAAACGTTTGTCACTACGACACGCACGTCATCTACTGTAACATGTAACGTGTACATTAGATATATGAATACTAATAGTATCTCGAATGGGATGGGATTTATCATCAGCAACATACCTGGAATTGCAACCTACTATATACCACACTCAGTGCTCACTAACACTATATAAGAAAGTAATGAAAATTTTAAGCTATACATTATCGAACAATATGTCTTAAATCTTTTATTATATAGATATAATATGCCCATAATGTCGATATACTTAATTTATTCTTATACGTCGCTATAATCATTAGGTTATGTAGACGCCAACGCGGTAAATAAAACAATATGGCCTCCAAATTGACCAAAAAGATGGTATAATTCATATTACATACAAATATATGACTTTTAATTATGTATATTTATTCTTGGAGTCCAGTAAAGCACACGTCTCACGTGGTTGTAACATATTTTTGATCAATTTCACAAGGACGAATGCACAGTAGTATGTAGTTCATCAATTCATAGTGTACCAATTCAAATAAAAAAAGAATCATTAAAATCGGTTCACAATTGACGAAAATATCGATTAACATACATTAAAAAAAATACATACAACCGAACAAAAACAAAGTCATCTGGTCTGTCTGTTTATCTGTTCGCGATAAAGTCAAAAACTGCACATCGAATTTTCATGCCGTTTTCATCAGTAGATAGAATGATTCATGGGGAAGGTTTAAGTATAATTTTTCAAGGTTTTCTTTTTATTGTCGGGGCGGGACAACGTCTTCCGAGCCCGCTGGTTATCTGCCCGTAAAAGTCCCGTGAAAGTCGGTCCAACTGATTAGGAGATAGTAGGATATTGCGGACGAAGTCTTGAGTAACAAAATAAAATAGTCTAAGTTACTTCTTATAAGGTGAGTTTTCTGCCAGTGAAAGTCCCGTGAAAATCAGTTCAAGCATTACGGATATTCCACTGCGGTCGAAGGTGAATAAAAAACCTAAGTTACTTTTTATGAGGTCTGCTATCTACCAGTGAACAGCCCGTGAAAATCGGTCTAACCATTTTGGAAATAGCAATGCGGACGAAGCCGCGGACAAATAAAGTACAATATGTCAACCGCTATAATTTCGGCTATCTGCCAGTAAAATTCCCGTTAAAATAGGTCCAGCCGTTTTGGAGATTCCCCTACTCCCCTAGTGTTGTTAGTGTCTATGAACGGTGGTGATCGCTTAACATCGGGTAACCCACATGGTCGTTTGTCTGCTATGACAAAAAAAATCCATATTGAAAAACTATTTTGTCATTCTTTATACATCATTTATTATTGCTTTTTTAGTCTTTAAACGAACTTAATTTCATACTTACTCTAAGACTAGACATTATGATCATTTCTTTTTAATAATTAATTGATTTGATCAACACGATAAACTTATAAAATCAATATACTGTCGTTGGTTCTCACAAGTGTGGTAAATTTTAATCTGACATCTAGAAGTGAGTGATATACACATTCAAAGGTTTTGTAACATAGATCATTAGATGAACATGAATATAATTAAAACTCGTAAAAAAAGTCGATGCAGTTATACGGACTACCCACAGATGCGAAAATTCAAAACAATGTAATAACGGTGTTCTTTTTTAATTTTTAGATCAGTTATAGTCTAAATTATTTAAATTTAATAAATTGTAAATTGAAATTATTAATTTTCATATCTATTAGCACTCGGAGCAATAATTATGTACAGTTTTATGGAGTTTATTAATTAATCCTGCACAAGCTCATTAAAATATATATGTTTGTATTACATATACATAGGCCGCTATACTACGCGTCGCTAGTCTGTCGCAAACGCAATACCTCACGAGCATGTCGAAATCATCGGTGACGCGAACCAATCAGTTTTTGTCCTATCAAAAATAACTCAACACGCTTAAAGAAATATTCACTTAAAAAACGCATTTTTGGGTTGGCTTACATCCAACTAAATAATATGAGCTAAGAAGTCTATATTTCGAAATCGCATATACTAGATAGATATTTCAATGAATAAAAAATTTGAGCTGTTACGGGACGCCTGGCAGATGTGAAACACATGTGTAACACAGGCACAGGTTAGGCCGTGCATGGAATACTGTTCACATCTCTGGGATGGCTCCGCCCAACACCTTCTTGATGCTCTAAACAGGTTACAGCGATATGCTGTCCGTATTGCGAATGATGCAGACATCACTAACAACCTTGAAGCGCTTCAGTTGCGAAGAAACATCACCTCATTGAGCGTGTTTTATCGTCTGTATCATGGCGAGTGTTCTGAAGAGTTGTTTAACCTCATTCCATCTTCTCCTTTCCACTACAGAACTACATGGCCGGGTACTCGTCTGCACAGATTCACAGTGGCAACCATCCCAACTAGAACGAAGAAGTTCGAAAGCTCTAATCTTTATCGCACTGTGAAGATATGGCATCGCCTCCTAGCCAGTGTGTTCCCTTCCTCATATGATATGGGGTCCTTCAAACGAGGCGTGAATAGGCACTTTTGCAGGTCGGCATGATAGCGACGACTGCCGTTGTTTTTTAATATCGACAGTCGCCGATATTTATAGACTGTACTGTATTTTCTATCAAGTACTGTGCAGCAACTTTGTCGAACCAGTTTAAAAAAAACGTAGTAAACAACACTGTACACACTATAAGTATGCGAGCTCAGTGCGGCAAGAGAGATTACGCACAGTCGCTTGCGCATGGCGTCGCGTCGTCACGTCTCGCCACGCCAACAATCAGGTTTACTCTCGCCTATAGATGTATCACATCAATAAATTGACAAAACTTAATTGTGCCAACTTACTTGATAATCGGTAAATGGTATCTAAAGAAATATATACCACTTATACCAATATGTATCAGTTTTTTAATGAATAAGGTTTTATGCTATTCCGTTTACCATTAATCGCCACTAGATGGCGATATAACGCATAAACTTCTATAACATCCAAACAGAGCGCCATGAAAATAGATGTGTTCATTTTATTATAAGACAACTATTTTTACAAGAAAAAACAAACGCTTGGGGAGCTGTAGGCGGGAACAGTATATCAATATATATAGTAGGTAGTATTATACCAAGTTAAAAATAACGAAACGAATAAATCGTTGTTTTCAAAAAATAAAATACTTTCTCGGTATCGGACGTCACGTGATGACGATAGAAAAAATACTAAGTATAGATTAACCACGAAAATAGTACAAAAAGGTGACTAGTATATAAATTATTAGTCTGTTTACTTCGCATAAAGCAAATAACACACACATAACGAATACATTTTCAACGCCTATGCACATTATACACAAAATTCTATGTAATAATTATGTCGGTACATTGACATATTCATTCGAATTATTTTAAAATTCGCCGCATAAAGTTTTCAATGGATAATATATTTTATGAATATTTCAAAAGAATTGCTCTTTATGTTGCACGAAAAAAATCAGGTACCTTTTTTTACAACGATAGCTGTACTGTGATTTGTGATTGCATCGAAAACATAATAGTTCTACCATACAGCGTAAATCTCAAAGAAATATCTAGCTTATTAATTTATTTTACTTTAAAATAATCCACAGATTTAAGTTATCGGCTGTAATAAATACTAAAGTAATAGTGTTGCGTCATTTATGATTTTCAGTAAATATTTTATAACCTGATAAAAAAATATTGAGTAGTTCAAACAAACGTTTGAATCTAAATACAATAAACATATAAAGAAGTCATTGCTTTTTTAAAATATACCTGAATTAAAAAAAATACATATAAGTAAAAAAAAATAATAAGACAGATGTTATCGGACGGACTCTTTGTCCAAAAGTAGAAAATATATATAATACTAGCGGGCCCGGTGAACGTTGTCCTGCCTTTATAATAAAAAAAAATCGTAAAAGTCAACCGCAGCGCCACCTACCGGGTCCAATTGTGAACCTAAATCCACTGGAACACGTACACAAAATTTCATCAAAATCGGTCCAACCGTTTAGGAGGAGTTCAGTGACATACACACGTACAGAAGAAATTTATATATAAAGATAATAATACACGTTGAAATTTTAATCTTAGAACTTATAATAAAGTCGATACGTTCTAAAGAGATTATTGAAGTGTTTCATTTAATTTTTAATATTCCATATAAATTCCGATGAGAATCATAAAAGAAATATCGCCTGAAATATTAGCTGTTATTGAAAATAACATTGCATTTACAACATGAGATACACTTTCTTCAACTAACTTATGCTCCCGGTTGCGCACGGTCTAATATAGTTTTCAACTAGAACTGTTTCTTTTTGGATGAAATGTAACCTTTTGTCCATTTCGGTACCCTTTCATGAAGTGTATGGAAATTTTCATGATATACGGTTAAGCTGTTAACACGTGAAAGCGTAAACAAAAAATCTTACGTTCGCATTTATATTATTAGTAAAGGTACAAGCAATAGTATGTTATTAACAAAACATTAATAAATTTCAATCTCATATCATGTGTTTTTTTGACAGCCAATCTACATTATTACTGCCATTGTCGATTAAGCAATAATATTATTACAAATGCTTTGTGATAATTTCAATATTCTAACAATTTGGTGGCCTCCTTGTTAGAACTTTCTAGGAAGTTTTTGTGCATTTCAGAATTCATGCTCCGTTGTATTATTTCCCATCCATTCCACTTGTGTACAATATCCGAACTATATTATATAAAACACCACCAAATTACAAAATATAGAGTCAAATAACACAAGATTATGAATAAAATATAGAATTAACTACAGGAGTGAATCAAATCAAGTCAAAAACTCATTCCTACATGTTAGGTATATCGCAGTCACTCACCAGTTATTATAATAAGGGCGGTTGCAAGACACTTGTCAAGCATAAGATTTCCAATTTTCCACTTGCTTCTATCATCTTATCTGGCACAGTATTCGCGGAGGTGCTCGCGCGAAATCAGAGAAAGTGGTAAAATCAAAGGGGTTGGGGATGAATGGGGTAACAAAACTACTGCTCACCGAAAACCCTTTTATTAAATTGGCTCATTTTGAACGATAACATTGCGTTTTTTGCACACATGCTTTGACTCTAAAATAGCATGACATTGTTTCAAAACTGTACTTGTTAATTGTGGTTGATATATTTTTAAGATACCGAATGCCAGTCTAGAATTACATGTGTCCAGGCAGCTGGTTTGGGTACATACATAAATAAATGTGGTCCTGACGTTTTTTTAAGGTTAAAAATTTATCAAAATATTTTAGTGAATTCTAAGAATTGTGTACGTTCGTAATAGATTGTATTTGTATGCGAACTAATAATAATATATTTTTATTAGATACTAGACAACGCCTTCTAATTCGTTCTAGTGAAAATAGTTTTCTGAAACAATCGTGCCCAATATTTGATTTGACACGTCGAGTAGAAGTCTCACTCTTCTACTCCGTCTAATATCGGCTTTCTTCGGTTTTGTAAATTTGAAAATAAAAGAGGCTAACATTTTTACAAAAGAAGGAATTATTTTATCGCCAATACTATACTTTAATATTATTGTCATTTTTCTTTCTTTTTCAGTACAACGAATGGAGAAACTAGCAAGCTTTTAAAAAAAAAATCAACAGAAAATCGCTTTGTCTCAACTTAACTGACTTTTAACTTCATAACTTGTTTCATATATTGTCTAATGTAACAAAGTCTCACATGAAAACACGTCTAAAGATAACAATACAGATTCATGGATATCTGTTCAAGACAGAGAGATATATGTTAATTTTCATTATAATTTGTATGCGAATGCTTAAAGTACATTTGGAATAGCGTCTGTCTTAGTTGTATGGGAAAACGTATTGGAGAACCAAGTTAATTTCCGTAGTCATAGCACATGAACTCCACAGTTATAACAAACCATCGACTACTTAACCAAATAGACAACTACAGGTAGAATGTACTAAAAACGCTTATCAATGGTTAGGGTATACGAGAAAAAAAAGGCAAATATATCGACTACTTCCAACGCAAGACACGAGCCGTCAAGCGGTTTTTTTTTATTGTCGTTGCGGCTTACATCTGATTTAGTAGTTTAACTCGTATATAAAACATTTCGTCAGTTATTAGACAATTTCCTACGTAAGCATGTCATTCTTACATTAATTTTAAATGCAAATGTGAGTTTCTCTATTCGTTACGTTTTTACGTCTTAACTACTTAACCGTTTGTTATTTCGAACTGGTTTACGCCATCGCCCCAATGGGTCTTCATACCTTCACCGGACTACTAAGGCCAGCGTTTTAGGCGCTCAGCCGCGTGATGACAAGTAAAAGGAGTGGATACAATAATGTGAATCTATCTAAGCTAATCGTGCTCTAAGAATTAGTAAGGTACATATGTATACCAACAAGTGTGCCTCGCGACACAACTTAACCAATAATCATTAAAATTACAGAAAAGGGCAAAGGATGGGTACCCTTTGTCCTAAAAGTAGATTGTTCCCGAAGGACTCGTTAAGTCTGCATTAAAGAGAACGAAGCCCCGAGCAAAAGCTAGTTGTGTGTAAGGTTAATTGTACAGATTGTTAAGTGGTTATTTTTGAGTAGCGGTTTCTATCTGATTTATTAATAAGATAAATTCACAGAACATTCTCAACCGATATTAGCCGTCTATTCGAATGTGTTGTTGTTAAAAAATAAAACCAATCAACCGAAAACAATGCCACCGTGTATTTTTAATTATTCTACATCGATTGACAAGTCACTTTAATCTCCTACCGACAACAGCCGCGGTGTCCCGTTTTTTATGTATAAGATACTGATTTTGAAGCCGTATTCGATACACAAGTGGTGAGCCATTTTTTTTATCGATGATGATTTGTAGTCCGGTGAAGCCGTTAAGACCTTGCTAGGTCAATAGCGTAGTCAGTTCGAGAGAAGAAGATTTTTTTTTATCGGTGACTGAAAAAAGTATTCAAAGTGATACTGATATGATAGTGCGTTTATGAATGCGGTTTCAAAATTCTTGAAAGAAAAGATTAAGTTTTCCGTAAAGTGAAAACATCGTGTAGTTTAAGTAAGTACCTCGGTTATATTGACTCAAAAATGTGTTTCCTATAGCTGTACTCGCAGACTCTGCTATGATTGGGCTTACTGGGACTGAGGTGAAGCGTGAAGCCGTCGACAGAACAAGATGAAAAAGCGTAGTGTCTGCCCTCTACCCCGACACTTTAGGGGTATAGAATCTCAAGAGAGAGAAAGGTAGCTGATAAGAGTCAGTACGCTTTCTACATTTAGCGTTTTAAAATCCCACTTCTCGTTTAGGTTAAGCGTGTTTACCATCTTAAGCCACGTAGTTGTTTCTCATCAGATGAGATTGTGATGCAATGCTTAAACCTAAAATATATTTTTTTAGTATAATATATTCAGACTCATTAACTTCGAACATTCGGTCTGATGTTCCTCGCGTCCGCAGGAAATATACATCTCAATCCCCCATACGTGCTCCCCGGGTGTTGCTAAAGAGTAACACATTTTTGGCCGCTACACTGTTCCACATAAATTGAACCTCGCAGCGAGAACTAGAGTAATCAATTAAGCGGCCATAGTCAAAGACGGATACTCTATTTAGCCATACGATTAAGAAAAACTTCGAACATTTTTCAAATACACTTCGAGAGCTAATCATAATAATTAGATTATTAAACGTCGAAAAATATTTATGTATATATACATAATTAAATTATATATAATATATATTTTGTGTATACACAACACGTGAACGAGTCATTAGAAACGTCGAGATATTCGAGTGGGTTGAGACAAGTAGGCTTTTCGAGAGAGGAATTTTAGGTATGTCTACAGCTCCCGAGTGCCATATCAAAATATTACACCCCAATTAGGACACATAAACCTTGAGATTTCATACTTCAGCGTGATCTTGTGTCTAAAACTAAGTTAATTACATAATTTCAAATGTATTATAGCGTATTTATAAATTTGATTTGGTTGCTATATATTATTACAAATAATTCACAGGCCTACAATGATTTTGGTGCCGCTAAAAGTAAAACTGATTTCAAATACGTTCGGTAGGTACTCTAATAAAAAATTGATACTTACTTTTTTAATGCTACGTGTAGTTTTCGAGATTTCGCAATGGTAAATAAATTAAAAAGAATTTAATACATTTATTAAAAAACAAAAGAACATTTCATTCAAAACATTTAAATACATTTAATTACTCGATATTTTACAGGTTAGAAGCTCCTCTTTTTACATTTTCTCCGATGGTTGTCTTCAGGACAATAGGATTATCCAGATAGTGTACTTTTATGCTCATATTACATCCAAGATTTTTAAAGCTAACTAAGAGCTCTTGAACTAATTCTTTGTAATTTTATTTACGTAGCTTCGCGAATTTGACAGCTTCCCACGACGTCTTGCGGACTAATTAACCAAATTATAACATAAAATTAGCGGCACCAAACAAATTTTTTTTTTTTGTAGACCTGTGATAATTAATGAATCAATGTTAAGCGAGATTCACTAATGAAAAATATCCCTAGAAACTTAGACATTACATGTAAAGGAGGTATTGTATTTTTAATTTAGCGAAGAAGATCTTATTTGCCGTCGTCTTTCCTGGTTATATGGAGTTGACTTTTCAATCACCATTGATAATTTGTATAAGGATACAAAGTATTCATCAGTTAGGCCGAGAGTTTTTATCTATTTGTAGACATTTGGTAAGCGAATATCTGCGATTATAAAAAAATCTAGGTTATTGGTTTTTATTTTTCTTCGGTACATAGAACCATAGTTTTTTTTTATGTCATAAGAGACAAACGAACAGGTGGGTCACCTGATGTTAAGTGATCATCACCGTCCATGGACACTAACAACACCAGGGGAGTCGCAAGTGTGTTGCCAGCCTGTGTTTGGGGGAAAAGAGGAGGGGGAGGAGAGGTAGGCCTCCGGCGCTCTCACTGATCGAACGAAACGCAACAATGCAAGCACTGTTACTTCACGTCAGTGTTTCTGTGAGAGGGTGGTACTACCCCGAACGAGCCGACCCTATCATGTGGAAACCAGTAATAGCTTCAGCATTGCTCTACCACCTATAGAGTGTAATATACCACTACCACCTATAAGTATAAATTTTCTTAGAAGATTTGGTAGCCATCGTAAACCAAAATTAGTTGACAGATGTGGATGGTTATAGTATAAAGTATCAAACAGATGTAGATTTCACTAGGTTTTAATTGGTAATAACAGTCCGCAGTAATATATAAACAACGTTAAAAGGATCGCGGACTGCGGTAGATTAATAGACTGCTAGTCCTGACAACTGAGTTGGAAGATCTTGTGCTTATTTGTATTCTTGGTACTATTTCGCAAAAGAAATAAATATTTTGATGGTTCCTTAGACAAAACTTGCTTAGATTCTATCTTCCTTAATGTCTGTAAGCGTTATCTTTCCCTTATTAGAATAAGAATTAGCTTACACTTTATCAAGAGCAACCTTGTAAACACTGACACGTATTATCACTACATAGTATAAAACAAAGTCGCTTTCTCTGTCCCTATATCCCTATGTATGCTTAAATATTTAAAACTACGCAACGGATTATGATGCGGTTTTTTTTAATAGATAGAGTGATTGAAGAGGAAGGTTTATATCTGTAATAACATCCATTAAATAGTGGAGAAATACTGCTATTTTTGAGGTTTGAGTATATGTAAATGTATATATATTCAGCAATGAATAAATCAAAACTACTGGATCGATTTTATTCATTTTTTCAGTGAATGACATAGGCTATATATTTTATACCCGTGCGAAGCCGGAGCGGGCCGCTAGTTACATTATAAAATACTGTAAAAACCAGTCACTATAACAGGTTTTTTTTTTACATCCGCGTAAGACGACTAAAGGAATGTAAATATAGTGTATTTTATTTTTTAGCCTATGATAAATTTTTTATTAAATGTATTTTTTGGCAGATGTCCAGAATTAATAAACTTCAATATGATGGAATTTAATAGCGATAAATGCCTAAAACATGTGGTCAAATATAAAAACCGGACGTTTTCTTTGTCGTTAAAGAACTTTTTCCCATAAATTATGGAAAAATAAAAGAGTTTAAACATATTTTGGGTTCTCGTTTGTTTCCCCGGATTGGATATTTCGTGGATTTAATCAATATGAGAAGTGCGCTTTAATATTGTTTGTAAAATATATTTGGCTTGACTATATGTAATTATTTTGTATTGTCGGGAAATGTTAATTAGCTTTGATGCGTTCATAGAATAAAAAAGTGTGTGTACTTATGTACACGCGATAGAAGTTCTACTTCTTTGGCGTAACAAGATAAAAATCTTTCCAAAAATTTTATCTTTCGCCTTATTCTACGTTTGTAGAAAAAACGACACTAACAATAGAAAAAAGGTATTTAATACACTGAAAGTTTTAATACAAAGAAATACAAACAACAAATACAAAGAAACAAAATGTTGACTATAGCTAACTTCAGGGTGTCGGTTTTTCGTGACAAAAAGTGAAAAAGTACGAGCATGTTAAAATTTACTCTCATCATTTATCCCTAACGCGCAAAAGAAATATAACTTAAAAAGAAATATTTTCCTATGAAGGGGTCCTTCAAACAAAGGAAGAGAAAAGTATTGGGGGGGGAGAAAGGGGGAAGGAAAGGATGGGGGGGGGGTTTTTTTGGTTGCGGAAGAAAAATGGAGAAAAAAAAAAAAAAAAAAATTTTAAAAAGGGGGGATAAGAAAAAAAAAAAAAAAATTTTGACACGTTAAATTTATATTCTTATTATATTTATAGAAGATTGATAAATAACTATAATAGTGTTTGGTATAGACTAAATATCAAATTTAAATTATTTAAGATTTTATCGCGGTGGAAGTTTTTTTTTTAAGTCCCCTTTTTCCCCCGGACATTATCCGAGACTTTATTTATTTATGAATTTATTACTTCCAAAAAAATTTTTTTTTTGGAACTTCTGTTTTCCTTTCTATTTATTTCTTTTTTTTGCTATCTCTGCCACGTGTTCCATGGACGTCAGAAGTGACTCTCTAGTGTCTTCATCCTCAACTATTTTATGTAGTACCCCTTCTGTGAGTTCGATGTCTATCTGGGATTTGAGGCCACACCTGGACGAGTCAAACCTGGGACAGTGAAGGAGAAGATGGATCATCATCTCCTCGGTATCCAGGTCGCACACACAAGCGGAACTGTCTTTGATCTTGAAGCGGTGAAGGTACGCCGCGAAGCCCCCATGTCCTGTAAAGAGTTGCATGGGGTCGGTGACAGCCGTGTCTTCTTCACTACCCGGTGGGCGTTGCTCACCTTCGGGAAGAAGACACGCGTCAACGCCCCTGTGGCTGAGGCCTCGTAGCGCTCCTGCCACCGCTCGACAGTTTGTTCTCGTATAATTCGCTTGTCGTACGACACCGGATACTGGTCGTAGTCTGGAGCGGTTCTCTTGTGAGCGGCCCGTTTGCCTAGGTAGTCTGCTCGCTCGTTGCCTAAGGTCCCTATATGGGCCCGTACCCAGTGCAGGTGGACTGAGCCTCCCTCTGTCCATATTCCCCTCAGAGTCTGTTGTGCTCCCAGAGCCAGATGGTGCGGTGGTGTCGGGTTTGCCAGCATCTCCAGAGACGGTTTAAAGTCACATTGGTGGAAGTTTGTACGCTATTTTATTATACTTCATAGGTTTTAGCGTTTCATCATAATCTCATTTGATGGGGACTGGCATCTCAAGTGCGTGTGCCGGAACACATCAACAGGTGCTTGGCGACAGATTTAATTGAGGGTGGTAGCGTAGCTAGACTGGCTTAGAAAAAGCCATACCACCATACTATGGCGTCATCACGATAGTTTTCTAACCGAAAGCTAGGACTCAGTTGCTAGGATTCGAAACTATGTCCATCATCGCTCCTAATCTTTTTTTTTATGTCATAGGTGGCAAATGAACATGTGAGTCACCTGATGTTAAGTGATCACCACCGTCCATGGACACTAACAACACCAGAGGAGTCGCAAGTTCGTTGCCACCCTTTGGGGAAGGGGTAGGGGAGGGAGAGGGAGAGGAAAGAGGAGAGGGGAGGGGAGGTGGGCCTCCGGCGCTCTCACTGACCGAACGAAACGCAACAATGCAAGCACTGTTACTTCTCGTCGGGTTTCTATGAGAGGGTGGTACTATCCCGGGCGAGCCGACCCATTCATGCTGAAATCAGTTATAGTTTCAGCGTGGCTCTACCACCATTAAAAACAATCTATCCATCCTACTATCAGTTTTGGAGCGACATAGACTTTTTTTGTTGTAGCACTGCACTATGCCTAATATTACAGTAGAGATTAATAATAATCGTGAAGACTATGTAGCCTTCTTGTAATTTGGTCTCCAGTCATATATTTAATTAACGAGACATAATATTAAATTTATTAAACAGACGAATCCGCTGAGCCAAGTTTGTGTAATATTTGTGGAAAAAAATATTTCTCAATTGAACTCAAATGAGACAGCTTGTTTAATATATTCGTAACCGATGCCAAAACTGATGTAACACCTTAGTATGATATAATTTTCACTATAAATTACAGTAGTAAACAACATAACCGGAAAATTTTAACCGAAGATCAAAAGCTGAGCCCACACGAATCATTAGTAATTTGACGTAATTCTAAGAAAAAATGTGGGAAAAATATAATTATAATTGGACTGCACTAGAAATAATTCAATTATGGAATAGATTTACGTAAATTAAACAGGTTACAGAGTTAATTCGGCTATGTTTCATACGGATAAAGACGGAACTACAATTTAAAAACATTGTGTGCATTAATTTTTACATGTAAAAGAAATTAATTTTTTTGGTTTAAATATATTAAATTATATATATATGAGAATGTTCATAAAGTATATACGATGTCCCGTAGTATAAATATTTAGCTATACATTTACTCAGTTTTGTATACCACTAGACCCAGGCAGATCCTTATACATACACATACTCAGAAATACATACCTAACTTACGTTTAATGCGTAACGAAAATTTTACCCTCCCATGCCACAAGAAGTTTCACTTCGATAGAAAAATATCCTGTATTACACTGGAATCGTAACCGTAATATTAGGTCTTCAGTTAGGTTTTATAAATTGAGTCATAGTGTTGACCTCTGCTTCTGTTGCAAACGATTTCGTTTTAGATAATATTATATTACTAGCTGTACCCGCAGCTCCACATGCGTTTTTTAAATTTGTATTAAAGAAATATACAATTTTGAGATCATGTACAATTATAGAAATGCTCTTTAAATACAATTAATTGTAAATACGACGAGCACGCCACTAAAAGTAACATGTAACGTGTACATTGAATATATAAATACTAACAGCGTGCCAAATGAGGTTTGTCATCAGCAACATATTTGGAACCTTAACCCACCATGTAACTTCCTCAGTGCTCTCTTACACTGTATAAGGAACTAATGAAACAATAACTTAAAATATTATTATAAAGATTTACATTTACATTACATTTAATATACATTGCCATTATTATAATTAAGATTTTGTGACTATACAAAAAATAAACACATGTCTGTTCCGCAAGAAATTGTATTATAGAATTCTTTACGTAATACGTTTATAATCTAAGACCTTATTAGGAAGACCTCTATATAATTAAAGTTATTGATAATTATAATGGCAAATTGTAAACAATAAGTTGATAATTATTTCTCTTATTAAAAATTAAAAATGAGTTGAAATCTTGCTAAATTTCATGCAGACAAAGTTGCGAGTAACAGCTAGTCTGAAATAGAATAACCTCAATTACTCTCAATTAATCAACTACTCGATGCAAGTCCCGTGAAAATCGGTCAAACTGTTCTGGTGATAGCACAGCGAAAGAAGCCGCGGTTAACAGCTAGTCTAAATTAAAATAAATTACTTTTTATAAGGTCCGCTATCTGCCAAAAAAGTTAGGTTTTATAAAAGGGGAAACATAATTTATTGGTTTAATTGAAAAAAGGGAGAAAAAAAAAGTGAAAGTCCCGTGAAGATCATCTAACCTGTTTTGGAGAAAGCACTGTGGGCAAAGCCACGGTTGAAGATCGCAGAACACACCAATGCATCATGCGAATCCCCCCAGGCCCTCAATATATAACTTATAAGCGTTGCACCCGCGTAGAGGGATTTCAATTTGGAAACAAACTGTCGACCATCCAGAAACTTTGATATGAAATAGTCTACTAATGGTGAGATAATCTTTTCAAAAATTTACTTAAGGATGGAAGAAGAAAATAATCAAAAATTGATAAAAAAAAAGGAATTTATTTAAAAGGGGAAATTCTTAACACGAAAATATCAAAGGAAAAAAAATAAACAATCCCAGGAATTTTCAAAAAAATTTCTTAATTTAAAAAACAGCTAGTATAAATTAAAATTGTCTAAATTACTTTTTGTAAAATCAGCTATCTGCCAGTGAAAGTCTCGTGAAGATCAGTGGAACAGTTTTGGAGATAGTACTGCGGGCGAAGCCAGGGTTAATAGCTAGTATAAACTAAAATTGCTTGAATTACTTTTTATAAGGTCAGCTATCTGCCAGTAAAAGTTTCGTGAAGATTGATCGAACCGTTTTGGAGATAGCACTGCAGGCGAAGCCACGGTTAACAGCTAGTATAAACTAAAATTGCTTAAATTACTTTTTATAAGGTCAACTATCTGCCAGTGAAAGTTTCGTGAAGATCGGTCGAACCGTTTTGAAAGTAGTACTGCGGGTGAAGCCACGGTTAACAGCTAGTCTAAATTAAAGTAGCCTAAATAACCCGCTGTATTTTTTCTATCTGCCAGTGAAATTCCTGTCAAAATCAGTCCAGCCGTTTCGGAGATTACCCGGAACAAACAGACAGACAGACAGACCGACAAAAATTTTAAAAATTGTATTTTGTTATTAATTTCGTGTATACTCTCACACCGAATCAGTAAAAAAATATTAATTTGATATTACATACAGACACTTCATTTTTTTTTATATGTATAGATATAGAAGAAGATATGTACCTGTCATGTATGCTATGACAAGGGTACCGATTTGACCTCTATTACTACGTACAAATATTCCTTATATTGGATTTTTAGAATGCGTTAATATTAGGGTGGACGTTACTTTGCCCTTTCGCTTAGAATTGATTGGCCACTGTTATGTCTTACTGCAACAGAAAATGTTTGAGAAACAAGAAGTAATGTAAAAGTACGTAACCCAGTAAATTTTGCCTTCTCAACTCACCTGGAAAAGGCAAATACTAATATTTTATATCATCAAAATATGCAATTTGTAATAATACATGAATGTCAGTTAATATAACACAAGATAAATGATTTTCCTTTTCATCTTGAAAACGAGTATGACTATGGATACAAGTGACACTGTTTTTTGCATTAAGTTCCACATGGACGAAGTCGCGGGCACAACTAATTTATAATATGATTCTAAAAGTATAACTCTTCAGTTGTCATTGTTGCAATACTTATAAATGTGCTTTATATTTGACCACGAAGCTCAAAGGTGGAAAGGTTAATTGACTAACGTACAATGAGTGCCAAATATTGCTATGTATCTGGCTGATTATGTTAGTGCAATTCTTTATGATTGTAGTTATTAAACAAGATCTCAAAACATGTAACTAATAAAAACACTATTTGAAAAACTCGTAAAGTTCGATTAACTAAGCGGAAAGAACGGTAGCAGTACGGAAACTGGTATTTGTAAAACTCGAATAGTAAAATCAGTCATTTATTGGATTCCCTTGTTACAAACACTAATTGCTCTTTAAAAGCGTATAACGCCTGATTCATAGCGAGCGTTAGAAAAACGCTAGTACAGGATTCTTATATTTTTTCTATATATTTTACTATTAATAATCATCACTTTAATTGTTATATTTATAGTCATGTCGATTTAATATAGGAATAATATTCTTATAATATTTTTTGTTTTGTTACAGGTAAAATCTTGACAATAACTATTGTAATGCAATACATCGAATATACTCCAACAACAATACTAGAATCGGATATATTTATTGAAATAACAGAAAGTAAGTAATAATAACCGTAAACACCTCTAGTTTCTTCACGGTATATTTTATACTAACTGACCCGTGCTCACTTCGTTGGGCGGTAATAGGCATTATCAAGCTACAGCCTTTTTCTAGAACTCAATCATATATCTCTCATCGTTAAGGTAGCGTTCGTAAGAAACGTTTTCGTTCGACCATTTTTTCTCCTACTCCCTAGATATTACCCCCTACAAATTCACAAACTTTACCTCTTTATGATATTAGTATAGATAATATAATTAGTTAATAGCTTCTGCCCGCGACTTCGTACGCGTGGAATGGTTATTTTGGGCTAGGACGCAGCGGAAGCGCAGAAAAGGAAAAAATACCCCGATTTTGCAACATTCTTGCTCTCTGCTCAGCTCCTATGGGTTTTAGTGTAATGATATATAGCCTATAAGCTTCCCCGATAAATGAGCTATATAACACTGAAAGAATTTTCCAAATCGGACCAGTAGTTCCTGAGATTACCCCCTACAACGTCACAACGTCACAAACTCACAAACTTTACCTCTTTATAATATTAGTATAGACTACACCATAATATTATATTATTTGTTTTACATTCAATAAGCATTCGGCTTCATTGTAGGATGCGAATTCAAGATCTTTGAGGCTACATTTGAACGCGATATCACTAACAAAATCAAAATATACCTACTTTATTCAATTTAGGCCCTGAGAATGCGCTGCTTATGAACGTCAAAGCTACCACCGGTTCGGAAAATAACCCAGTCATCGTGAAGAACCGGCAAGAAACTCGATCTGGTTTATCACTTCATATTATATATTTTTACAAAACATAAATAGTTACTTTCGTTTTTAGTGGATGAACAGAGAGGGGTGTCATTTCCAGACGTCACAATCGTTCACATATTATCCACTCTATAATAATAGCATTTAGAGATTAAAACCCGCTTGATATGGTTCTTGAACTCACTATCCGGCAAATCGGTAATGTGTTTTAGGACTTTGTTATAAAACCTAACACTATTAACTAAAAAACTGTTTTTGGTCTTATTGAGTCCGAAGCATGGAATGACCTATTTATTGCTGTTTCTAGTATTTAAATTATGTTGGTCTTTTAGTAGATCCTTCATGTCTAAGTTTTTGCAGACATATATTAAATTATCAAGAATATATTGGGAGGGCAGAGTTAAGATACCGAATTCCTGAAACTTAGTATTTAATGATTCACTAGGCCCCATATTATGAATTGCTCGCACTGCCCGTTTCTGTAGTAAGAATACGGTGTCCACCTCAGCTGCTGTCCCCCACAACAAAATACCATATATACTATAACCCAACTACAACTAAATAATTAAGAAATAATGATACAATGAATAGCTTTAATGTAGAATGTTAAAATTCACCCGCAGAAATTTTATAAGTCCATATATTTTTCCAGTGAATCGTTAAAATTGGCAAAATGCCTAAATTTTCACACGCCGTTTCTCTGTACGTTCGTGTTGTTTATGAGGGTCTGAAAAAATATAAGGAAGTGCTTCCTTCATAAAGCTTTCAACGGCTTCCTGAAAATGAAAATTATTTTAAAAATCGTTATCTACTGTTGCCTTTGTTTATTAGTATATTCTAAATGTATGAAACGTACATGATTATAAGGTTTTTAATATACCAGCTGATGAATATGGTGATCCACGGAAAATAAATTTAAATTGGTTCAAGTCATATGGTAGAGTGTGATGATTACTTTGTGATTACTTTTTTAAAGCATTTTACTTCTCAATAACTGTCTCGGTCAGTTTATAGGCTTTAGCGTTGGGCCACAATCTTTCTAAATTTTAAATGACAATGTGGTCCAAGATGTTAAACACGATAAACGTAGAGGGGACTGACCCTCAAGTGCAACTTTAAAACACACACACCTGTTGTTGCTTGACGAAATTTTCTACTTGGTTTTTTTTATGTCATAGTAGGTAAACGAACAAGTGGGTCACCTGATGTTAAGTGATCACCACCGTCCATAGACATTAACAACACCAGGGAAGTCGAAAGTGTGTTGCCAGCCTGTGTTTGCGGGAAATGGAGGCAGGGGGGAGGGGGAGGGGAGGGGAGAGAAGGATGGAAGGAGGTGAGAAGGTGAACGTAACGCAACAATGCAAGCACTGTTACTTTACGTCGGTTTTCTATGAGACGGTGGTAGTACCTCAGGCGAGCCGAACCATTCATGCTGAAACCAATAATAGCTTCAGCGTGGCTCTACAACCTACTTAACTGCCTGGTAGTTAATCTTATAAAAAGCTCTAAAACCATGTAAAAAAAATGCACATTCGGTTTCAGTAACTCGGGAATAATAAGCTTCATGAGATTTAATTTAAAAGCATTTATTTTGGTATACTAGAGAGACAGTTCAATTTTATTCATCCTAAATCTATACTTGGTCGTCAGTACTTGATGGTAATGATTTTTTTTATCTATTCAATTTCATTGTATTCCAATAAAAGATATCGTTCTAAGCGAAATCCCTAAGGAAATATTTTAATATACCGATAGCACACTCTCGTGAGAGACGTGTCAGAATATACCCCGTTTATGTTTCGAAGAGTCCCACAAATGTAATACGGACAGCAGGGTTCATTTATCACAATGATACTACGAGTTCAGTGGACTTAGGGTTGTCAATTTTGTTCAAGTTTCGATAACTTTAAGATCAGTCGGTTTTATTTGTTGTTAAATGCTTACAAACGTGGTGAATGAAATAAACAGAGTTGGATCAAACAGGATAATGTCATTGAGCGTTATATAAGTCTCTAGTTATGATTAAAATACGATGGATATTTCGGGTCCCACTGTTCTTAATTAAATGAAATATGTTCGTAATGAGATAAAGTAGCAACTGAACAACCAAACGTTAACTTTTCAATTCTGACAATGTTTTTTGAAGATTATGCTGTCTTCTATCTTTGTTTCTCGACATCCGTTAAATTTCTTAGGGACAAATTAAAATCGATATCTATACTAATATTATAAGAAGAACTGAAGAGTTTGTTTGCTTGAACGCGCTAATCTAAAGAATTACTGGTCCGATTTGAAAAGTTCTTCCAGTCTTAGATAGCCCATTTATAGAGGAAGGCTATAGGCTATATATCATCATGCTAAGACCAATACCACCAATGAAGAATGTTACAAAATCGTTTTTTTTTTATTCCCATTGAGAGCTTCCGCTGCATATTACTGTTAGCCCAAAGTAACTATTCCACGCGGACGAAGTCGCGAACAAATGCAAGTACTTTATATATAGAGGAAAAACAATAAAAAAGGTTAACAGCAAAAAAAATAACAAAATTTAAACAATGTTACGCTTGTCCCCACTCCACATATTACCTAAACATAACTTACCATATAGGTGACCTCATAAATGTAAAGAAAAAAATCATGAACATAAGTGAAACATACTAATATTTACTTAACTTTAAATTAATATAAGTGTTAACATCTATGTAACTAGGATAAGCAAATAAACGAAGGAAATGAAACCAATAAAAAAAAAAAAAAAAAAAAAAATTTAAAATCCCCAAATATAAAATATTATATATATGGATATAAGATAGATTAGACAAGGTCTCGGATTACGTCCGAGGTAAAGGGGGGGATAAAAAAAAAAAAAAAAAAAACATACTAATATATGGTATGTAACAATAAAAGGCTCTGTTGTTAATTTTCAACACTCAATTTAAATACGGGTTAAAAACTTAATTCCGTCATACCTCCTTCACAAGCATTAATCCAATGACACAGTAACAATGTTACGAAGAGGTAGGCATTATCGTCTCTGTCAACCCTAAAATGACATGTAATAAAATGTATCCAGTATTTACGTAGGGTCTTAGTACTCAGCAAATTAACCGTTTCTATTCGCCGGCTCGTGCTTTTATTAGAGCGAGTCACCTACGAAATTGCTTTCTCTATGACGTATACGGGTTGGTCCGACGCAAAAAGGTTCATTTGGAAACGAAATCCTGAATGAGTCATCAAGTTAGAAAAAAAAAATCTATTTGTAGGGTATACGATTGAGAGAAATTTGGAGAGCTGGTAGCTTGTTTCTTTTGCTTTTAAATCGCCTAATTGAATCATCTTCTTCTTTATCGCAACGTGAACTGTATAATTTAGTAAAAAGCTTAATACATAGTTCATTATCTAAGTATGACCTTTGTAGTAAATTACAATGTATTATAAAACACATATTTTTAGTTACAGTACCCGGCTTCTGATTTCGCACGTCGGGGATAACAGATGTCCCGCTAAGGACTGCTTGGTTCGGTTATGTAAAGCGTTCTCTCCGTCGCACAGTGCAATAACTGCGATAGACAAAGATAACGCTATACGAGACCGAACATAGCCGACTATCTCGGCCTTCTCCCTGTCTTGCCAAATCAAAAACTGGTTACTTTACTTTCGTGATTAAGGTCACACACTGTAAAAACCTATGGGCGTTTTTTATAGCAAATCTATAAAACATGTAATTCCTTGTACGTACACGCGCTGTTGCTTGCGTGATAAAATATCTGTGGCTTGATGCAAATTTAACGCCGTATTTTGTGAATACAATTCGGGTACAATGTTGCGGGGTATGAGTTTATATCTTGCTCACTATAATGAGACATAAATTTAAGCGCACAGAAATCGGTAAGGGTTAGTATTTAATAATTTTTTTGAAACATACAACTCTGCCGAGAAAACATGCAACTGAAAAAATACAAATACAATCAATTACATTAAAAATCGCACGATGAGATAACGAAGTCTTGTCTTACCTTTTCCCTAAACTTCACTATACTACGCAAACAAAAAACGATTTTAATAATTTCTTAAATATTATTTTATACATATTATAATACCATAAGGCACTAGACTATCCACCTACATTGATTAAACAAAGTATATTTACATAAGTAAGCATTATGAGGGAATTACCGAGACTCCTTATACAGTCAATATGCACATATTTGAGGAACAAACTCTAAACTGAATTGTAAATTTATTTACCTAGTATAAATTGATGTTTTCGACCTCTGTCTAGTCTCGAGGTTATTTAAACGTTAATTAAACTTAGACGTTTGTTTGATTTCGTTCAAATACTCGTTATTAACCTATTGAATGTAATCTTACTAGTTGGCCCGACCACGCGTGGCTGTGGCTCAGTTATTATACGATGAATTAAATAAAACACGTGCAACATAAAATAACCTGGAGTTGAAAAAGACATTTCAAAGTAAACGTGGTACCATCTATGAGATATCTATAACAGTCGGTCCTACAGTTTTCTGTCAACGAACCAATTTAAAGTGCCATCTGTCCGAGGCTGGTGAAACTTACAACCCATAAAACAATAATCAACATTGACGATAATTTAATTTGTAATGAAAAAATATTGAGACCATTAATCGAAATATAAATAATCCTATCTCTCAAGTTGGACCAAATTATATATAAATGCCAACTTTCATGAAGATCGATTGAGTAGTTCCGGAGTTCATCGCGGACAAACATCGTGACACTGGATTTTTATATATTTCGATTATTTAGGTACCTTAACATTATTTTTAAATAAAATGTTATCTTCGTCAGCCTTTCAAAGTTCTTATAGATGAACCTCTGTAAAACTTTCCGAGAACTTTCGAATGTTTCCTGTTTATTTGGAATACTTTAGGGGTATTACTTTCAGAATGTTTATGTCATCAAAGTCTTGCAAAAGAATTCATTTATCGTATATGTTGTTAACGCTCAGGAATGCTTATAAGGAAAATGAATATCTATATAAATAAAATGATAGAGATCTGTTGTCTAGACATTACGCAAAAAGTAAAGCAAGGAAGAGAGATATATTTATTCAGCACATACAACACATATTTACAAGTATTAAAAAATTTGAGTGACACAAAAGGTGTTTGTTTCAGCATAAGCTGCAATTTGCAAGCGCTGCAGCGCTGTTTTTCAGACAATGCCTGCTGTATACTAATATATGGACGAAATTACAAATACACGGAAGCACTTACACGATGATTTCAAATTAATATCATACATTCTCTTAATAATGTAACCCAGTACTGCCTAGATACGATACAATGATTTCACGAAACTGCGGAATTAGATATCATTTTCAAAACACTGAGCACTAGCTCAAAGATCACGTGATGTAATCAGTTTGTTCAATTTATGAATCTACTAAATTTCAGGCGACGTTTGCCATTTTAATAAATAGTTTTTAAATGTGTGTGTAAAGTACTGGATGGATTTCTCTTTTCACGACACGGCTTCGTACACTGTACAGTTGGCTACGAAGTTTAATCGTTCGTCTACCACCTAACAGATAATATGTACGCATAAAATGCACGTTACCATGGCCGCCTCGATATTTGCGTAGTGAACAAATGTTATCACTGTAAACAAATTCGAAGATACACCACGTGTACACTAATACCCACGTAATAACTATTAGTAGATATTTAACAGGTTTGATTTCATTTCAATATTAAAACAGATAAATATCGCACATGATAAACTTCATTTATTGATTTTATAATATACTAGCAGTGCCCGCGACTCCATACGTATGGAACCTAATGTAAAAAAAGACAGTAACTAATAATATCATCTGAATATATAAAGTACATTTACTTATCTACTTTTGTTTCGTACTTAAGTCGCGTCGTCATTAAAATTACAATAACTTTGATAGAGTGAACCGATTTTAATAAAACCAAAACCAAATGTTACTCGAAGATATGCTTTATAATTTTGTTGGTGAGGTTTTATCCTGAACTGAGTACTTCAGCAGTGATGCATAGAAACAGACAGTCAGATGGACATTTCTAATAATGATTGAAATGTCTTTTATTACTTATTCCAAGACACCTGCAATAATTTTTTTCACAAAAATCTAGAAAGTACAGACACGTTAAATTTACATTCTTATTATATGTATAGATTAAAACAGTTAAATATAGCGTACGATAAACTTCATTTACTGGTTTTATTATATATATGATGGAGAGTCAAAGAGAATGATAAGTTCAGAGACGCCTTCCTCTCTGTACATCTTCTGAAAGCAAGAAATAACACCACATATACATAGCGTCATCTTTAGTAACAAAGCAACGTTTTAACTTAAATAGTCACAAATATCCCCGATGTAAAATAGATGGAAGTCGTGTGGGCCGTCAACCGGCCTGCACGTTCACTGACCGAAGCCCGACACCCCAAGACTCACACACCTTGACCAATCTGTGTTATAATAAATAATAAACCATACCATGAAATTTTTCGACATCTGACGGTTCGTAATTTTACAACTGACGCACCGATAGAACAACCTCACGATTGCCAGTAACAATTGTTAGAAGCCTCTCACTCTACAATCGCCTCTCTATAACGCTGCCACATATATAAACAAGGATGTGATGATAGTAAATAGCTAAAATTGTATAGCATTTGATCGCGGTTTCAGGATTCGCTAGCGTTAATGTAGTTTTGTTCTCTACCTCGGGACTTGTATTTTTCCTGGATGAAGGGTACTCTATATACTTTTTTGTACCCCTGACAAGGTGTGTGCAAAATTTCATGGTGATCGTAGTTAGGGTGTGTAACATAGAGGTTACGCTTTCACACCTTAACTATTATACGTATTGGATCATTGTTATATTATGCATACACGTTTTTAAGGGTACGGAAACGGACACAAAAAAGAACTGTGTTCGAGGAACAAGACAAATCTTCATTAACACTAGCGAAGTCAAAGGGAAAGCTGATAGTTACACCGATTTTTACCTTGAGGGATATAACCAATTAGGTGTACTTAAGAAGGTCTGCCGCCATAGATTATAATGATCATCATCATCAGCCGGTACGCGACTCACTACCAGAGCCATAGGTCTCTCCCCGAAGGAAGGTATGGGCGTAATCACCACGCCAGTCCACGACGTATTGGCGATTTCAAACTCTGAGAAATCTACAGTTCTATATTTTTCCCAAATTTAGTAATACTACAAGAACATTTCTCAGGTTCAGGTTTCCTCACGATGTTTTCCTTCACCGTCAGCCGATAGTGTTACCAATTTGAATTAGTAAATGTACGCGAATTCCGAAAAGTTCTTTGGTACATGCCGGGGTTCATCGAAATAATATTCCACCGGTCAAACCACTAGGCTACCACTACTTAGACACGACACGATATCTTAATGATGTTTACCGTTAATGAAAGGTTAGGCTTATTGCGTATTCGCTGGACTTATCGCTGGGGCGGCATGGTGATAGCTTTGCTCGATCCCATGCCGGTCTGCTAAAGCCGCGGCTGGTACACCATTGGGTTTTAATGAGTAAGTCTCACACTACCCACTCTTTCCCCCGAGAGGGTGGCGTGTCCATGAGGATTTCCCCACGCTAATAATTAAAAAGTAGGTTTTTAATTAGACTGACGCAATGACCCACAGAGCCATGTTCGCTTCAATAAATATTGTTTTAAATATAGCAGAAATACACGAATTACATAATTTATACGGAAAATAATAAACAAATCCACGGTAAAAAGTGAGTATTAAAATAAAGACATTATTTTTAATGTTCGGAGAAAATATTATATTTTTCAACAATGGTAACTTTATATATATTTTCTTAAGTAAAGTTGGCGAGCCCGTTTGAAAAGCCTTTAATAGTCTTACTTCCTTAAAGCTATATAAGAAAAGTCGGAGATTTGATTTTATATTTATTTATTTAAATGTACCTAGACATAATATATTTAGAATAAATGATTTCGTATCCAAAACACTCTCAAATGTTAAACGAGAAGCGATATCGTAAAAATTTTATTACCAAAAATATATTTATCGCCTCGAAGACATTAACAGCTGCACGTCAGTCATTAATGTCAATATTATTGGATTGTTTTACTCGTTTGACGGCTGTATTTATCAGTTTTATAGTTCGCTAGAGACCGCGGCAATAATTGTACAACAGACGGTTCGATGGGAAATTAACGCGGAACGAATTTAATGATATTGCTCCAGTATGCATTACCCGTTTATATCTATGCTAGCTGATACCCGCGACTTCAGCTGCGTTGTTTATTATATTAACAACTAGCGGGCGCGGCAGATGTTGTCCCGCTCTGATTATAAAAAAATCCTTGACAAATTATATACCAAAACGTTCCTCATGAATCACTTTATCCACTGGTGAAAACCACATTAAAATCCGTTCAGTAGTTTTTGAGTTAATCGCGAACAGACAGACAGACAGACGCGGTTGGGGACTTTGTTTTATACTATGTAATGATATAATTTAGGCACAGAGGAAAAAACATAAATTCGAGCGTGAGTTCACATAATGTAGATGTGAAACTTAGTGTACTAAATAATTTTGAAAAGTATAACACATTTCAAAGTCTCTCTCTTTTTACCTCTCTCTATATCTATATATTTCGAGAACGATAAGCATATGGTATACAGCATAGAGTCTAGTCTCCATGGTATGCGGAGTCCGTGTAAGCCGTTAAACGACGGTAGAGTAATGGGAACGCCGACCGCTACGAACCATCGCATAAAGAGGACACAAAAAGGGAAACTATATAGAAACGAATTCTATCTCATTCACTCACAACCTAAAACTGATATATACATTATAGCTATCTCTTTTTCGTTCCATAAAATCCAATTCACACCGTCCTAAAAGAAATTTCATTTGAAAAGATTAAAAGCAAGAATAGGCAAGCGTAAAGTCCTCAATCACTTGGCAAGAAGATCAAGGGTACTTACCAAAATGGCTGAACCTCGGCTCGAGCTGTTGCCTTGGACGCAACGTCCTGAATCTATCTAAGCTTTATTAATAGGTCTCTATTCGTCATATTTTATCCTTACATGTTACTCATTTACAATATTTGTACAGCCTTTAGCAAAACAAAAGTCAATGATATTGAAAGTTAAATAATTAATGAATGGTTGAATCTGGAAATAGACGAAGATAAAAGAGTACGGTACCTTTTTCTCCTCTGTTTATGAAACGATTTTGTTTTTTTTTTTGTTTTTTTAACGAACTTTATGTGTGTTTATTGCTAGATAAATATATAAACTCACAAGATATAATTGTAATGCTTCGACTATTCGATACTAGATGTCGTTGTCCTGCTTTCTATCGAATCCTACATCGCGATGTCAAGATAGTTTTCCGTTTAGTCATACTCTATTGTAATTTATAGTCCGGTGACGTAGTCTGGTGAAGCTGTTAAGACCTTGCTAGGTCAATAGCGTAGTAAGTTCGAGAAAAAAAAATAGTCCGGTGAATTGTAGTCCGGTGAAGCTGTAAAGACCTTGCCAGGTCAATAGCGTAGTCAGTTAGAGAAAAAAAAAGTTCGGTGAAGCTGTTAAGACCTTGCCAGATCAATTTGTGGTCAATTCGAAAAAAAAAGCCCGGTAAAGCTATTAAGACCTTGCTAGGTCAATAGCATAGTCATTTCGAGAAAAAAAAATAGTCCGGTGAAGCTGTTAAGACCTTGCCAGGTCAATAGCGTAGTCAGTTCGAGAAGAAAAATGAATAAGGTATTCGGCTGAGTACCTTAAGCGCTCGCCTTAGTAGTCCGATGAAGCTGTTAAGACCTTGCTTAGGTCAAGAGCGTAGTCAGTTCGAGAAAAAGAAAAGAATAAGATATTATTTTCGCTTAAATAAAAAGTCACACATTGTTTCATTTCCATATATTATTATTATAAATGAAGAGATAATTGTGGCAGATTTTGGAAACTTTCAAAATGAATATTACGTAGATAGTAAATAATAAAAAATTGAAACAGCTATATTTCCCTACCTTTAATACCTATTTGAATTTCATTGTAGAAAAAATATATAATTCAAGGTATATATGCTATGTATTCCCGACAAACAATGTTACGTATAAAATAGATTGAAATTTCAAACTAAAATTGGTTTTTAATTCGTTAATAATTTCAATCGCTCATTTTTGGACAATTTTCAACCATAGCCTATGGTATGGTATAGTATTTCGAAGAGTAGACAAAGACTAATAGTAATAAATTTGTTAAAGTCGTGCCAAAGTCAAATGAAAACTACGGTAAACCTAAGTATCTAATAAGTTGCGGTAAGTATAATCAAATTAAGTTAACATGCTACACACAGAAACATAAACATACAATAAATTGTCGCCAGTAGACAGACAATCGGAATAAAACACTCGAACAAATTTTGTATATTGATTACTCATGTCTGTTTACTGACTAATTATAAATAATTATATTCACAAGTGGTGGCCACTGGTCGAAACTCGACTGTTATAAGTGGTCCAAAAACGTTGTTAGAACTTTCCAGGGAGTTTTTGTGGCATCTCAGAATTCATGCTCCGTGGTATCATTTTCCCTCCACTTCACTTATGCACAATACCCTAATTATATTACGTAAAAAAATACCACCAATATTACAAAATATAGAGTCAAATAACACAAGGTCATGGATAAAATATAAACGCTACTACATGACAGGCTAAGATCCCGCCAAAAACTTTAATTTATTATTACTATTTGCTTTATTTTTCTTAGAGGTAAAATTTTTTTTTTATTGTAGCTCGGCAAAGTGACTGTACTGTGCCTGATGGTAAGCATAGTACAATCCAAAAACAATGGCGACCACCGAAAGACATACTATCCATCGCCGGTCGCCGCTGTCATGCCGGCCTGAAAGCGACCCAGTCAGGGACAGCCCCCCCCCCCGGTTGCTGGATATACACCTGCTGATCCCGGAACGCGACACGCCTAAACGTGCCACTATGGCGGGTGTTCCACCTGGTGTACGGTGGTCGCGATCCAGTCGGGTACAGACACCCTACCACCCCAATTTCATTTCATTTCAATTTCCACCCCAAAATTAATTTTCGTAAAGTACAGGTATAGGTACAGTACAGTATAGGTGCTTGGCTACATATTTAAACTTAAGTGTAGTAACTTCCTAGATGGACATTAAAAAGACCCTAGGTTTCAACACGATCTCTTTTTTTCACCAAAACCACAGATCCATTACAGAGATTCGATACTACGTCATAGACCCATTTTCCAAACATGTTACAATATAGACCATTGCTTTAAGATGCTTTATGAGACACTACGAAAGTGTATATATGAAGGATTTTCCCGATGATGAGCGAACGAGTTTACGACTTTAAATCAACCGATAAACTTTAGTTTCATCATAAAACGAACGGTTTATTTATACGGTACAGAGTGAGAAAGCAGTGTGTCTTTTTGTTTTGTTTTGTTTGGATTAGGTAACTGTTTAATTGGCTATGTAATTGGTTTATTTAGCTTGCATTACGTAATGTAATTATCAAACTAAACTAAAACCCAAAACAATAGCATAACTGTCTACTTTTCTGAGTTTTTAAATGAATTATAGTCTGAATGGTTTAAATTTCACAATTTGTAAAGACATTATTAACATTAGTCCGGTTCATGCCGAAGCGATGATGGCTTAATTGATACTGTATTCGGGCATCGCATCGATGGGCGTAGAATCGAATCCTAACAGCTGAGTTGAAGCTTTCGGTAAAGATCTTGATAAAACCACATCATAGTGGTTGGGCTTTTTCTATGTCTGTCTGGCTAACTAACATACTCAAGTGAAAATCTGTAGCCAATCACCTGTTGGTGTGTTCCGGCAAATGCAATTTAGATCCAGCCTCCTCTAGGCTTAACGTGTTTACCATCTTAACTCACATTGTCATGTATAACGAGATGAGATTGTGGTCAAACGTTATAACCTACACAGCATAAAAAAATGAAAATATAATTGCAGAAAAAAATCAAGAAGTCTGCCATTTCCATAACGAACAAATTGGTGTAAACAAGTATAAGAAGCTTAAACTACGTACCCAGCACGGCCTAGGCAACAGCTCAAGCCGAGGTTCGTCCATTTTGGTACCTTTGAGCTTGTTACCACCAAGCGGCCAAGTATTTTAACCGCTCGCCTTAGTAGTCCAGTGAAGCTATGAAAACCCGTCAGGGCAATAGTGTAGTCAGTTTTAAAAGAAAAGAAAGAGTAAAAAGAACGTCTGTTATATAGGTGCGTTTGTATAGAAGTTACGCTGGACGTGAGCACGCTGATTTAGGCATTCACAGTTTGGCCCTTCTCGGCAATGGTTAGTCTCCACATGAGAAGACAGACCCGTACTGTTGCTTCTTTCTCTTTTTGTGTACTACCTAACCTACAATTTATATCATAACTAGCGGGTCCGGCAGACGTTGTCCCGCGCTGATTATGAAAACAATCCATGATAATTTTTTACCAAAAATTATATACCAAAACGTTCCACATGAATCACTTTCAGAAAATTCTGAAATTCTGAAAATCCGTTCAGTAGTTTTTGAGTTTATCGCGAACAGACAGACGGACAGACGCGGTAGGGGACTTTGTTTTATACTATGTAATGATTGCTCCACTGCTAAGAGTCGTAGCATATTGTTAGATGTTCTATTATAAACTCTTTTACTAAATAGGCTATAAAGTGCTAAGATGCTTTTCAAATTTGGTTGGTAGTTTCTACAATGAACGTATCTAGACACACAATCTCCCAAGCTTTATATGTATTTAAGTGACAAAACATTTTGTGTTGGAAGTATCTTAATTTTACTTCAATCTTTTTGTATAAAATATAATCATATTAGATGTGTTTCAACTTACTGTAGGCGGAAAGTGGTTACAAAATGTAGAATACAAAGTCCCTTTAGGAAGTGCTATAAAAATGAACGAGGAAGATAAACATTCACTAAAACAATACAAAGCAGTGAGAGAATCGAAACCGTGAATAATTTTATCACAAAGTAACTTGAATTCCCTAAGTGGTCATAAAGCAAAATTTACACAATATTTACGCGGTATCTGAGAGGAATCTGTTAAAAGTTTCCTTCAAAGCCGACGCGGGTAACCGATTCACAAAATACATAAATACAAAAGTTTTTAAAACATTTCCACGCTTACCTATCGGTATTCATTCTACAGAACCCTTTTTATCTAACCTTGATTGTTTTAGAGTCAAAGAGTGATTTTTAGAAATAATGTTTTCGTTCCACCAAATCCTGGTCTTCTAATTATTCGTCATACCATTTTGTATTCTATTATTATAAATACGAAAGTGAGTGTGTTAGTTTGTAACGCTTCCACGTCTTACTGAATCGACTATCATGAAGTCTTAGATATCATTTAGAAAAGCTGTACCGTTCCTGAAGGATATGTCAAATCTACATTAACACGGGCGAAACCGCTAAAGAAAGCTATAAAATATGGGGATATGTTATCAAAAATCAGGTACTAAAAACTTCTTTTCTTTTCACTTTAATTTTGGCAAATATTTATATTACTACTGCCATTGTCGAGTAGGTAATAATATTACAAGTGTCTAGTGATAATTTTAATATTCAGTGATGACAATAGACAAGACGGTGGCCCCCTTGTTAGAACTTTCCAGGGAGTTATTGTGTCATCTCGGAATTCATGCTCCGTGGTATTATTTTCCATCCACTCCACTTGCGTAGAATAAACGAACAAAATTGCGAAAAATGCATCCACTTTACAAAATATAGAGTCAAATAACACAAGATTATGAATAAAATATAAAATTCACTACGTGACAGACTAAGACCCTGCCGAAAACTCCAAAAAGTGATTATTTCTAGTCAATATTAGAGCTAGAAGCGACGTATGTATGCATAGAAGTAACCAAAGAGATTTTGATTGATGAAAGCGTTACTTTGTTAGGTTCCATTATCAAATATTAAAGTAAAAAGTTTTGTAGGTGGTAGAGCCACGTTGAAGCTATTACTGGTTTCAGCATGAATGGGTCGGCTCACCCGGGATAGTACCGCCCTCTCATTAAAAACTGATGTGAAGTAACAGTGCTTGCATACCCTCCTCCTCCTCCTCCCTTTCCCCCAAATACAGGCTGGCAACGCACTTTCGACTCCCCTGGTGTTGTTAGTGTCTATAGACGGCGGTAATCACTTAACATCAGGTGACCCACCTGTTCGTTTGTCTACTATGACATAAAAAAAGTAGAGGTTACTATGTAATTCCGTCTGGAATTAATTGGCCGCTGTCACTTCTCTTTATTGTCTTATTGTGTTTAGTTTCACTGGTTTCATATTTACGTTCAATATTTATAACATCTGACATACGGTCAGACATTCGTATTCGTCAAAACTAGAATGACCAACGTATACGTTTGTATCGGTCCTTGATCTAACATTCTATACAAGGTTACGGCTAAGGCAGACGGAACAGTTGGTTTGTTTGTTTATTTAGCATTTCTACCAGCTTTTACCCGCGTCTTCATTCACATTAATGTAAATTTCACCTATCCCTCGGGAATACTATATTTTTCATGATGAAGGGTACCCCTATGTACTTCTCTGTACTCTTGACGACGTGTACGGAAAATTTCATGATTTTTGGTTCAATAGCTCCTAAGGCCTCTAAACAAACCGACTTTCGCAATTTATGATAACAGTAGGGATAATCAGATATAAATTAAAAGCACTTATGTAAGGTTATGTCTTGTTTTACTTTTGTTGCAATCGTGTATTGTAATAGCATATTATATAGATTGCTTCTCGGATATAATTTATATTGACTTTCAAAAACATTGGTATTTAAGAGAATTTAAAAGATAAAAGATTTGTATGAAAAATAATATTGATATATAAAATTAATATTATAAATTACCATATTACTTCTATTGTTTTTTCCAAAATTTCTTGTCTACATGTTTCGAATTTGTAAATAAATAAACCCGAGGCAAATTTTCGCAAAGTTTAAAATATAGGCACTCGAAAAGTTTCAAGTTATGTAAATTTGTCGTTGGTTAGTCTCCGGGATAAAGTTACTTTGGAAACTGGACGCTTAAAATTATAACTCAAATTAAGTTGAGTCCGAGTTTGCACTCATTAAAATTATAATTTGAATAATTTTAATTTTCATTCATTTATTTATTACTAATTATTGTTTTTCTTTCGTCTTTAGCTCTTTTAATTGGTATACACATTCTTAAGACACTGACAAATTTGCAGATTATAATAAAATTCTAATAATATGGTGTTTCATTTGATAAAGATTCACTTTTATGAATATTTTGTATCAAGCTTGTGTAACCCGCCATATCTATACTTAATATTATAAAGAGGTAAAGTTTGTCAGTTTGTGAGTTTGTGACGTTGTGGCGTTGTAGGGAGTAATCTCAGGAACTACTGGTCCGATTTGAATATTTCTTTCAGTGTTATATAGCTCATTCATCGAGAATGGTTATAGGCTATATATCATCACGCTAAGGCCAATAGGAGCGGAGCGCAGATGTAGAATGTTTCAAAATCGAGATGTTTTTTTTCTTTTTGAGAGCTTCTGCCGCGTGTAAGCGTTAGCCCAGAGTAGTAACTATTACTACGCGGACGAAGTCGCGGGCAGGGGCTAGTGTATGATAAATTAATAAACTGTATAAAAACAGTATATAATTTTTTGCTCGTAGTGTCAATATATAACCAGACTAATATTAATAATTTCAATTAACAAATTATGAAATTAAGATAATACAAACTATAACTGATTTAAAAATTTTAAAAAGCACACAGTTATTCAGTTGTTTCCAGTTTTCACTTCTGTCGGCGCAGTCCTTATGACTACCTCGATTTTTTTTAATATATAACCCGGCAGATACTTCCCTTTTTCTTTGCGCGTTAGAATGTACATATCATAAATTAATTTAATTGCATATGTAACAACCGGAAGCACATTGTATCGCGCCACGGTACTGCCCACCGGAAGCACTACCGTACGTAATGCCTAGTGCTGCCACCGGAAGTGTCGCCATAGCCAAGCCAAGCCATGTAACTACCCCACCCGCCGATAGCGCCATCTAGCCACGCCTTACGAGTGGGGTAGGGATAGCCAGCCATAAAAAGCCGTGCGTGCTTCGACTCGGGGCAGTCTTGCACCACATTAACGCGCGGTAACTCTTGCCGTCTTGAGTATCAATTTCAAATTGTTAACAAAGTGACAATTGCTTTAATGCGATTAATCATAATAAATAAGGGACGTACATATACACCAAGTGACGTTTAAATTCTACCTGTCCTTACACATAAAACATACTGTACACTGTCTTAATCTAATATGTACTCATTTCCATTACTCATTTGGCGAGATACCGCTAGACTCTATCATATCGTATCGTATTACCTTGCCGCTTCAATGTAATGGGGTGAACAAATGTAAACTTTGATAACATCCCGTATAAAATTACTGAACTCCTATGTTATTTAAAAATAGTTGAATAACGTAATACGTTAACGTTGTTTATTATGTTGAACGTTCTTTAGAAATCTCGCGAAAGCCGTATGAATCATAAACGTTTATCGGTTCAGTGTAAAATTATCTTTTCATTAATAACTAGCGGTCCCGGCGTACGTTGTCCTGCCTTGATAATAAAAATCCTAAAATTCAACCGTAGCGCCACCTACCCAGTCCAATTGTGAATCTAAACCATTCTTTAATCCACCTGAACACTCATAAAAAAATTCATCAAAATCTGTCTAGCCGTATAAGAGGGGTTCAGTCATATGACTGTGTGTATATACACAAGGACAGAATAATAATTACGTAGTATAAAACAAGGTCCCTTATCGCGTATGTCTGTTTGTTCGCGATAAAGTAACAAATAAATAAAACTGACTGAGGAATCGTAGTGATTAAGCAATAGTGTTGAACTATGAATTTTTCTTTTTACGAAATACTTATTTTAACGAAAATATAACCAAAAAACGAATAACTCAACAATTAAAATACATAAAGGCGTAGGTCCCATGAAGCACTGAAACCATTATTTTGAATACAAAGTCGCGGACACCAATTAGCCTATATGTATATAAAATATAAATAAAATTAAAGTGTCTGTTGTCGGTCCGAGATAATTTCCAAAACGGCTAATCTAATTCTGAAAAAGTAATTATTAACAGATAAAACCTTTTTCATCGTATTATTATATGGATCACATATCGTTACGCTTTTCCATATAGTCTAAGCAGTAATGTTGAAATTGGACTGAGCTATTTTAAATCATTAAATTGGGGTCGCGGTAGTAATGACAAAATTACAGTAAAAAAGTAAATGTGTTATTGCAAAAAAGTTAAATACGTATTGAATACTTGGTTTAAAAAAGTTTGGGTACTTTCGTATTAAATGAACCGCGCTCGCCGACCACTCCTGCGGCAAGCTCACGTTATCCTTTTTTGCACTTCTATCCTAACCTAACCAAACCGAGATAAAAGAGCAAGATGTGGAACATTCAGCGAGCGCGGTGTATTTAATACGAGAGTACCCAAACTTATTTAAAGCAAGTATTCAATACGTATGTAACTTTCTTGTAATAACACGGTAAGTGCACATTATCTACATCCATATTGTAACAAGAACAAATTCACGAGTATAGGCTAATAATAAATAAAAATAAACATAATAACAAGTTGATTATATCTATATAATCATACCGGAGCAAGTGAGCAGGTGTTTGCGGATATTTAGTTGTCGACGAACAATTCAGCTAATGGATTGAGACTATTTATTTTAAGCTTTCACAAAACCGTTACCGCAAAATCACGATTTGAAATGGGGTTTTCAGTTTAATAATTGCTTGAGATATTATTTTATATTTATTTCAATCCTAACAGGTTGATAGAAAATTAACAAACATCTTTGACGACAGCTTTAATTTGCTATAGACAAGAAATATAACTAACTGGCACTAGGAAAATATGTGAATCTAAACTATTCTCTCTATAACATCTATTGAGAAATTGACAATTAATTTAAAATCCTAGCTGGTTAAAATTTTATAGTTTATACTTCCTTTCATTTCTCTTTTTCTGAGTAACTTTTTGCACTAGTCATGTTAGCCCAATCATAACTTTATTTTATTAAAATATAATGTATTTCAATAGGTTTTAGTAATAAAAAAATATATAATAAGTTTATTAATTAATAAACACGAAGATATAACTTTACATACGGACAATGAATTCTAAGACATACGTAGCTTATATTATGGCAGACATATACTTTAAAAATTCACGACACACGATGTAAAGTGGCGCGGCGCGTCTTCTGTTGAATCAAATTGTATTAACTTATATTACTAAAAATAAATTATAAACATTCAACGCAATGCTATGCTATCACCCAACCCATCACCAGATTTTCGTGTGTCCGAGATGGAGTAAATACGTCAATCGACGCATCGGATGTGTGTGTTCTTAAGAATCACACTACGCTTCGTGTCGGTGAGCCAAGTATTCTCGCTTGTGTAAGTGTTTCTTTACATGCGTTGAAAATTTTGTCAATAATGACAAAAAAAAACTAATAAAATCTACGTAGATATTCTGTTTAATGTAACATGAGTTTATAATACTGGATATTTAATTAATTAATCTCTATATTGCCTAGTTAGCAGTGTCCGCGACTCCGTCCGCGTGGAATCTAATGTAAAAAGTGACTAATAAAATCATCCAAGTATATTAAGTCCATTAATTATCTACTTTTCTCTCACACTTAATGTGCATCGTCATTAAAATTACAATAACTCTTGATAGAATGAACCGATTTTAATGAGACCAAGACTCGAGGATATCCTTTATAATTTTCGTAGTGAGGTTTTATCGTGAACACATTAGTTTAGCAATGATGCGTGTTCATACAAACAGACAGACAGATATTTCTAAAAATAACTGAAATGTATTATATTACTTATTCCAAGACACCTGTAACAATAGATAGATAAGGGTATTTTTCTGTTAATTTAATTGTTATGGAGATTGTGCACTGATGCACAAGTTCATTTGTAGTGTGGGCCTCTGTTAGCCTTTTTCTCGACCGTGTCGACCGTGAGCCAACCAGGATTCCGTATGCTAAGTGCTTTGTTGGAAAAGTTTTTTTATGTTTAATCCTGTTATATTATGATTTTGGCTTCCCTTAGATCCGGGTCAGTCTTCATGCTTCTCATCCAAAACCAATCACGTGCGGGTTTGAAACCCGCGATCTCTAATACGTTTGCGGTATGACGGCTGACGGCGTTCATCACTTACTCAGGAAACCGTGCACTTAGTTGGATTTTCATGTTGATTTATTTACTTGAAGCAGTTCATGTTATACATTTGTTTAGGTTATTTTGCTTTCCTTAAATACTTCTTACGTACATATTTTACATATGTTTTTATAGATTATACATAGTATTTAAATTAGACTTTTATTATTATGAGACGGAAATTTCTAAATAATAATATCATTATGTTTAATAATGAAGTTCCTCTAATGAACTAGAGAAGCTTGTGATATTAACAGAGCTTTATTCGCAATAATAGGATTTATCTTCGCCGTCTGCAGGGGCTATCTCACTTCCAATATTTCCTGACTGTAATATATACTTTTAGTAATATATCTATCATAGAGGCACTTAAGCTTTGATAGCATTTTTATTCGTGTACAAAATTCATTTGTTTATAACTAGCTTTTGTCAGTGGCTTCGCTCGCGATAATGTAGATTTGGCCTATCTTCGCGAACAGTATTTTTGTCTAGATAAAAAGTTGCCTATCTGTACTCCTAAAAACGTGTATAGAAAAAAAAATGATGATCGCTTGCGTAATCGACGCGTGAAAGCGTGACAAATAAACAAAATTACATTTGCATTTACAGCTAGTTGTATAAGGGTAAGAAAGTGATTGCAAGTTTTTGTTCCTTCCAAAATGGGTGGCAAGGTCGCTATGTGACCAAACCCTTAAAAAAGTTTCTGGTTTTTGTTTATCTATTTAAGATGTTGGTTTAATTGTTCTTTGTTGTATGGACGACTGTGACGTGTTATTTTTAACAAACCCACAATAGAAATAAAGGGAAAAAAATTATAGCTAGCTTATACCCGCAACTTCGTCTGCGTCATTTAATAATATTGTTAGCTATCTTAAACGATCTTATCAAAAATAATAATAGAAACGTTTAACCTCGTTCATCCGATTCAGCGACACATTACTGAACACAATTATATACTACACCCGATGCGGATGAGCCGACGCTCCGAACAAGACGCTCCACGTTCCCGTATTCCCGTTTCGCCACGCCCTCCACACGTCAGCACCATACCAGCGAGTAGAGCGTAATCTTTATTTCAGCACAAGTACCTCCCGACGGTAGATCGGACACGTTCATGTGAAAGTATGACGTCATCATCACACGTCACAGCAACATCATGGTTCCGATTCGATCGACCAGTCCACCAAGAACAATTAAATATATCGTTACCCAATTACAATTACAACACTAAATGTAATTACCACGAACTTGTAACACGTACAACAAATATTACTCGCACCACTGTCAGCGTTACAATCCAAGAATCCCTCGTATCTTCGTCCTCTCAGGCATTCAGCCAATCTACGGCCGAGATCGGGCGACCAATGGCGTGTCAGGTCAATAATACGGACAGTTCTCATACAGTCATCTGCTAACAATATATTCTATGTGCAGAAGAAAAAACATAAGCGCCACACCGCTTGCCCCACTTTTCCTCGACAAGAAAACATATCGCGTAGTGCTTGTGAAAAATTTAGTTACTTAATACTTTCATAATTTTATATTAAGTTAAGTTATAATGATCTTTCTTATTTGTTACTTGTACTACCTATAACCTTCTTCGATAAACGAACTATATAAAACTGAAAGAATTTTTCAAATCGGACCAGTAGTTCCTGAGATTACCCCCTACAACCTCACAAACTCACAAACTTTATCTCTTTATAATATTAGTATAGATAACAATGTGGTCTAGATGGTAAACACGCTTAACCTAGAGGGGGGCTGGCTCTCAAGTGCAGCTGCCGGAACACACCAAAACAGGTGCGTGGCGACAGGTTTTCAACTTGATGGTGGTAGCTAGCCAGCCAGACTTGGAAAAATCCTTACCGGCTACCACCATGTTATGGTTCATCACGACATTGTCCTCCACCGAAAGCTCTGACTTAGTTGCTAAGTCACAACACACTATCAACTAAGCTAATCATCGCTTCCAAAGTTTTTTGTTGTAACAGGCAACGTTTTCTAGCACTTAGTTTACTATTTCTGTTTGTATAAACTACAAAAATCCTTCGAAAAAGCAACAGATGTATAAAAAAGAATTATACGCATCGACAGTTACCTACTGATTTCATGAATGTATGGATGAGTGGATCCATATTGAGCAGCTGATAGTTGCCGGGTTATATTCGGACGGCTAGGCATAAATGAAAATGCGAATGTGAATCGTTCACTCACTTTTCAGCTTGAATTACAAATTGGATTTAACATAAAAAGCGAAATTATTTATTGCAATAAAAGATAATTTTAATTTTTCGTGTATATCAGGTATTAGGTTAGTCGGTTACAATATTCTAAAAGGTGGATAGTTCATGGTTACATTTAACATGTAAAATAATAATAACAAAAAATACTAATAAAAAACAAAGAGAATGTAAGTTGAAATTTGTTCTAAGACTTTCAAAAGTATAGATACAAACGTAATAAACTTTAGTACAATGACTGGTACCAAAAGCTAGGGGCGATCCGGAGTTAATAACCTTCTATAATAAAAAAAAATTTACAAAAAAAAAACCGCCTTCGATGTGAAAAACTAATAAGGCACTAAAAAGCGAAAAATAACTTAATTATTAAATTAACCAAATTAAATACAAAATATTGATATTCGCGCTGTCTAATAATATATTTGAAGTCGATGCGATTTGAACCGAACGTAGTAACCTCCTCCTTTTTCGAAGTCGGTTATAAACGGACAATAAACCCTTTTGTTTTATTCATGCCATTCCCACGTTCCCTTTAAAGTGAAAGTAGAATCACCTACGATCATTGACTTTATACTTTAACATAGATGCGTAGAGGATTGAGTATAATTTTTGTATTTTTCTAAATAATTAGGTCAAATATTAAGAACCCATTATTATAATTGATTTAGAACGAGAATCGAATGCAGAGTATCCTCTATAAATATTGCTACTGTCTAAACTTTCATACATTGTACATTTTACAATTTATTTTATTAAGACTTTTACTAACGGATAGACAGTTTTGGAACATTTTCTAAGATACATATTATTACACTTTTTCATAGGACCTAACTGAGCAGTGACCATAGTATTTAAAAGAAATGACTTCACACCAGTAAACCATTTGTATAGATCGTGACAAACTGTAAAAAATATATAGCCTACCATAAAAATAAAATAGAACAATGAACGCTGTCGCGAATATCAACTACTCGTTTTGTTAATTGAAATACAGAGAAAACTTGCTCGATTCATTATAATGAATAACTTAAACTGAAAAACGGAATCAATTCCCCGGAAACATTTACTGCTAGAAAATTAATCTCGACGCTAATTGCAATGAGTAATGTATGTAAACAGACAAACATATCGTGCTTTATGAGTAATATTGTAAATATCAAACTGATATATATTAAAATAAGATATTTACTGTTTACTTTAAACTAGCTAGTGCCTTTGACTTCAATCTCGTTATAAAAGCTCTTGTTATTTATTTCTCTATTCATAACTATGAAAAACACAACAGATAAAAATAAGTTTAATAAAAAATTCTAGACGGACACCCAAATACATTTTTATATATTAAATAAACTACATCATTATATAATACTCGCGGGCCGAGCGGACGTTGTCCTGCGTTGATAATAAAAAAAACTAAAATTCAACCGCAGCGCCACCTACTGTGTCGAATTGTGAATCCAAACCATTCTCGGATCCACTCGAACACGCACACAAAATTTCATCAAAATCGGTCCAGCCGTTTAGGAGGAGTTCAGTGACATACACACACACAGAATAAATTTATATATATAGATAAAACAAAGTCCTCTCCCGCGTCTGTATGTCTGTTCGCGATAAACTCAAAAACTACGGAACGGATTTTCATGCGGTTTCACCAGTAGATAAAGTGATTCATAAGGAATGTTTAAGTATATAATTTGTAAAGGATTTTTTTTTATAATCAGGGCGGGACAAGGTCTCCCGTGCCCGCTAGTTATTCATAATAATAAAAAGGTAATTTATAAAACATTTAAAACTGAATATTAGAAATCTAAGATATATACAACAATATATGAAAAAGTGAATATGGATTCAATAGTAAGAACTAGGTAACAAAAAAGTGTGTGTGTACTTATGTACACGCGTTAGAAGTTATAGTTCTTTGTCGTAACAAGATAAAAATCTTTTCAAAAATGTTATATTTCGCCTTATTCTACGTTTGTAGAAAAAACGACACTAACAGTAGAAAAAAGGTATTTAATACATTGGACGTTTTAATACAAAGAAACAAAATGTTGACTATAGCTAACTTCAGGGTGTGCGCGTAAATTATAATGAGTTCAGGGTGTCGGTATTTCGTTACGGTGTGCGCACGCATCTTAAAAATTTACTCTCATCATTTTTCCCTAACGCGCCAAAAGAAGTATAACTTCAAAACGTTTTTAATAGTATTGCGGTAGTAGTAATTTTAATTGCGGGGTGGTAGGGTGTCTGTACCCGACTGGAGCGGGGTGGTAGGGTGTTTGTACCCGACTGGATCGCGACCACCGTACACCAGGTGGAACACCCGCCATAGTGGCACGTTTGGGCGTGTCGCGTTCCGGGATCAGCCGGTGTATATCCAGCAACCGGGGGGGGGGGTCTGTCCCTGACTGGGTCGCTTTCAGGCCGGCATGACAGCGGCGACCGGCGATGGATAGTATATCTTTCGGTGGTCGCCATTGTTTTTTGGATTGTACTGTGCTTACCATCAGGCACAGTACAGTCACTTTGCCGAGCTACAATAAAAAAAAAAAAAATTTACAATATAGTACTTACTATGTAAAATTGCTATAGAAAACAAAATAACAAATGTAATCGATAATTAAATAGCTTAATAGATCATTGCAGTACAATCTTAACTAATATTATAAATGAGAAAGTGACTTTGTTTGTTTGTCTACTGCGCTACTAAACCGATTATCGTGGAATTTTGCCGAGGAATAGGACAAAATCTATACTAAATCGAACGAAGCCGATATATTTCACAAAGTCTACGTATTTTATATCGATTGTTTTAATCTTTGACTTTTTCATTTCTAGTTTTGTTCAATTACTTAAGTTATATAGCCCTTTAATGGCATTAAGTTACCTCTTTTCAATTTTCTCATTACTACCTAGCGCATATGGAAAGCGTAATTATACCTTGATAATACTCTAAAGAAATCGTTTATCTCTCAGTAAAAGTCTGGTCAAAATAAGTTTAACCCTTTTAAAGATTCTCTCTGATAAACAGCCGACACATTGTATTTATATGTATGGATTTTATTAATTATACGTGCATATATTGAGATAGACAACTCTGTGTATGATTGTTTACTCAGTGATCTGAAATTACTATTTACTAACAACTTATTTGAATGTCGTGTAAGTCCTTTGAGAATTTTTCGTAGGTACTTAATATCAAATGATCGCTTAGAAAGACTATGCGGAAATAACTTTACTATTTTCTTACGAAGATGTATTTGTATTATATATATATATATATATATTAGTGTGCTTCGCTTTGGATTATTTTACTCACTCCTCCAGTAAAACATTGTTCTATAAACTGAAAAAAGCACTTTAAATTTATATTTATTAGTAGTAGTAAGGCTATATAGTCTTTAGATATAGTGCATGCTGTAAATACTTACAAAAGTATACTTTGGTTCATTACAATAATATTAAATGCCACTAAGTTATAGGAAATTGAAAAAAAATAGTCACAATTACAATTCTCTCTCGATTTTCAGGATTTTTTTCAATATATATAACATTATTTTACAGGCAGAACGAAATAAAACATACATCCGTACATAATACATTTTATCCTATTATTAATCCAATATTCTACACTTACTATTTACCGTACCTGTTATTTTCCGAAGTATTCGATAGTCCTGTCAACCTGTCGGAAACAGAAGGACCAGTAACCGAACTTAAGTACCCCACTTCGACCGCTAAGCAAATATCTTATCAAGAATTATTGGGTAAAAAGTCACAAGTAAACACCCTTAAGAATAAATCGAAGGGGCTTGTTATCGAGAAATAGATTTAACGAGACTTCGCGTCTACAGCCGTGTGTTTCGAGACTTCGTATCAATTTGATTGAAGAGCGCTCAGACAGTCTGTTGAAAATAAGCGTCGGATATTTGTTACTACTATTTTTTTGCATGACGTTCTTTAGCTCAAGAGATTTTCTGTGTTTTGATCTGTGTGAACGTGTTAATTTCTAAAATTACCAGTTATTTCTTTTTCTTATGTCATAACTGGCAAACGAATAAGTGGTTCACCTGATGTTAAATGATCATCACCGTCCATAGACAGTAACAACACCAGGGGAGTCGAAAGTGCGTTGCCAGCTTGTGTTTAGGGGTAATGGAGGGAAGGGAAGAGGAGAGGGGAAGGGAAGAGGAGAGGGGAAGGGAGGGAGGTGGCCCTCCGGCGGTCTCACTGTCCGAACGAAACGCAACAATGCAAGCACTGTTACTTCACATCGGTTTTCTGTGGATCGGGTGGTACTACCCCGGACGAGCCTACCCATTCATGCTGAAACTAATAACAGCTTCAGCGTGGCTCTACCACCTACTGAACCTACACCTACTTATTCGAAGGGAAGCAATTACCATACAAAATATTAGTCAGAAAGTTTTTAGTCACTAGTGCGTTGTAGAATGGGTTATCTGGTACGGTGTTCCGCCAAGGTTTTGAGATGGGGCTCCTCAAAAGGGATTAAAACATGCTCTTCAAGGTCAGCAATAAAACGGTGATGCCCCTAGTATTGCAGTCCATAGGCGACGGTAGTCATTTAACATCAGATGGGTCGTGTGTCAGTTTGCTGCCGACTAGTCTTTGTAGTCCGGTGCACGGTATTGTGTGAACGCCTATGTATGAAGTACAATAACCTCGTGACTCTACCGGTCGATTTCATACACAAAATTCGTATTTTATACGGAACTCGATTGAGCTAATTTAACGGCATTAATATGAATCCCAAATTTTTAAACTTAAACGCGAGTTAAACCGTGTTCTACGGTTAGTAATACAATAACTAGGTGTCTATCCTGTTTAAGGACGCTTAAATATGTTATAAATTATATATTATTTGCATTATGATAGTAAAATTTTGTAAGATTCGACTGATCTACCTACAATTATAGATGGCAATAACGCTTATACGTCATTAATAAATTATGCTATTGTGTTGTTTTACAATAATTGCTGTCATAAACTGTTGTCAATTATTCTGCTGTCGAATTATTTGCTATTTTGTTTCGTTTTGTATTGCTATTTGTAACAATGATATGATAATTGAAGTAGTATTCGTTATTTGTATCGTAACTTCGCTCTCTTTGTCAGACCTATTGGTCGTTGTATAGTAATCGCTCGTTCGGACATTATTGATAACATCGACCAATTATTGTCATTGTAAATAATAATAACGGACAACAGATAGTAATCGGAGTTAGTTGTTATTACTTATTTTAATAACAACCACCGTTATTTACAATGCGGGATTGGTGTCGTTACATTTCAAAATGAGTTAAATCTCATTTCAATCATTCATATAACATGTTTAATTATTTAAGATTTCCAGGTTTTATACACTGAGGACGAAGTTTAAATTTAGCCATCCATAAAGTATTGAGTTTTTTTTATGATCTTCATATTATATACTAGCTGTGCCCGCGACTCCGTCTCCGTCGAACCTAACGTAGGAAAACAGTGAGTAACAAAATGAACTGACTGTATTTACTTATCTACTTTTCACTCGTACTTACCTCGAGTCGTCATTCAAATTACAATAACTTTTGATAGAATGGACCGATTCTAATAAAACAAAGACTAAGTTACTCTCGAAGGTTTATTGTAAACCCAGTACTTTAACAGTGATGCGTGTTCACATAAACAGACAGACAGACAGACAGACAGATAGTCAGACAGATTCTAAAAATGATTGAAATGTATTCTATTACTTATTCATAGACACATGCAAAATTTTTTTTCACGAAAATCAAAAAAGTACCGACATTTTATATTTACATTCTTATTATATATATATATATATAGTTAGATTTACAAAATTTGAAGAACTTGAAAGATAACGTGACATTTTAAGAACCTCTAAAATTGGATTTAGTTCATTTTGAAATGTAACGGCTCATTTCATTTGAAGCGAACAGAGAGAAAAATACAGTATTGATATTTGTTCTTATTCAGCTTAACTCAACTAAAACTTAAGAATAGTCGGTTTGACAATACTCCGATTTTTTCGAATTGAACAAACTTACAGACACAAACAAAACAGCGACCTCGTTTGATATACCAAACTATTCTAACTTGCCGATTAGTTCATTTTCAAGCGACTGTCTATAGACTGAACTATCTTTGAAACTATATAAGGCACAGGTATTGATATTTGATCCAATACACTTCTGAATCAACTTTCCACAGCAATCTCGAACCTTGAAAGCATATTTAGATAATAAAGCCACAAATCACTTAAAAATCATTGTAATATATCACTCATTCATATCATTGTAATATATCTATACTTCATTACATAGTATAAAACAAAGTCCCCTACCACGTCTGTCTGTCTGTCTGTTCGCGATAAACTCAAAAGCAAAAACGGATTTTCGTGCAGTTTTCACCAGTTGATAAAGTGATTCACGAGGAAGGTTTTGATATATAATTTGTCCAGGATTTTTTTATAATCAGGATGGGACAACGTCTCCCGGACCCGCTAGTAATATTATAAAACTGAAGAGTTTGTTTGCTTGAACGCGCTAATCTCAGGTACTACTGGTCCGATTTGAAAAATTATTTCAGTGTTAGACAGCTCATCTATCGAGGATGACTATAGGATATATCATCACGCTAAGACCAATAAGTATGAAGGCACCAATGAAGAATGTTTCAAAATCGGTGTTAACATACATATTATTTAAAAATATATTCACTTTCTACGTAAACAAAGTTGCGGGCAGAAGCTATACTAAGACTTTTGGGCGTGGAGTAATTATCAGGCAACAATGTAGGCAGGCTATATAGCACGGCACGCGGTATAGATAATCGGTGGTTAGTTACCTACCTAAGGAAAACAGAGTATTACCGCGTAGGGCCGAACTGTAAATGCCTATGGCAATTAAACGTCATGCCGCTCCTATGAAATAATCTGTAGCTTGGTTGACAATTTTATACGGAATTCCTTAAGTTTAATTAACTGTGTTGATAATAATTCAAAATTTAGTATCTCTGATCCGTATTGTAAACTATGGGATAAATCAGTTCAAATATGTTAGTGGTCTAAAAGATTTATAACTTCTAAACAGTTTACCAGCATCATGAGTGTGGTTGAAAAATGGGGTATATTTTATTTTCATCAGAATCTTTTATCAATTTTTTTTTGGTAGTGTTTTGTATAAAATGCTTGTGCATTGCTAAGTGATATTAATAAAATGAAAAAAAAACAAAGCGAGTGTGTGCTCCTGCACACACGATAGAAGTGAAAAGTAATAAGTAAATACATACATATTAAGTTCGTACAAATATACCAACTTACAATAACACTTACAATAAAAAAGTGATTTTCAATATTTATTTGCATTATGAATGTCCTTTAAATATCACTACATATTATAAAACAAAGTCCTCTACCACGTCTGTCTGTATGTCTGTTCGCGATAAACTCAAAAACTACTGAACAGATGTTCATTCGATTTTCATCAGTAGATAAAATGATTCATCGGGACGGTTTAGGTAGATAATTTGTCAAGGTTTTTTTTATTATCGGGTCGGGATAAACTCCGCGCTGTCTGCTAGTGTAGAATATATATTATCCTCTCAGGTACATGACGCTTACGAACTTATATTCGACATTCAGCATTTTGTAACTTCGTCATGTCGATATAATTATGTCTGTAGTTTCTATAAATAAACCCTCTGACGGAGTATGTAGACACAGTTTGGGTTTATTTTTTCCGTTTCGAGGAATTCTGATGAATACACAATCCGATATCTACAGACGTTAATCTGTAGGTGTATGTAAATATATTGGCATTTGTATGCTGTTTATATCTAAGATTAATATTAACATCGTTTGACCTAGCACCTGTAATTAATGCTATTGTATGTGTAAAATTGTATGCTATCTATTATACTAGATGGCGCTGTAACACATCGACTCCCATACCTTTCCTCCCAACGCTCGTTTTCGCACAAATTAGTGAATGGAATCTTGGATGCACCTGGACTACTAAGTAGAGTTGATATAATTGTTGCTGTGACGCTGCCCAGAGCTTCACGCTTTAATATTTTCCTACAAATTATTACCGAAGAAATTTGGGCCTTTACTCTCCATTGAATAGAACGTTATCGTATATTAATGCTAAACCTAAAACCTCAAATCTAGACATCTGCATAAGTAGTTTCACTAAATATAAAGAGATATAATACTGTGTACCTAACTTTAATATATATTTATTGCGCGGAGTACTAATAGGTGTGAAAACCAGACTGATGTTAATAATTTCAAGTTACAAATTATGAAATTTAAATAACACAGATTAATTAATTTAAATTTTTAATAAAAAAAGCTAACAGTTAATCCATCCGTCCATTTGAGTTTTTACTTCTGCCGGCAGATCTTACGATAGCCTCGACATTCTTTTTATAATTTTGTCATTCTTTTTTTTTCGAACTGACTACGCTATTGACCAAGCAAGGTCTTAACAGCTTCACCGGCCTACTGAGGCGAGCGCTTAAGGCAATCAGCCGATTTTATTTTGACAACTAGCTCAAGGATGCGCGGCACACCTCGGCTTTGGCTGATGCCTGATACATGCAATTCGCGACCTATCTTAGCTAACCTAAGCTAAGCTAACTATTCATACAGTGTACCAAGCATACATACCTCAACAACTCTTATATATATTTCGTATCAGATAATATTCTAAACTATTTCAGTTTGATAAGGGAAAAAATAAAACCCTTCCACTTGCATGTGTAAGCGTGTATGCGTGCACGTGCGTGGAGGTGATATGTGTAATGTTGTCGCAGTGATGTAAGATTTTGTGTCACTATATCGCGCGAGCAGCGTACTCAAGGGCTCCACACCGAGGGAACGGACCTAGGCTTGAGCCGCTGCCGAGGGGGGCCTAGTCTGGTGTGCGGGAGCGAAATTTACCCCCAGACCACGGCGGCGTGATCTGTGGTTACGCGGGCGTGGGCGTGAGCACGCTCTGCTTGGAGAGACAGGCTGGTACTGATCGTTCACTGCCGTTATTTCATCGGGAGGGTCGGTAAATTTTGTCATTCCTTTTTAACTAATACAGCCATTATCATTTTTACTACTTACAAAAGAAAATGTTATGTACCTATTAAAGCCACATCTTTAAAGCGAGTTAATCTTTCTCATAGTATTGAAGACTTTCAGATAGGCAAAAAAGGCTCAAAGTTAGTATGTGTAAAACTAACTTAAGGAGACATTGATTGATTAGAAAGTACCTACAAACCATGTTCTTTTTTACATATTTCCACGGTCCTACGAATTAAAACGCTCCATGTTTCAAACGAAAATGTCTTTTTTCTTTTTCTTTTCATTTCTTTTTTTAAGGATATGCATCTGATGGTAATTAATATACTCGTAAAAATATTGGGAGTCCCGGGACATGTTTTATTCGTAAAATGAGCCTCGAGTGAAACATGTTTGAAAACCTATGCATTATAGTAACCCAAGTTCCGTCCGATAACAAATTTGGGTTATAACATTTTTATCGCATTCAATACACATTCTAAATATTATTTAAACAGTTAAAAATCTAGATCTAGACTCGAGTAGAATAAATATTTACAAATAATATTTGGGTCATATTACTGAGATGATATATTGGCGATTTAGAAATAAACTCAGAATAGCCAAAGTTATGAGAGGCGAAATATTTTATACAGATATTGGGTACACCCATTAATAATTCGGGTGAAGTAGTTACGAAAATTTCTGTCGAATTAATATGACTAACGTTTGGGTATTTACCCTTGTGAGGGATGTATTTGACAAAGTTGATTATTAATATAATTGGTTTTGCAGCGATGGTAATTGAAAGGTAATTAAATGGTTTTTTTTAAATATTCTATAGATTTTTAGCGTTCAACCCCAATATCAAGTGATTTTAAATTACTATGTGGTCTAAGATAGTAAACATGCTAAATTTACAAGAGGGAAAAAGGAAAAGCTGTGGGAACACACTTATAGATGTTTGGTGACTCATTTTCAACTTGAGGGTTTTTAGTTGCTATTGTTTTTGCATAGGTTGAACAAAAATAGACAGTGAACACATTAGCTAGAAGACTGTTCCATAGTTTCCCGACAGGCAACGATGAGAAGTTTTTGGCATCCAATCTTCCAAATTATTACTGTCATTGTCGAGTAGGTTATATTCGAAGTGTCTTGTGATAATTTCAATATTCCAACAAAATGGTGGCCCCCTTGTTAGAACTATCCTGGGAGTTTTGTGGCATCTCAAAATGTATAATATATGTATTATTTTTATAAGTTTTGGCATTTGACCCCAATCTCACATGATGTTAAACACGTAGATGGGCTGGATTTCAAGTGTATTTGCCGAAACACCTAAAGCAGTTTGACGACAAGTTTTCGACTTGAGTGTAGTGACCAACCAAGCGGGCCTAGAAAAAGCCTTACCGCCATGCAATTGAAATACCACATCAAATGGCCTCATAAAATTTCACGAGAATAATAAAGAGAACCTTATGAAAGTTCACAATATTGTGGTTCGCATGGTCAGCTGCCGTTCTTAAATTGAAAATTTGCTAAAAGAACACGTAAATGTCAACCATAAACCCTTTACCTTCCACCCCTCCCAAAACCTCCACCGTCCACCCTCACATTGGAAATGCATGGAAAGCACCTGTTAGTAGTAGAGCCACGCTGAAGCTATTACTGGTTTCAGCATGAATGGGTCGGTTCGCTCGGGGTAGTACACAGTCTCACGGAAACACCGACGTGAAGTAACAGTGCTTGCATTGTTGCATTTCGTTCGGTCAGTGAGAGCGCCGGAGACCCACCTCCCCTTCACTCTCCTTCTCCCCTCTTCCCTCCCCCCCAAATACAGGCTGACAACGCATTGCGACTCTTCTGGTGTTGCTAGTGTTTAATAAAAGAAAAAGTGTTTTCTGGCAGCTGCACTTGAGAGCCAGGCTCCTCTAGATTCAGCGAGTTTACCATCTTAGAATACCTCTTTATTTAACATCAGATGAAATTATGATGACACGCTAAAACCTTACAGTATTAAAAGAAAGACTGTGGCTCTTAGGACCTAGTTTTATTTCTTGGGTATACGAATAACCACCCCCAATCCTGTCATCAATTTTGATTATGGTCAAAAATAAAATACAAATAATGTATTCTTGAAGAAGCAAACAGTAAATATATCGAAGTTATTGTCCACTGTACTCGGTCTTGTCTTGTCTTTCTAGTCTCTTCAAGGACAGCTTCTTAACTAAAGTTTATGAGCTTATACAATCTTATTCTAATCAGTGTCTAATTTAACATATCTGCAAAGGTCTTAATTTGTATTTACTCGTTGGTGTTGATCAAGCATTATTTCTATTTGTGCTGAAGCCTATTACATTTACACTACTTTATATTTACTACTATTTAAGGCGTAGTAAGGCTGTCGTAAAATATGTAACAGATACCACTTCTTATGTTTCGTGGGAATGGAAATAGCTCCTGTTTGAGTACCTACCGTAAGGCAATCGGAAAATGGGATATTGAACATATTCAAAACGTTTATAATTTACTAGCTTTTACTCGCGGCTCCGCTTTTCGGTTTACATATGATCTACCCTTCCGGAATAGAATATTTTTTAGGATGAAAAATATATGCCTATGCCGTCTTCTGTACCCTTGACAATATGGATACACTTTTCATGATGATAGATTGTTTCATGATGATAGAGAATAGTTAAAGTATGAAAGGGTGACCAACAAACAAACTCATTTTAAAACTTATAATATTAGTTAGGATACCAATAAATACAACTAAAAAGTATGTTCTTTCACCGGACTAATCTCCGAAATGACTTAAACGATTTTGGGTAAATTCTATTTAGCAGATAGAGAACTAAGGTATCATCTTAGCCACGCTTTAACGCATGAAGCAATAATGACAGTATAAAAGCAATAATGACAGTAATTTAAAATCGATGAATCGGCGTGAAATACTAATTACAAAATCACAATGAAAAAAGTGGGTGTGTGCTTATAAATATACGATAGAAGTGAAATCTTATAAATAAATACACCTGTCCCTGCGCAAACACATCTGTGCAAAACTTTGAACACTTTTTTTTTTTTATTGTAGCTCGGCAAAGTGACTGTACTGTGCCTGATGGTAAGCACAGTACAATCCAAAAACAATGGCGACCGCCGAAAGACATACTATCCATCGCCGGTCGCCGCTGTCATGCCGGCCTGAAAGCGTCCCAGTTAGGGACAGCCCCCCCCCCTGGTTGCTGGATATACACCGGCTGATCCCGGAACGCGACACGCCCAAACGTGCCACTATGGCGGGTGTTCCACCTGGTGTACGGTGGTCGCGATCCAGTCGGGTACAGACACCCTACCACCCCGCAAGACACTTGCTTCAAGATTACCCCAGGTGTAGCACGAAGAGACTAGAGCACATAAAACTTTGTGATAATCTTCGTACATGTCCATTCGATCTTTTGGGTTTGGTGGAGAAGGAGTCTGCAATCAAATCGTTCGATAATTTTGTCAAGCATGTGATTGCTAGACATTTAACGGACTTTGAAATTACCGCGACTCTCTGACTCGTATCTATATCAGGACTAACAAATCTTGGTGACTTATAATTCTGCTCATGCAACACGTCAAAGCAGTGAGTACTGAATCGTATCAAAATACGATCACCCCTCTCTCCCTTTATATTGCCAATTCCAAATGATCTGTTTGAGAAAACAACAAGTTGGGAAAAAAAAACTTGCACATTAAAATCATATAGATTTACAATTTTCATATGTAAATCAATAATAGTAATATACGTAGAATATATTACATACTTGAAATACTATACTGATTATATATAAAGCATACATATTATTAAATTTTGTAATAATAAATACGAACCTATTAGAATGATGACTGGAGTCGAGTATACACATTTCAGTTCGTCACCGACTCCGAGCGCGCTTGATGTCGAGTGGAGCCGAGTAAACCCGATTCCGAACGACACGACCATAACGCTACACTTTCGTTCAATTTAATGCTCATATAGAAGCCATAACTTAAAAATAAATTAAAGGACAGTCGGCAATGAATGGAGAATAAATACGTAGTTCTCATGAATCAGTATAACCATTTTCACGAAAACAGAGTCACGTATACGAACTAGTCAAACATACGGAAGATAAATATTCTACCCTCTGCATCAACACACTAATAGTTAGAATACAGATGTAAAAATACATTATTTTTTTGCGATGTTTGTCTAGTACCGTACTTTATTTTCACGCGGTCAGGCTCGCCCCACATACATATAAAATTATGTTACGTCAACAATCTATTAAATAGTGATATCTTTGTTTATTCAGATTACTATCCAAAGAAAATGCGCGTGAGTAAATCAACTATAAAATTTATAGACATTCGGTTGTTGGTCGATTTGAATTTTACGATTTCTAAACGGTAATGATTCCTGATTTATGTTTACTTTTTACAGCGCCAACATATCAATCCATACATATAATAAGAATGTAAATCTAACGTGTATGTACTTTTTAGATTTTCGTGAAAAAAAAAATTGTTGCAGGTGTCTTGGAATAAGTAATAGAATACATTTTAATCATTTTTAGAAATGTCTGTCTGTTTGTATAAACACGCATAACTGATAAAGTAGTGGGTTAACAATATAACCTAACCAAGAAAATCACAAAGCATATCTTCGAGTGTAACTTAGTCTTTGTTTCATTAAAATCGGTTCACTCTATCAAAAGTTATTGTAATTTTAATGACGGCGCGACTTAAGTACGGTAGTAAGTAGATAAGTAATTAGACTTAATACATTCAGATGACTTTATTAATCACTGTTTTTCACATAACGTTCCACGCGGACGATGTCGCCGGTACAGCTAGTTCTATATAACACTTTAAAATAATAAGTTTTGAATATAAATGTTAACTTTCTGAATTATTTAAGAACCGAAAATTTATTATGAAAATTTTGTTTTTTTATCATTAAAACTGAATTACAATGTAGTATTAAAATAGTCCATTTTTTTCATAAATTCTTTTTGTAAACGTACAGGCGGTTATACGGATGTACAATATTAACAGACCCCAAAGCGCAGGTCTAGTAGTAACTCGCATATGGCTAAGTTATTTCTAATGAGTAGAACGATTATATCCGAGTATTATATATCTCTATATAGCTCCTAGCTGATACTCACCCCCTTTGGTGCGCAATAAATAAACCTTTTAAAAAAAAGTTGAAACAGTCATAAGGACTGCTGATAGAAGTGAAAACTTAAATCGCTGGAATAACTGTGTTGTCTCTTGAATTGTTAAATTGAATATAGAGTGAATTAATTTAATTTCACAGTTTGTGTATTGAAATTATTAGCATTAGTCTCTCTTTCACGTCTATTAGCGTTCCGAAAAATAAAATATATACTTTTATCAATAATAAATATAAATATTAGAGATACACAGGCCGCTATAGTACGCGGCGCTAATCTAACGTAAGCCACGCAAGCGCAATGCGGACGGACGGGCATGCCTACGTGCATATACCTGCCAAAAATACCGTTCAACGCGCCTAAAGAAGTTAACATTCCAAAAATGTGGCAAAACTTCAATGGATTCTGAAAAATAAGTTGTATAGTTTCAAAGTAACTATATTTTCATTATACCTATGTGTAGAATAGCTTCTGCCCGCGACTTCGTTCGCGTGGAATTGTTACTTTGGGCTAACGCTAACATTAACTCGCTGTTTCGTTTACGTAGAAGGTGAAAATATTCTTAAATAATACATACGTTAACACCGATTTTGAAACATTCTTCATTGGTACTCCGCTCCTATAGTAGTAGCTCCTAGTATATAGATTATAGCCCCTGCCCGCGATTTCGTCCGCGTAGTTATAGTTACTACTCTGTGCTAACGCTGACACACAGCAGAAGCTCACAAAAAGAAAAAAAAACATCTCGATTTTGAAACATTTTTCATCTGTGCTCCGCTCCTTTTGGCCTTAGCGTGATGATATATAACTTATAACCATTCTCGATAAATGAGCTATCTAACACTGAAAGGATTTTTCAAATTGAACTAGTAGTTAGTGAGATTAGCGGGTTCAAGCAAACACACTCTTCAGCTTTTTAATATTAGTATAGATTTCAATCATGTACTTAGCAATATAAAAGCTATACTTAGTGTGAAATTGGATATGGCTAAAATATCGACGGCTAAGATGATATTAAATGGCCCCAATTTACTTATTTTATGAATTCGATTAACTCTTTGTTACTTTTTAAAACCCAACGAATCCTGCGGAAATCTGCTTGTATGTAAATATATAAATTTCAAATTCCGATCGTCACGTGTTTCAAGTTTTTTGCAAACTCTTTAATATCGACTTATCACAGCGACAGATTCAGCTCGTCACCTCACGGGTCACATGATAAATTATCAGCGTAACCCACGCCCCCTGCCTAGCGATCATCTCGCACACTTCATTTACCACACATCATACCAGTGACATTGTTATATACTTAACAAAATCCACCATCAAGGACCTTCGTGCGATTAATCATTGTTTTTTCACACACAAGTGAAGAGCTCTACAATATGATTAACGTCTCGACCTTGATTTTTGGCGAATCATAGCTGTTAAAATATCAATTCCATATTCAACTGAACTGAATTAAATTTAAACAATTTCCGTTACAGTTAATTTAAAAACTCAAAAGACAACACAGTTTTTCATTCTTTCTTTTATTTTTGGCAATCAATCTTTGTGTAGATAATAATGTTACAAGTGTCTTGTAATCATTTCAATATACTAACAAGATGGTGCCAACACATTTACGTTATTGTTTTGAATTTTTACTTCTGTCCGGCAGTTCTTATGCCTCGTCTTTTTTTAAATCATGTGACATTTCTTAGTTGTTCGCCTTCTAGTAAACCTTGATTGACGTTTTTTTTTTAATTTTATAAAATTCAATTGACATAGACAGCTAGATATAAGGCATTTATAGATTTTTAAACAGAACATCAACCAACACTTAGCCTGAGGCGAATGTGCTAAGAACAAATCGTTTATTTGTTCCATTATAAAGCGTCCGTGAAATGTTTACAGACTATATGCCGTCGAATATGAACTAACCTTCAGTCATGTCACACTTCGCCGAGCCGCCGCATCACCGGTAATGCAGTTAATGTCCGGCACGGAAAATGTCCACCAGATTTCAGTAATTGGTTTCAAACCTGAATTTTAATTCAATTGACGTGTAACGTGTCACCGCTCGACGGACTATTATTCACTGTCGTTGTTAATTTTTAACAGGTTTTCTCTGATATATTGGTATGAGCGCATTTTTTTGAGAACCTACAAAACTGTAATTATGGTTATTTTGCTGAGGTAATGTCATAATATTAGCAAACGTTAATCATATGTGAATTTAAAAATTGCAAGCTTTTAAAGAAGAACGGCGTATTTTAAAGAAAAAAATATAAAAAAAAGCATAAAAAATAAAAGTGGTACATATTAAAAACTTCTATTTTCGGGTTTTGAATAAAGCTAAAGGTCTACTATAAAACAATCCGTGTGAATATTATTCGATACATTGAAAATTGTTGATATAACTTTGGAGTATACGGTTAAATTTGTAAATGACGTTCATTATATTGTGTTGGAATTTGTAAAGGTCAAAAATATTGGGGTAACTTAATTTAAGGATATATCAAAAGTTATATTAAAGCGAGCGAAGATGCGTGCAAAATTTACTAGTTACTAGTTAATTGAATACAAAATTTCACGCCGTCTATTTTGTGAAATGTTAATACATAAGTAGCAATAAATAATAACTGCGGCATTCGTAGTCGCGGGTAAAGCGAATGTATACAAAATACCAAGTAAAAAACAATGAACTAAATTAAATCCATCACATAAAAATGGAAATCTACAACTTTCCGCTCAAGTCACTTAATAATGTAACAATGAATTACGAAATACGAGGACAAATTTTAGACATGAACAGAATAAAAGTATCCGCGTAAAAAGTTTTCACATAATAAGCAACTGTGTACTCCGGCACAATACAGCCCACGGAACGACCTTGAGTCGTAAATATAGAAAAATACGAATTTTATCGTAGCAATAACGGTTTATTAAATTCTCACTTATTATTAGATGGCTTATTAAAGCTTCTGAACTATGGCAGGGAAGTACGATCAGCCTTAAATACGTTAAAGATAATTAGTATCTCTCATTAATCCATCCAACATTATATTTGAATATATCATGTATACATATAACTAATATATGATATTAGCGGTCCGGGCGGACATTGCTCTGTCTTGTTAATTAAAAAAAATCTAAAATTCAACTGAAGCGCCACGTACCGGGTCCAATTGTATATCTAAACCATTTTCGGATCCACTCGGACACGCACACAAAATTTCATCAAAATCTATCCAGCCGTTTAGGAGGAGTTCAATGACATACACACATACAGAAGAAATCTGTACTATATATACTATAATAATAATAATAATATTATAAAGAGGTAAAGTTTGTGACGTTGTGGGTTTGTGACGTTGTGACGTTGTGACGTTGTGGCGTTGTAAGGGGTAATCTCAGGAACTACTGGTCCGATTTGAATAATTCTTTCAGTGTTATATAGCTCATTCATCGAGAATGGTTATAGACTATATATCATCACGCTAAGGCCAGTAGAAGCGGAGCACAGATGAAAAATGTTTCAAAATCGAGATGTTTTTTTTTAGAGCTTCTGCTGTGTGTCAGCGTTAGCCCAGAGTAGTAACTATTATTACGCGGGCGAAGTCGCGGGCAGGGGCTATAATCTATATACTAATATTATAAAGAGGTAAAGTTGTGAGTTTGTGACGTTGTAGGGGGTAATCTCAAGAACTACTAAACCGATTCTTTTACCAATAGAAAGCCACGTTATTTATGAGTGTCATAGGCTATATATCATCACGCTAAGAGGGGGCTTTTTTCCTTTTGAGAGCTTCCGCTGCGTCTTGCCCAAAATAACTATTCCACGCGTGTGAAGTCGCGGGCAGAAGCTATTAACTAATTATATTATCTATAATCTATACTAATATTATAAAGAGGTAAAGTTTGTGAGGTTGTAGGGGGTAATATCTGGGGAGTCGGAGAAAAATGGTCGAACGAAAACGTTTCTTACGAACGCTGCCTTAATTATGAGATATATATGATTGAGTTCTAGAGAAAAGTTGTAGCTTGATAATGCCTATTACCGCCCAACGAAGTGGGCACGGGTCGGCTAGTTTATATATAAAGATATTAATGTAATTTCGTGTTTTTAAAGTGAAAACTTTTTAGGCTCGTTGAGTGGTAGCTTTTTGCCATGAAATAAATTTATGATTTCGCGTCAGCGTCGTGCTAGTAAACGTGACTGACCGTATTGCGCTTTCGTCAGACTAGCGACGTGTAGTAGTATAGCTACCGGTATATATCTAATATTTATGTATTGAGATTGTGAAGGCCGAAGGTAGTAGGTAGTAAGGCGGAAAGTAGAAGGTCGTAAGTTTGATTAATTAATAAGCTAAATAAATATTGTTCGGAGTGCCAATAGATGTGAATACCAGATTAATGATAATAATTTCAATTTACAAGTTATGAAGTTTAAATAATTCATACTACAATTGATTTTAAAAAAATAACGCAGTTATTCCATTGTTCTCAATTTCCACTTCTGTCGGCAGTTCTTATGACAGCCTCGACTTTTTTTAAATTGGTTATTTCTAACTAGCTTCCCGTCCCGGATTCGCACGGGTTTACTAAAGAAAACTATAAGATTAAAAAATAGTGCGTGGAGTCCCTCCGCACGGGAGAAGTGAAACTTCATAATGTGGAAATGAAAATAGGAAGGGGTAGAAATTGATTTTTAGTGAAATCATATTGTTTCTTTAAGACAAACTTTATTAACATTGCTTACAAATCACAATTGATCGCATCTTTTAATTATCATATTCGAGTGGAGAAATATCCAAATCTATAACATTTACAATGTGATTATGATAACTAAAGTAAGATACGAAATGTTTGATTATGTTTCTCGCTCTGTATCTTTGTATTCCCAGGAGCGTTGAACGTTAAACGCAACAGTGCTTTCATACCCCTCCATGGTAGCGTTAAACGTTTAACGCAACCTTGTTGGAAGTCGCATTAGAAGTTTCACTTCAATAAATATTTTCTTTATAGTACGTCCATGTACTAAAATAAAATGATAACTCAGCAACTGACCGTCAATATAACAATTATGTCAATATTTTCGAAGATCTCTCTACTGTCTCAGCCATTATTCATATGGCGATTTCTTAATTCAAATTTCTCACTTCTCCTATCACACGTGCTTTTATACAAATGATGTTTTGATGATATGTCTTGATGATATATGATGATAATTACAAACTCAACAATAAAACACAAGTCAAATATAATAGTTTAGTGCAGTCATTTGTAATGCGTACACATATATACCGGAATTTATTTTTATCTGTATAGATATTTCAACGGAATCCTAAATTTACGATTACTTGACTCGACTCTCGTGTAGAAAATTCCACTCATTAAGGAATAAATAAAAACTGATCTCTTTACAATTTCTAAACGTACATTATTACAAAGAACTATTATTGGCCGATTCTTCGGACTTATCAATGGGATAATGACAATCACACAATCAAATTAAATAAATATTACGAACTAACAAATGAACTAAGTAAAAATGGCTATGTGGTTAAGTTATACGCGGTAGAAGTAGGAGCGAGAGGTATACCAGCAAAATCTCTCTACAACCTTCTGAAGGACCTTGGCCTGTCGAGAACTGCAGTAAGTTCTATTTTAGAACGAGTATCAAAGGCTGCACTAACAGGTTCCTACCAAATTTGGCTAGGCAGGGCGGGAAACTCGAGCAGTGAAGGTGAGCGTTGATGCGCATCTCAAAGGGGGCCTCCTTAAACCTACACCTGGGTCGCAAGTCCTGGGAACTGCTCTGAGTTTCTCCCTCTGCCACACGATGGACCCGGCACCCGCACGGTGAATCCATGGAAGGCTAAGAAGTTCGTCTCTCTCTCTATATACATTTACATACAAACATTTCTTAAAAATAAGCCATGTCGTTTTTGAAGGCCGGACATAGAAACAAATAGGCAACGTTTTTCAACGACATATGCGTCATCGATCGTTTTGTAAAGTTAAAAAAATGTACAGTCAAGTCAATAGATTTATTAACATAAGTTATATGGTATAGAAGGTAGTAGTAGTAGGTGGTAGAGCCACGCTGAAGCTATTACTGGTTTCAATATGAATGACTCGGCTTGCCCGGGGTACTACCACCCTCTTACAGAAAACCGACGTGAAGTAACAGTGCTTGCATTGTTGCGTTTCGTTCGGTCAGAGCGCCGGAGGCCTACCTCTTCTCCCCCTCCTCTTTTCCCCCAAACACAGGCTGGTAACACACTTGTGACTCCCCTGGTGTTGTTAGTGTCTATGGACGGTGGTGATCACTTAACATCAGGTGACCCACCTGTTCGTGGTGATATAAAAAAAAGTGATAAACTGGATTTCGACGACAACGTACATTTGAGAGACATCCTATAGTCACATTATTCACTTCGAGGCGCTGCATTTCGAGCTGTCACTTAAACACATTCGTTGTAGTGTTTTCCATTCCACTTCATGACTTCTACTATCAATTAAGATATCTTGCCATGAATTGGTGCAGTTGTAACATTTTTCATCTCTAATATTCATTAAAAAAAGCTATAGCAAATAAAATCCTTTTAAAGAAAGAGCTAACGACAAGTTTCCGGGTCATTGAGTTTCATTATTGCCTTCATTATCGCTTCCCATTGTGTGGTGGAGGTTAATGTTAGTCAATTTGTAAATAAAAAAAGGGAATTTCTTCTAACTGCATGGAATCTATTTAATTGTAGACTAATTGTAAGCGCGGTTTTGCTCGAGATTCCTTTTGACCAACCTCGGCTTACTTTTCCTACTTATTTTTCGCCTTTTTTTTTCTCCATTGGGAAATCCCTAACGGGTATCCATATCGCCGGGCAGCAGAGGATTGATATACCCGAGTCGCACGGACTAAACCCCCATGGTACCTTCCTATACCTTTTGGCCGGGGGAGCAGGGACTGTCTAATCGACACTACGTCTGCTCCTCCGACAGGTGCACTTATAAGTACAATTTCATACAAATGATTCCATTTAAAAATCTATCTATACATACAATAAGAATGAAGTGTCTGTATGTAATATCAAAATAACATTTTTTTACTGATTGGGTGTGAAAGTATACACGCTACTGATAGCAAAAATGCAATTTTTAAAATTTTTGTCTGTCTGTCTGTCTGTTCCGGCTAATATCCGAAAAGGCTGGACCGATTTTGACGGGAATTTCACTGGCAGATAGGAGAAATTACAGCGAGTTACTTAGGGTACTTTAAATTAGACTAGCTATTAACCGCGGCTTTGTCTGCAATGCTATCTTCTAAACGGTTGGACCGATTTCCACGGAATTTTCACTAGCAGATAGCCGATCTTAAAAAAGTAATTAAAGCAATTTTAATTAATACTAGCTGTTAACCGTGGCTTCGCCTGCAACGTTGTCTCCAAAACGGTTAGACTGATTTTCACAAAATTTTCACTGGCAGATAGCTAAGGCTATAAAAAGTAATTCCAGCAATTTTAATTTATACTAGCTGTTAACCATGGCTTTGCCCACAGTGCTATCTCCAAAACGGTTTGACCGATCTTCACGAGACTTTCACTGACAGATAGCTGATCTTATAAAAAGTAATTTAGGCAATTTTAATTTATACTAGCTGTTAACCGTGGCTTCGCCCGCAGTACTATCTCCAAAACGGTTCGATAGTTTTTTACGGGACTTTCACCGGCAGATAGCGGACATTATTCAAAGTCATTTAGTCTATTTTAATTTAGACTAGCTGTTAACCGTGGCTTCGCCCGCAGTGCTATGTCCAAAACGGTTTGACAATATTTTTCACGGTACTTTCACTGGCAGATATACCTTATAGGAAATAATTTAATTTATTCTATTTTAGACTATCTATTACCCGCGACTTCGTCCGCATGAAATTTAGCAAAAATATGTTGTTCACTGTAAATAAGAATAATAAGATGTGCGTTTTACTGGACTCCAAGAATAAATATAATTGAAATTCATATATCTGTATCTATGTATGTAATTTGAATTATATTGTCTTTTTGGTCATTTTGGCGGCCATTTTGTTTTATTTACCGCGCTTTCGTCTACTTAACTTAGTAACACATAAGAATATTGTATCGAGTTCAATGAGCAATATTTGAATTGTCGAATATTAAAAACTGCTTAGACAGATATAAAGTTTTATACCTTGATTTATATTTATGCGAGATTTCAAGACGTCAGCTCATTCATTGTATACAACTCAACATTATAATTATTGATAGGAAATTTGAAGATAGAAGGGATCTTTCTAAAACGATAAAATAAAAAGACCATAAACGTATTATATATTGATAATATGGGCATATTATATCATCATAATAACATCTTTAAGTCATTGTTTCATTAGTTCCTTCTACAGTGTAAGTGAGCACTGAGGTAGTTATATGGTGGGTTAAGGGTCCAAATATGTTGCTGATGATAAACTTCATTTGACACAGTTAGCATTTATATATCTAATGTATACGTTACATGTCACTGTAGGTGGCGTGCGTATCGTACTTACAGTTGTTTTTAAAGAGCATTTCTATAATTGTACATGGTCTCACAATTCTATATTTCTTTAATACAATTTAAAAACACGCGTGCGGAGCTGCGGGTACAGCTAGTTAGAAATAAAAGTCCACAGTAACAATAGTACAGAGATAGCTCGGGCTATTCTCGTCAAGGTAAACCTATCAGGGTGAGTAGACACACTGATAAATGGATGAAATTCGAAGCGGCATACACTTAATCGTCATTACCTTGCGTCATCTATACTATAATAAAACTGTAGCAAGGTCAAATCTGTACATAAAATATTTTTTGAAAATTTTTATCGGGGTAGACTTCGTTATCGATATGAAGCAAAAATAATTTTTTCAATTTTTGTTGTCTGTCTGTCTGTCTGTCTGTTGTTGTTGTTGCCCTGTGAACACGCATCACTCTGAAAGTACTGAATCGATTTTGACGAAACTTGGCACAGTGATAACTAATATTACGAGATTACATAGGTACTTTTTTCTATAAAACAAAGGGTTTCAGGTCTGCCTGTTTGTCTGTCCCTTTGAACACGTACCACTTGAAAGTACTGAACCAATTTTTACGAAATTTGGCACAGTGATAACTAATATTACAAGGTTACATCTAGAATACTTTTTTCTATAAAACGAAGGGTTCTCAGGATAACGGACGAAAGTAAAAATTTGTAGTTAATGAAATTTTTGACGGATTTTGGAAATTTTATTGTGCTATATATAGCAGACAGATTAGCTAAAAAGATAAGCTATTTTCCCTAAGTTACTTTAAAAAAAATACCAAAAAAAAAATCGCAGGTTCGAACCGTCGGCTCCGGCGGACCACATAATGTCAGTACGCTATAACTGAGTAGGTATATGACGTTTCTATTCGTAATTATAACCAATAAAATATGTGTAACTAACTGTCCTTATAGGTTGTGTTACATTTATTTTATTGTATAAAAAATGTTTGCTAAAAAAGGTGACAAGATTTTTTCCTAAAACATAAACAAGATAATAGTTACATTGCATTGTAGAAGATGAATCTCAACTAGAGTTCTATCAGTACGTGTGTTGTTTCGATATTTGATAAAATTAGTTTTCTAAATGTTGTTGAGTCTTGAAGTAGTTGGGTTCAGGTTTGTGAATCTAAGATTAAAATAAATCAGTTAAGGTGTTGCAGTTATTTTTTTTTTCTCGAACTGACCACACTATTGGCTAGCAAGGTCTTACAGCTTCCCGGCTACTGTTTGCAGTTACTATGTTGTATTTATACTATTATTATAATGAGTGGTAAAGTTTTGTTTTCGAGGAATGCTTGGTACCCACTACTGGTCGATTTCAAAAATTTTTTCACTGTTAGAAAGGTATATTATCCCAAGTTCAGTATCTAGTAAAAAAGGTGGTTTGTATGTCAAAAGTAAAATAAATGTGAAAAATTAAAATTGAATGAGATTTCACGTATACTTTACAAATTCTTATAAAAAAAAACTAAAAAAATGGAAATTTAATGTAGATAAAGTTCAATTTTACAGTATGTTACGTGATGAAGTTAAAGGGGTACTGGGAAGACATTTTCGGCAATATATGTTAGTTAGTTTTGATCTTCACTTTGATGACACTACTTTAGGTAATGCTGCGAACAGATTCTAGGCTTATTTTAAAAGATTTCTCACATACCAACTGGGTATATGTTTGAGTGAGTTCCTGGATAGTTTGGATTCACGATTGGAAGTGCTGGATAACGCTTCAATAGGGTTTTAGGTTTTTTAAGATTATTTGCGTTTAAAAATACAATTGAAACCGGTAATAACCGATTTGGTGCAGACGAAGTTGCACGGGTCAGCTAGTACCGTAATATAAACGTTTACAATTCAATTAATCAAGTGCTCTAGTGATGATGTATTTATTCATTGTCGGAAATATGGACCGAAGTTTCGGCCTTGAGTAGGGACATTGAACATTTTGATAACAAACGTATATCGATAGTCGATAAACATAAATGAGCAATTTATCGTAACTCTTTTATTCACTTTACTTGGTGTGCCCGGACTCCGTCCGTGTGGAACCTAGTTAAAAAAATCAGTGACAAATAAAATCATTTGAAGATATTAAGTCCATTTACTTATCTACTTTTCTCTCGTACTTAAGTCGCGTCGTCATTAAAATTACAATAACTTTTGATAGAATGAACCGATTTTAATGAAACCAAGATAAAATGTTACTCGAGGGTATGGTTTATGATTATCTTGGTAAAGTAAGTTTTTATCGTGATCACAGTGCTTTAGCAGTTATGCGTGTTCATATACAAACAGACAGACAGACTTTTCTAAAAGTGACTGAAATGTATTTTATTACGTATTCCAATACACCTGCAACAATTTTTATCACGAAAATCTAAAAAGTAATGACACGTTAGATTTACATTCTTATTATAGGTATATTATATCTACACTGTTAAGAAACATCTCGGCAGTTGTAGATTAAAATCCAACCAAGTACTGCACTGGTTGTTGCACTCGTGAACAGAAGTGTTTCTGTGCCAAATATATGAATTACTATTCACTAAACAAAAGAAGTCAGTCGTCTTTAAAAGACGCGAAATTTTCTACACATAACCCTTACTAACATTATAGATGTGAATGTGGATCTGTTTGTTTCGCTTTCGCGCCTTAATTACAGGACTGATCATATTGAATTTTTGTATACACAGTGTCACGCATACAGAAAAGTATATATTTTATCCAGATAAAAAGTATTGTTCTTCTTTCCAAAATAGAAGAGAGCACTTTTTTCCTTAGATATTACTAGCTTTCCTTGCGGTTTTCCTTGGGTTAATGTAGACCTCTATACCCGTATCGATGTATATAAAAAATTTCATGGAGATCGGTTGAATAGTTAAAGCATCACAGCTAACCAACCAAAAAAAACAAAACTCACTTTCGCATTTATATTCAAGATCAAATCAGGCCCCAGGAAGGCGTTTATGAACGGCAAAACTACCACCGGTTCGGAAAACAACCCAGTCATCGAGAAGAACCGGCGAGAAACTCGATTGGGTTTACCTTTTTATATACATATATTTCCAATACATTCCACGTTACGATCGTTTTTAGTGGATGCACAGAGAGGAGTCAATTCCAGACATCACCATCGTTGACATATTGATCCGTTCTATAATACCTTCTATAATGCGCTTAAACTAATTATTATTGATAAAGATGAGCAATGCGATTTATGTAGAAGTTAGAATTATCGAACTTAGCTAAACTTAGCATGTTTAAAAAAACTATCGATATTTTCCCAGCACTGATCATCGTTGAGTCTCCACCAGCAATATAGCGCGGCTGCGAAATTTTACTAATTCTACGCCGACACGAAACATTTAAAAGTAAACGCTATGTTTGAATGACAGGTCTGTGTGATCGTAAATTTATCAAAGAGCGGATATAGAGAGATTTAATATCGCGAAATTAGTTTGCTTTGAAAGTGAACCGGTTTGTATATGGTTTTTTTTTATGTTATTTTATGTTTATAGCATATTAGATTCAATTTGCTATTTAGAAATAAATTATCGTTCATGTATAATTTAAAATCACACAAGTATATTGAAGTTATACTTCTTTTGGCGCGTTAGGGAAAAATGATAAGAGTAAATTTTTAGGATGCGCGCGCACACCGTCACGAAAAACCGACACCCTGAAGCTATAGTCAACATTTTGTTTCTTTGTATTTCTTTGTATTAAAACTTTCAATGTAACCTTTTTTCTATTGTTAGTGTCGTTTTTTCTACAAACGTAGAATAAGGCGAAAGATACAATTTTTGAAAAGATTTTTATCTTGTTACGCCAAAGAAGTATAACTTCTAACGCGTTTACATAAGTACACACACACTTTCTTTTATATGTATATGATTTTTTTAAACTCCCACAGATATAAAACACGTGTTATAATTTCATATACGTATATTTGAATAACTATCTTGAAAATAGGTGTCAGTTCTGAAGAAAACTTGACAAACAATTACCAACCAACTTCATGGTGTCGCTTTTGCGTGTCAGTTTGCGCGCATCGTAAAAATTCACTCACATTTTTCTCAAACGCGACAAATTATAATATAGACTAGCTACTTAACTCGACTTCACATGGATGCGATGAACTTATTAGTGTGACATCATAAGTGTTTAAATCCTGTAGACACATGTATCGTCCTCGTCAACCTTTTTGACTGCTCTGAATATAGCGTTAAGTTCGAGTTTACACGTAAGAGAGTTTAATACAAAAACAAAGTTTATTATTACATTATGTATAGTTATTATTACAGGAATTTAAAATTGGCAACCCTTAAGTTGTCTCAATGTTACACGTATAATACACAGCATAACTATTTAAAGAGGTCCAATATTCTCACAGATCACTCATTACTCGCTTCTCGTTATAAATCAATTAAAAAAATAGGTGCTTAATATTTGACCTAATTATCTCGAGAAACGCAAAACTGATATACTCTCAACATCAACTGATTTACGCAAAAACGAACTGGTTGTAATAAATACCGAAGTGATGAATCACGCCGTGCCGTGCACACGTCGGCCTGCGCCCCGCTTCTCAATGTTCGGCCGTCCGACAATAAGCAGTAATGATTCACCTTGAAAAGCGCCCCTTCAATTTTATTCATTGAACCTAGGTGTGAATTTTTACGTTTAAAAGTATCGTACCCTTTCTTTTAAAAGTTTTAGAACAAACGTTAACTAACGTTCTCTTTGTTGTTTATCAGTATTTGTTTTGATATTATATGTTGAATATGACACGATTGAACGGTGTCTCCCTTTAAACATTCACCTGGTATAATGTCTCTTAAACGTAACAATTAACGAAATAAACTTACTTTCGCATTTATAATATTTCTTAGGACAAATACAATAATAGTGTAACTGTGTGATAATTACTATATTCGATTTTTGTCTTTGCGTGTACAAATAAATTATATTCTACACAAATGACGCAACGATGTCCTAAAAGAAGAGCTAATTAAAATGTAAAGAAAATCTGAAGTTTCTTTTCATTGAAATTGTGATGATCTTATAAATACCTTAAGAAGATAAAGGACCTCTTTTATAATCTCTTTAAGGTTGTGCATTATTCATAATGTTGTTAGAAAATTCAAACTTCCACGGGGTAACTCGTCAAATAACAAGAAATCATCAAAGTTCAAAAGAATACAACCTGCTTTTACAATAAAGAAAAGAAAGAAAACCTGAATTTAATAAAAAAAAGTTTCAGAATTTATGTAGCTCATATAAATTTACACTGTTTAATATATCTACTCAAGGAAAGTTTGATGAAGGTTGTTAAAATTAAATTCGTTGTTGCAAATGTGTAATTGTTTGTAACATAATAAATTTTACAAAGGTTTATTTGAATCTATTGTCATGATTTCTATTTATGTAAATATTTTTAATGATTTAATTATGGCCTATATAATATTTTTATTAACTAAAATTATATTCAATTGATTTAGACACTAGCGTCACACTATTAGAGCTTGGCACATAAAAGACAAGACGTCGTCGATAAGGGGCAATCGGCTGAGTGCCTTAAGCGCTCGCCTTAGTAGTCCGGTGAAGCTGTTAAGACCTTGCTAAGGCAATAGCGTAGTCAGTTCGAGAAAAAAAAAAGATAAGGGGGCAGTCGTATGTCAAAGTTATTGTAAGGCGAAGCTCTGCTCGGATAAATAGTCACAGTGCATACAATGTTAGTGTTAATTGGTTCCCCTGACTGACCGAATATACGTTATTCATTACACTGTATACAATTACAAATTAATGCACGTATTCCTCCTACAGGTATTGTTTTTTTGTAACACGACAAAATGACGTCATTGTATGTTATGGTTTAAGCACAGTGATATAGAAACAACGGAATTGAACGAGATATTAACAGTTTTATATCATGCCAATCTACAGGCCTCCTGGCACCTGGTTGATGCCAAAACTTGACGATCTGAAAGAAAGCTACTGTATCGGGAATTTCGCTATGTGTGTGATACTTGCGACCTAGTCGGAAACATTTGCCATTTCCTACCACCCGACTTATATACAATACAATCCATATATCTTCTACTATATACATATAATAAGAATGTAAATATAACGTGTCTGTACTTTTTGATTTTCGTGAAAAAAAATTGTTGCAAGTGTCTAGGAATAAGTAATAAAACACATTTCAATCAATTTTTGAAATTTTTGTCTGTCTGTCTGTCAGTCTGTTTGTACGAACACGCATCGCTGCTAAACTACTGGGTTCACAATAAAATATCATATAAGAGAATCATAAAGCATATCCTCGGAAGTAACTTAGTCTTAGTTTCATTAAAATCGGTTTACTCTATCGAAAGTTATTGTAATTTTAATGGCGCCGCGAATAAATAAGAGAGAAAAGGGCAAATGGACGAAATACATTCAGATGACTTTATTAGTCATTGTTTTGTACATCATGTTCCAAGTGGACGAAGTAGCGGGCTGCTAGTCTACATTAAAATTCAATATACGGCAAAGAAATTGAATTAACATTACTATATACTAAAAATTAAAGCACGAAATCCAGTTGTCAACTGTTTGTATAATCTACTGCAAACGTTACAGGAACGAAAGCTTGTATCAGCATATTAATCTCCCAAGATAAATTAGAAATCAGCAGCACTAACTTCTACGTGTATATTGCCGAGGGTTATAGGGTTGCCAGCTATTGAACACCTTTACTATTTTATTGTTTCATTTATGTAGTATTCAGTTCCAATTATAAAAGCTCTTTCTTTGTTCTCTTTACTCTTACCATCATAACTTACATTTTTTTAAGTGAAAACTTTTTTTGGCACGTTGAGCGATATTTTTTTGGCAGGAGCTAAATTTATAATTTCGCGTCATGACATGTTAGTAAGCGTGACCAACCGTATTGTGCTAGCGCGGCTTGCGTCTGACTAGTGACGCATAATATAAGAGCCTGTGTATAGCTAATATTGATATTTTGTATTGAGATTGTGCAGCTCATCATATTTTTGATGAATTAATAAGAGCCTGCCCAGATGAGGCGTTTTACGCGCGAGTTGTTCGTGCGTAGACACTCACGCGTACTCGAGATACTAGAGCTACATATATCCCGTCTAGATGGTGCGGCGCGTTTCCTACCTCGCGCGTACAACGCGTGCAATGAGCGAGACTCTCGACTCGCGCGTCGTACGCGCGAGCGCCGCGCGCCTCGAGATACTCAGGCCCCATTGCTGCGTCCAGTACTATGCGCGAGTCTGTAACGAGTCGACATAGTCGTCAGTCGTCTATCCGTACGACGTATGCGACATTTCCTAGGGTAGAAACGCGCGTAAAACGCGGTATCTGGCCGCAATATATTTTGAAGCGCGCGAGTCGACTCGCGCGTAATTCGCTTCATCTGGACAGGCTCTTAACTCTACAAAAAATTATATAATTATTATTCCGAGTGCCAATAATAATAATTAATTCATAATAATAATTCCAATTTACAAATTATGTAATTTAAATAATTCACACTGTAATTAATTTAAAAATTCAAAACAGAACACAGTTTAAATTCACAGTTCAGAGTTTTGACTTCTATCGGGAGTCCTTATGACTGCCTCGACTTTTTTATTTCGCGTAATTTGAAATCTGTAATATCTACTAATTGATCTTTCATCTAAGTTATTGATTGAAATGATAGGTTGTATAAAACCTGGTTAATACATAATCTGAATTTACTATTTGGAAGCCGATAGGTACCCTATTTCTGCTATCGCATTGCTTTGGCGAAATACGTCATCGGGGAGCTAGTGTACATTCAAATTAGCAGCTACGGCCTGGATTTCTTATATTCTTAACAATAACAAGACAGTAAATTGACTTAAATGAAGTCGTAGGCAGATTTGACTAATATACTGTGTATTTTTATATTTCTGACTAAACATCTGCCTATACGAAAACATTCAAACATACGTCATTGAAAATTATAAGTTTATAATAGCGGGTTTGTGTTTATTACATTTGTAAAATAAATTAACATTGATGCTTCTGAAACGGATAAATAAACGGGTAGCGGTTCTCAAACTATAAATATGCTAGTAATATGAATCAGAAGCATGAAAAACGCTAAATAGGACTTTTTCTTTTTTTTTTTAATTTTATTTTTGACAACTAATCTTTTAGATTATAACTGCCATTATCGAGTAGGTAACTTACAAACGTTTTGTGATACTTTCAATGTTCTAACAAGATGGTAGCGCCCTTGTTAGCACTTTCGAGGGAGTTCTTGTGGCATCTCTGAATTCATGCTCCGTAGTATTATTTTCCATCCACTTCACTTATGTACAATAACCGATATATAGTAAGTCAAATGCCACCATTATTACAAAATATAGAGTCAAATTATACAAAATTATCAATCAATAAAAAACAACTACATAACAGACAAAGATCCCGCGAAAAACACAAAAATAGGGCTTATTAAGACGATTCAAATAAAATGTGAAGACAAATGAAACTCACAAGTGCTTATATAATACTGTTCCTTTATTAGACAGTACATATATTTATAAGCATACAATTGGTATACATGGGTAGGTATATATATATCTACATTACAAAAAGATTACTGTCAAATTCTCATTTCGCTTCACATTTCGCATACAAATTAAGGGAAAATATACGATTGGAAAACAGTAGTATGCTGCATTAGCGGCTTTAAATTTAATTAAACTATTGTTTAAACTATTAATTTAAATTTAAACTATTGTTATTCAGAAGCCTAGCTAACTGCACAATAAATTAACACAAAATCGCTGCCACTTATTAATAGTACGAATTGTTGACATAATATAACCTCAAATCTGTAAAGTTTTTATTTTTTTATTTATTTTAGTTTTTATTTTTCTTATAAAAAATTATCCATATACAATGTTGATTTGTCTATTACAGTAATTTTGTATTTTACGAAGTTCCCTAACGTGGCTCGCAGTATGTGTTGAATCATAGAAATCGTCACGTAAGGAAAATGCATTCCCTCCGTGCATTTTTTTTTCAAACTGACTACGTTCGTACCCTGATTTCTCTCTTCCTATTATACAAGAGTGTGTGTGCGAGTATCGAAATTTGAGCAGATAAGCTAAGTGTACTGCCAATTGTATAATCTCAAAATAAAAAGTATGGAAATTTCGAAAGTTTTCGTTTTTATTTGGTATTGGATTATAATATTATTTACTTTATTGTATAACTAGCGGGTCCGGCAGATGTTGTCCCACCCTGATTACAAAACAATCCTTGACAAATTATATACAAAAATATTCCTCATGAATCACTTTATGCACTGGTGAAAACCGCATGAAGATCCGTTCAGTAATTTTTGAGTTTATCGCGAACAGACAGACAGACGCGGTAGAGGACTTTGTTTTATACTATGTAATGATGCACCGTTTCATATTATTTTATAAAGGTTTCCATACTGTCACAGAGCTATATAACACTAAAATGTTCTAACTATAGGCCATACAAAATTTAAATTTAAGCTTACGTTTTTATTTCTGATATAAAAAGGGTTTTATGCAGAAGGTTTACAATCGCTGAACACTTTTTGTATTGGCCGGTATCCAGAGCCACGGAACATGTCTATTTGAACGTTTACTTACGAATTACGATTGCTAACCGTTGATAGAAATCACATGCGGACATGTTAATTGTTATCAAATGCTAAGATCTCTTTTATCGCACCAGTCGTTTATGTTCATGAATGGGAATCATATAATATGTGAAATGTTTGTATTCTATCTATGAAGAAAAGAAATTTAAAGTCGATATTGTGAGACTATTTTTTGTTCGATATTTTTATATTTGTAGTCTTAAATATATATACATTCCAAGAATAATGTAGTGGAAACATTATTATATAATTCTGTTTCGTTTCAATCTTGAAAATAATTCACGTACAAACTCTAAATAGCGAACGTTAACTTACTACAGCTACTAAATATTACATTTTACTACTGCTTTTAAACTAATCACCGAATTGTATGGTTTTTGGAATCTCTAATACTTCGATTTGAGCTACTAGTTAGAGCTACGTTTCGTTTCGACTGGAGACTGTTTTTTTAGATGTTCTTTTAGTTTAGATATGTCAAATTATCTGTATGTTATTATTGATTACTGGTACGGGTTTTTTTTTGCCAATTCTTTTACATTCCTCAGAAACTTTTATCATATTGTAAACCGTGTGATGTAAACCGTGTTAGTTTATCGACCAGTAGCAGGGACTTTTAAATTCAAAAACACTTTATGTAGTACTAAGTATTAGATTTATTACAGTACTGTTTAAGTTAAATAGCCTAAACATGGTATAACACATGTGTTTGTACTCAATCCTGAATAACGAATAAGCCCGATATACTTTTTTTTTTTTAGGCATAAAAAAAAAAAAGATATCCCGAGGCCTATTATTCCCCCCTATTAATTGAGGAAAAAAGAAACACTATTAAATAAAAGAAGTAAAATAAATATAAAAATATAATAATGAATAATAATTATATATAATATATAAATAATAATTATATATTTATATAATTATAACCTTTTGTATGTGAGATTAACAGTATCTCTAAAAATAATACAAAATAACAAAAAAAAAAAATAAATATAGCCATTCTATAGTTTCCAAGTCTAATATTTAAGCTATATTAGACCTTATAAACAGCACTGAGTACAATAAATTAGTTATGTTATTGTTTTTTTTAACAGATTGGTTTATAAGCGTCTTACAAAAAATATTGTATGAATTTTTATCATGCCTTAGGAAATCTGAAGTTCTGCGTGTTATGCGCGACGAAAGTGTATTCGGCTCAATGTAAATTTGACAAATCTCTTGCCAATTTAAAAAAAAACGTAAATACAACCAATGTGCTTTTCTGTACTGCCCCTGATAATAGATATAATGCAAATTTTCACAATGATAGTAAGGTAGTGTGGTTAAGGTATAAAAAAACAAACAAACAAACTCACATTCGCTTTTATAATATTAGTTAGGATTAAAAAGTGTATCGTACGATAGTATATAATAGTACCTCAAAATTTACCTCTAAATTTGTAGTACTTATTGCAACGTGGGTATTAGAAAACTAGCGTATCGTAATGTGCGCTCGTGTGGCCATAAATTAGCTGTATTTGTGGACCAAAGTTAGTGTAATAAAGTTGTACATGACATAATAAAGGAAAGTTTTGGTTTAGTTGTATCGACAATATATCACTTAACAATATTCTGAATTTATATATGTATATTAAAAATATATTACAGCCCTATGCCTATATATATATATAAAATATATATGAAAGGGGTTTTTTATACATATTCTGATTTGTCTTAGTCGATTCAGATAACTCCACTAAATCAGTTCGTTCATCGAATCTTCCTTCAAGAATGATCACTTTATTAAATTTATATGCCAAAGGTTGTAGCTAAGGAGGAAAATCGCTAACGTGAAAGCCAACAAAGTCAAGAGGAAAATAGTTCTGTGTAGCAGTCATTTAATATAATTTGAAATTTAAAAAGTTTGTTCTAAGTAGTCTCCTATTGTTTATTAATAATATATTTAATTGAAATTTTAATTTTTGGCAACCAACCTTCTCGATTATTACTGCCATTGTCGAGTAGGTAATAATATTACAAGAGCCTTGGGATAATTTCAATGTTATAAGAAGACGGTGACCTCCTTGTTAGAACTTTCCAAGGAGTTTGTGTGACACTTCAGGATTCATGCTCCGTGATATAATTTTCCATCCACTTATGCACATTAACCGAACTATATTACGTAAAATGCAACCAATATTATAAAATATAGAGTCAAATAAGGCAAGATACTAAATAAATGATAAAAACCAAAGACTAAAATATCGCTAAAAATCTTTCTTCATAAATAATATTAAAAGGAATGTAGGCAATTTCACAGCTGTCAATTGACGGGTAATTACCCTGAAAGTGGGTAATTTTGGACGAATTTTGATAACGGGTAATTTTGTTAGGTAATTTTGATGAGGAGAAGACAGTAAGTTTATAAAATAACAAATATTTTAGTATGGAAGATTCTGTATTTGTTTATCGCTTAGGAATTCCCAGATACACAAGTCATTGTCTCTGGTGTGAAGTAAGTGAGAGAATTAACAACAATGTCATTATTTACCTAACTGTTTATAAATTTATATTTGGTTTGTTATTGACTCATAGTCTTATAAATAGGTACTCACTGACGTCAATAATTAAAATTGATCTGTGACTTGATTTGACTGATATTTAATGTAAAACTGTTGCTTAAACTGGACGTACAGACTTATAATATATACATAATGTTATGAGTTTTAGAAAATAATTATTTCCATCACTCAATAAAATAATTTGCATTAAATACTTTTTTAAGAAAATATAAAAACATAAATGTCTATTAATTTCGCGATGCGATATTTAAGACGACAAGCAGCGCCATCTATCGCTACATAATTCAAACTAATTATAAAGACAAATTGCGTCCGTCGCGTCGCCGCGCCATAAAATTCTTGCACCTGCTTCATTTATTATTTTCATCCAAATGAGATGAATCTACAAGTATGCTAAGGAGTAAGGAGTAAAATGTTTATTAAATTTATGTAAAAAATACTAGATAACATGATGCAATGCAAAGAAATGCAAAAGATTACAGGAGTCAACAAGTACAATTCAAATTCCTACGTTGTTACACTGAATATTTGGCAATTAAGTTTAAAACGTGTATTTGTCACACTTGACGCTGGCGAAATTGCCTACATATGCAGAGGTCATATCTGAGAGAAAAAAACAACTTCAACTTTTTTATAATGGCGTTTCGTTAATACAAATTCTGCCAGTATCAAGTCAGCCAAGTATAATGATTAATTAAAGAATCGGGAATGCAAAATATCTATTTCTATTAATAGGCTTTATAATATGTAGAGTACATCACTCATTTTTTTTTTTATAATAGGATGCACGCGAACAGGCGGGTCCCCTGATGTTAAGTGATCACCACCGTCCATAGATACTTGCAACATTAGGAGAATCGCAAGTGCGTTGCCAGCCTGTGTTTGGGGGTAGAGGGGAGAGGGGACGGAAGGAGGAAGGGAAGTGGGCTCATGGGCTCAACTCACATGTTGAACTATCAAGCCGTTTAAAATACAGAAGTTGATAAACATAGATATAAATTTTTATATTCAAAAATCTTCACCCTCTTTTAGTTACTAGCTTATTAGATATGTTAAGTAAAATATACGAGCGGTTACTTCCGAACCGTCTCCAGGTCTCGATTACAGAATCAAATTTAATACCACCTGAGCAGTTCGGATTTCGCACCGAACACTCTTGTACGAATAAAGTACACCGTCTCGAGGAGTACATTTTTTCTAACTTTAATGCTGATCCAAATCGCGACCCGAACCCGAATAAGAAAAATCCGAAACGCACAATAGCAGTCTTCTTCGATGTCAGCAAGGCCTTCAATACAGTCTGGCACGGAGGGCTCATACACAAATTATGTCAGTCTCGCGTACCCGATAGCTTAATTCATATCATCGATTATCTCACTGATAGGACTTTCCGCTTTAGCGAGGATGGTGAACTGTCCTCATCCCACCTGATACGCTCAGGTGTGCCACAAGGTTCGATACTCGCGCCCTCCATCTTTAACCTGTTCATCAGTGACCTATTTCGATCCCCGGGGTAGAGGTAGGCAGTTATGCTGATGACACAGTTATCTACGCTACTGGCTGGAGGCTGGAACGTCTTAGGACACGCATCGTAGAAGCCGACACTCGATGATTAGTTTCTTCGATGGCGTATAGAAGTAAACCCCGATAAGAGTGCCGCGATACTTTTCGATCCCAAACAACGCATTAATAATCTTGAGCTAATCAGGCTATACGAAATCGATATACCTTAGGCCGAAGGGGTAAAATATCTCGGTGTTACATTAGATAGACGTTTCAAGTTCGACTCACATATAGGCAGTGTACGAAACAAAGCAGCTATGGTTTTGGGTCGTCTCCGTCCGTTGCTTTGCTATAAGAGTAAGATGTCCCTCAGACACAAGCTCACCTTGTATAAAATGTGTATTCGTCCCGTAATGGCATATACCTGTCCCATTATCGGATATATGTCGAAAAACAACTTTCATAAGTTGGTGGTTCTTCAAAACCGCATCTTACGTAAAGTGACCGGTGCCCCTTGGTTATGTCAGGAGAGTCGATTTCCTCAGGACCTGGAAATACCGTCTATCTGGGAATACGTAAAATCCCTCACCATTAGTTATTTTGAAAAAGCCGTGAGTCATCCCAGTCCGTTAGTGGTATCCGCCGCGAAATACGAAACCGTACCAAACGCTGCGCGTTATAAAAGACGTCCGCGATATATTTTTACCGATCCTCATTAGCCTGTCTCTCCAAACAGAGCATGCTCACGCCCACGCTGCCGTGATCTAGGGGTAAATTTCGCTCCCGCACACCTGACTAGGCCCCCCTCAAAAGCGGCTCAAGCCTAGGTCCGATCCCTCGGCGTGGAGCCCTTGAGTACGCAACTCGTGCGATACAGTGACACAAAATCTTACATCACTGCAACAACATTACACATATCACCTCTACACACGTGCACGCACACACGCTTACACATGAAAGTGGAAGGGTTTTGTTTTTTCCTCTTCTCGAACTGAAGTAGTTTAGAAAATTATAATAATAAAGCAATATTATATTATATTTTTAAATAGACACGTTTTTAGAATAAGAATATTTCTACCTTTTATATTCCGCGCATCTATATTCAGAGCGGTCAAAAAGACATGCGAGGACTGTATACAGGACTGTAGGTACATGTTTGTTTGTTTTAAAAATATTCAAAAAAAAAAAAAAAAAGGGGTTATAAATTTAAAAAACTTCGCAAGTAACACCCCTTCAGGGGGAGGGAAAGAAAGCAAGAAAAAAAAAAAATTGAATTTAGGGTGCCGGGTCGCTGTTGTTTGAAGGTGTCTGCTTCGGCGGTCAAAAAGACATGCGAGGACTGTATACAGGACTGTAGGTACAACTTCGCAAGTAACACCCCTTCAAATTGAATTTAGGCGAAATTCTCCCACACGCACTTAAAAGGCACTCCGAAATCAAAATATTGTACGTTACTTATTGGTCCCCGAAAACTTGTAAACCTTTTTGTGAGCTCGTAAAAGATTGAATTTATTGACTTTGATGTGAAACCAATCAACAGGTACCACCCACGCTCGGGGATCACAAAATGTGATTGAAAATTGTTAAATTTATTCCTATTTTGATAGTCGTTCACGGCGGTGTTTGTTTTTTTTTATAAATTTCTAATTTACAGCTGGTAGGGATTGGAAAGAGATATTTTATCAACGAGTAGCTTCTGCTCGCGACTTCGTCCGCGTGGAATAGTTACTTTTGGGCTAACGCTAACACATAGGAAGCGCTCAAAAGAAAAAAAAACGATTTTCAAACATTCTTCATTGGTGCTCCGCTCCTATTGAACTTAGCGCGGACAAATCCTGCAGCTTTATAATATTAGTATAGATCTGTTTTTGGATTCTTTATTTTATTTCAGCTTTATTTGGTGTGCCTATTATAAATAGCTTTTGCGCACGGCTCCGTTCGCGATTATCAATATTTGACATATTCCTCGGGAACAGAATTTTTTTCTGGAACATGTCCTTTCTTGTATTCCTGCGAACGTATATGCAAAAGTTCATAATGATCGATTGAGGAGTTAAAGCGTGAATGCGTAACAAGCAAACTCATATTCGCATTTATAATATTAGTTAGAATACATATGTATTATTGAAATTGAAGTACTTCATGGTGGTCCGAGCTAATTTCCGAAACGGCTGAATCGTTTTCATGAGACATCTACAGGCGGATAGAGTAATTTTCCGAGTATTATGTAGATTAAATATAATTACGCTTTTCCTTAAGAGTTAAATAGTAATAGATTCATTACATATCATAAAACAAAGTTCTCCGCCGCGCCTGTCTATCTGTCTGTTCGCGATAAACTCAAAAACTACTGAGTGGATTTTCATGCAAGTTTCACTAATAGATAGAGTGATTTACGAGCAAGGTTCAGGTATATAATTTGTCAAGATTTTTTTGTAAATTGATTGAAATATAACTATAATTGTTGGAAGTGTCGGAAAAAGTCAAGCCGCCTGGGAGCTATCGTCGAAAACGCTGCCTAATTAATCCCTTTGAGATATAACTAAATAATTAAAATAGTAAACGACGCAGACGAAGTCGCGGGAATCAGCTATTAGATAGTAAAATCTAACAGACATGAGATAAATCGGTCACGATAAAACAAAACCATTGTTACGAGAATGACCACGGTCACCAGATAGTCTATGCTAATATAATAAAGCTCCTTATACTGTTTGTCTGAACAATGCTTTTCTCTGGAATTACCAGCCAGTTTTTTTTGTAACATATCATAGTTATTCAGAGAAAAAGCATAGCGTTTGTAACACCACGCGACGGTCGCTATAAGGGCAACAAATCTTAGGCCAGAAAAAACGTTAATCGAGAACGAAGTAAAACTGCGAGCGGGTCGCGTGGAATGAGCAGGTTATAAGAAAACCAAGGGCATGTAAGGGTATTTAAACATCTGTTGGTGTGTTCTGACAGCTGCAGGAAAGAGCCAGTCTCCCCTATAAGTTTAGCGTGTTTATCATCTTAGACCACGTATCATTTAACATCAGATGATGATATGGTCAAAACTTATAAAGTATTAAAAAAAGATTGCGGATCTTCGACCCTAATTTCATGTCTAGGCTATACGAACTACCCTCAATTCTATCATCAATTTTCATTATGATTGAAAACAAAAAATAAATTAAAAAAAGGACGCAGGTCGCAGGTGTCCATGGACGGCGGTGATCACTTGCCATCAAGTGACCCGCATGTTCGTTTGCCGCCAATGGTATAAAAAAGAAGGTATTCTTGAAAAAGCAGACAGTAAATATATCGAAATCATTGACCACTCTTCCGAGTCTTGTCTCGTTTTTCTAATCTCTTCACATACAGCTTCTTAAATAAAGTTTATGAGTTTATTCAATTTTATTCTATCCTGTATCTAGTTCAAAATCTCTGCAAATGTCTTAATTTCTGTCTACTCGTTGGTGTTGGTTAAGCATTATTTCTATTTACATCGAAGTCAACTACATTTTCCTTACTATTTATGGTGCAGTAAAATATGTAACAGATGCTATTTATATGCTATTAGAATCTCCTTGAAAAAGCAGACCGTAAATATATAGAAATTATTGTCCACTTTACTCGGTCTTGTCTTGTCTTTCTAGTAAATAAAAATAAAAATAGAAAAGCAAGTGCGATGGCTATCACAGTCCACCGAAAATTGTAATCAATAATGCCTGTATGTAACTGGATACGATGTACGTGTGGAAGGAAGTACCTACAACTATTCCCCTGCCTATTATGACCGCAATATATTCGTTGACGTGTCCGTAATAATTATTCCACTACCCTAACCTTTCAGTAATTACGGTTTTGAGAAAGGTCTCAATATGTCAAGAGGTAAGGCTTATTTTGAATAATAGTCTTAAGATTAAAGATAAATGCTGCGGTTAATTGAACGGATAATGAATAGGTTCACAGGGACTTCATTAAGGTAAGGTCATTATTATATGCCTAATTTAATTTGCCAGGGAAAGATTAATGACGTAATCTGTTCGTATAATTCTTGTATGACAAATATAATGAAATACTATATTTGTTTCTTTTATTATTAAACTAGCTGTCCCCCGCGGCTCCGCACGCGTTTTTTTAAATGTATTAAATAACTATGGTGTCATAGTTACAAATGTTTTTGAAAAAGCATTTCTGTAATGTACACACCTACTTACAATTAATTACGCCATCTACTGTAACATGTAACGTGTACATTAGATATGTGAATACGAATAGTATATCGAATGGGATGGGATTTATCATCAGCAACATACCTGGAACTTTAACCTACTATGTACCACCCTCAGTGCTCATTAACACTATATAAGAAAGTAATGAAAATTTTAAACTGTACATTATCGAAATGTGTAAATGTGTAAAATATGTGTTAAATTGTTTATTATATAGACAAAACATGCCCATATTGTCGATATAATTGTATTATTCTTATACGTTGCTATAATCACTGTGATATGTTATGTGATAACGCGGTAAATAAAACAAAATGGCCGCCAAATTGACCAAAATGATAATATAATTCAAATTACATACATTTATTCTCGGAATCCAGTACAGCGCACGTCTCACGCGCTTGTTTACAGTAAACAAACTATTTTTATTAAATTCACACGAACGAATGCACAGGTAACAGTTCATCACTTCATAGTGTAAAACAAAGTCCTCTGGTCTGTCTGTTTGTCTGTTCGCGATAAAGTCAAAAACTACAGATCGGATTTTAATGCCGTTTTGACCAGTAGATAGAATAATTCATGGGGAAGGTTTAAGTATAATTTTTCAAGATTTTTATTATCGGGGCGGGACAACGTCTTCCGAGCTCGCTAGATATCTGCCCGTAAAAGTCGGTCCAACCGATTAGGAGATAGTAGAATATTGCGGACGAAGTCTTGAGTAACAAAATAAAATAGTCTAAGTTACTTCTTATAAGGTGAGTTATCTGCCAGTGAAAGCCCCGTGAAAATCAGTTCAAGCATTACGGATATTGAACAAACATTGATAGGAACAAATAAAGTACACTGTGTCAACCGCTATAATTTCGGCTATCTGCCAGTAAAATACCCGTTAAAATAGGTCCAGCCGTTTTGGAGATTACCCGGAACAAACAAACAAACAGACAAAATATAATAATATAAAAATATTGACAAAATATAAAAAAAAATTTTTTTGGTCATTTGTAGCCATATACATTCATCAAAAAGTTGTATTTTAATTGTACATACACAAACTTTATTTTTATAATACGTAATAGATAACAAATTTTGAATAGGAAAACAAAATAAACTTTGAAAATGTTTGCGATAGAAACTTACCACGTTACCATGGCAACGTATATAATATTAACGCTAACGATATCTCTCAGAAGGAAAAAAGTGCCCGATTTTGAAACATTCGTCATTGGTGCTCCGCTCCTATTGATCTTTGCGTGATGATATATAGCCTAAAGCCTTCCTCGATAAATGAGCTATCTAAAACCGAAGGGCTTTCTCAAATCGGACTGGTATTTCCTGAGATCATAGCGTTCAACCAAACAACAAACTCTTCAGCTTTATATATTAGTATACATAACTTTTTTAAAGAACTATTTTTTATTACTTTTTAACTGTATTTACTCTGATACTTTAAATTTAAAACTATACTATAGTATAAATTATACAACATAATAACATACGACATGTACAGCATTCTATAGATTATTAGAATTTCCATACAGTTATAATTTGAGTTTTAACCCAATTTCATATGAATCCTTACGCACTGAAAATCCGCTAATTGCCACAATAGCGTTCTAACTACAATAAAGAATATTGTCTTTGCTTGTCTCCGAAAACAACGAGGTGGCGTATATTTCATAAACAATATTTCTTAACACATCATAATCAATTCTTTTTATATACCCACATATTTTGTAAAAAAACACTTGACAGATTCCAGTATGTTTAACGGATGTGCACAATACGGCTTATTTTTTATTTTATTATTATATTTTATTATTTTTATTTATTATATTGTATATTTAGAAAGTAAGTATACACAGATTTGGATTTTAATTCCACAGTATAAATAACGGTGTTTCCTCTACAAAGATCCAATAAAGATGAAAATTCTACCGCAATGTGCATGCGCCAAAACTATCGCGAAAATTTTTCGTAGCGATTTCCAAAACTCACCGTACCTTGCCGCACCGCAGTACGCGTTGATAATTAGCAATTAACATGGTAATCAAGAAATCAATAGATATCCACAAGAACCTTGCATATCCTTTGGAATAATATGTATATAAAATTAGTTAGTAAAGATATAATGATATATGAATATAATGAAGATAAGTTTTTTTAATTAAGCTGATAAAACTGATACAAACTTAAGCGCGTAGGAGTTTTAATACTTTGTACAAATCTTCTTAGATACATTTTACTTCGATGTTTTCGGCTTGAGTCTGTTATCAAATCATTTGATATTTTTATAAAGCATGTGATTAATCTTAAGGCATTCAATGGACTTTGAAATTGCTGTGAATCATATTTTGTACCTTTGTGACTCTATAATGACATTCAGCGTCAATGGGAAGAGAATTGCTTCGTATTAAATTGCGGCCACCTCTCTCTCCCAATATATTGCTAATTGAAACTGAATTTATGCGAAAAAAATATCATATATTTATGTATTAACCTTTAACAATTTCCGAATAATTAGTGTTTTTTTTTTATTCATGAAAACAGTTTTGAAATATTTAAAAAAACGTAATACATATCCATTAATATACAAATTAGCGTTATTGTAATGAACATCGGTGTTGACATTACGTTTTATTAAAATTTATGTTTTCCATTTGTCTAGTTTGTTGAGACAACGCCACTGCGTGCCGCGCCGCACTGTTTAGAAGAAAATGTTTTAATGATTAGAACAGTGGTACTCAACCTTTTTTTAAACGGGCCACAAACATGTTTCCCTCGTGGTATCGCGGGCCGTAAACTACAAATATTGAATGTATTAAATAAAAAAACGTAATTTCAAATTAACAACGTATTAATGTAGTGAAAAATGGTTGTCCAATAAAACAAGTTTGGTATAACCCTTATATATCATGTCATAAGGAACGCATTGCGGTCTGGTTGTCGGGGATCTAGTTAATTTACTCCGCGTGCTCCATAGTTTTTCTGATGGACACGAAATCTAAAATAATTGAAAAAAGTATAATCGGGTGGCCAACTACAAAGACCCGGCGGGCCGCAGGTTGAGTATGGCTGGGTTAGAACATAAGTTTTGACGCTTTGTTTCTTGACTTGTTAGTCACGGTAAGCACTATCAATTATATATTAATATTACGCTCATAATTAATAAGATGTTGTTTGCGTAAGAATAATTTTTGTATAAATAGAGAAAAAAACTAAATAGACTCACTATCATAAAATTACACTACAACAGTCGTATTTATGCTTTATAATGCTGTAGTCGCAGTACGCTTGAAGATTGTTTACTCTTGTTTTACGTCGAAATCACTCCCATGTCTAGAACTTAAATAGGATGCAACTGAGAGGCTGGTAACAAAAAAATTGATTGTCTGTAAAGTCGGGTTACGGACGATAGTTTTATGTGATAACGTCATAAGAAATGACGCACCGTCCGTTGGAGTGGAGTAGAGATAGATGCGTCACTTACATCTAAGCCGAACGTTTAGGGCGATCGCGTCTCTCTATTGCTTGTTCCGCGCTTCCGCTTGCACGCTCGGCTCAGGCGGAACGTGACAAGGAGTCATGCTTATTCGTGCGTGCAGCCGACGTTCATCGATTTATAAGACGTTATCACGTCAAAAAGGAGAATAATAAACTGTGGAAGGCTGACGTCACCATTCGAATTTATTCGACAAATTCAAGACGAGCTATTCTTAGAATGTTTGGTTTTGGTTCCCACAGTCAATAAGCATCCGTTCTTTATTTGTAACAACGAGTTTGCATACAGCATGTAACATTAATTAAATGCAGATTTATCACATTATCGCAGACCATGAATTATATACAGGAGTATAGGCATACAAATAAACAAGCAAACAAAAGAAGATTTTTTTATAGATTTTGTTTGTTCATCATATTCCTTTTTTTATTCAGATGATACATCTTACGAGCATATTCAAAATAGAATATAGAATTTAATGAATTATTTAGTTTTATACAATATTTTGTTGAATATAAAATAATTAATAATGCATAGTATAGAAACGGTAAGCCAAGTTCAGAGCCGAATTTATATCGTAACTAACGGTCCCGGCGGTCGTTGTCCTGCCTTGATAACAAAAAAAATCCTAAAATTCAACCGCAGCGCCATCTACCGTGTCCAATTGTGAACCTAAAACATTCTCGAATCCTCTGGACCATACAAAAAAAAATCAAAATCGGTCAAACCGTTTAGTAGGAGTTCAGTCACATATATATATGAATCACATATATGGATACTAGCGGGCCCGGCAGACTGATTATACAAAAATCTTTGACAAATTATATACCACAGCGTTTCTCATGAATCACTGTACTCACTGGTGAAAACCGCATGAAAATCCGTTACGTAGTTTTTGAGTTTATCGCGAACAGACAGACGCGGCAGGGGACTTTGTTTTATACTATGTAATTGTTTAAATAAAAAAAGTATGTAACACACATTTTTCTATAAAAATAAACCCAATCTTAAAGTTAAAGGTGCCGTCCTGCAGCCAATCCACAAGGTAGCATTAGTCGTTATTAGCTTATCGCGAAAATCCTTTAAATCCAGTCCAATTTGTCCCTAGATGAGATTAAGCTTGTACGAAGTCGGTTCACGGGAGATTCTGCGACTCGGAATTAATGGAGGTCCATACCCTTAACGAGAGTTTTAAAACAAGTGGCCAACAGTGGTTGAGCAAATCCGTTTCTGATTTCTTAAGCTAATGTATTTTCGTGTCTGTTCTGAAATGTTAATTGCCGTTATATCGGTTTAAATATCTTATCTTAAATATCGTAAATATTATATATTTGTAGGTGGTAGAGCCACGCTGAAGTTATTATTGGTTTCAGCATGAATGGGTCGGCTCGCCCGGGGTACTACCACCCTCTCATAGAAAACCGACGTTAAGTAACAGTGCTTCCATTGTTGCGTTTCGTTCAGTCAGTGAGAGTGCCGGAGGTCCACCTCCCCGCCCCTCCCCTCTCCTCTCTCCCTCCTTCCCTTTACCCCAAACACAGGCTGGCAACGCACTTTCGACTCCCTTGGTGTTGTTAGTGTCTATGGACGGTGGTGATCACTCAACATCAGATAACCCACCAGTTCGTTTACCTGCTATGACATTAAAAAAAAAATCATCTCTTCACACTATAAAATCAAATGTTATTCGAATTAGAGAATTATGAATGTCTAATAACTCGAACTATTTTTTTTAAGTTATTGTCAATATTTATAAGTTTATAAGTAAGTAAGTACACCTGATTAAAGAAATTAATAAAAAAATCTAATATTTTTTTATGAACGAATTGCAATGTTTTTTTTTTTTTTTTATATAATGTACAGTACATTATATATTACTGGCTCTCAAAGTCAAAAATACTTTATTTGGTACTTACGTATTAAACGCCACCGAAATGCGCTCGCCGACCGCTTCCGCGGCCGGCTCGCGCTTTCTTTGTTTCACCAGTCTAGCCTTTTTTTTTTTTTAAATTAGGAGAGAAAATCCATCATGGACTGTCAGGCCTCCGGGGGAAAACCTGAACTGAACCGACAACCCTCACCAGTCTAGCCTAACCTAACCGATTATTTTTCTCAATTTTTCCGTCACGTTCGGTTAGGTAAATAAGCGAGCATAGTTTCCGTGGAACATCGAAACATTAATTAACGATGTGATACAAATAGTTGACATTAACTATTTTTGAACAATAATGTTTAAACAAAAAACACTCTAGATACGTTGTAAGCGCTTCGACAGCACTTAGCTAGCTAGCTTATTTTTGACGGCTACCCGGTCAATCCACCCGTATCTAAGAAACATATAACTATTTCTTTTTCACCACTGATATTGAGAATATGTCATCTTGCTTCAACATTTTATCTAAGACGGTGTGACGTTACGATATTGATCTATGTATGTGTGCGTTATCGTGCCATTTGTGTCGTCAAAATATCATGTAGATAACGTGTCTACAGCTTTTTAGTTATAATATCATTTGTTTATGAATTTTAAAAATGAATGAATATTAAAATAGCGTAATTAATGAAGTATTGCTATAAATCCAACCTTAACAATTTTAATAAGATGTTTCTGGAATCCATTAAAATACCTCAATAACGTTAATTAAATGAGTTATATTAAATTAATTTTGTTTACGCCAGAATATATAATTCACTAATTTTTATTACATCGCTAGCTTAATCACACTTTGGAGGCGTAATTTAATAGATATCAAATGGAAATTCATTATTAATTTCATTTTATATTCCCTTAAGGAAGACTATGTAAATTAAAATTTATTGTATAATTTAGAATGATAATATCTACTTTTCTCTTTTTTAATGGCAACGTTCAAATTTAATAAGTATTCGAAAAACAGAATTGAAGATTTTAAGAACGGTCTGGATTCACGATATAATATTGGAATACAATGACATTATAACTAAAAGCTGTATACGTTATAAGCGCTTCGACAGCGCCTTGCTAAAACTTGGCTAGCTAGCTTATTTTTGACGGCTGCCCCGTCAATCCGCCCGTATCTAAGAAACATATAACCATTTCTTTTTCACCACCGACATTGTGAATATGCCATCTTACTTCCACATTTTATCTAAGACGGTGTGGCGTTACAATATTGCTTTACGTATGTGTGCGTTATCATGCGATCTGTTTTGTCAAAATATCATGTAGTTAAGGTATCTACAGCTTTATAATTATAATATCATCGTTTGAATATAAGTTATTTTTATACTTTACAGATCTTAGCGTTTAGGATTAACTCTCAAGTGGCGCTACCGGAACACACCTACATGTGCTTGGAAACATATTTTCTATTTGAGGGTGGTAGCTAGATAGGCTGGCTTAGAAAAAGCCCTACCACCATGCTATGGTTTCTCCACGGTGTTTTTTTTATCGAAACCTCCGTCTCATTTCCAAGAATTTGAACCTACGTTGATCAATCAACTTTCAATAAGATATAAGTATATCAGTATAATCATAAGTAATGTATAAATATAATCAATATCAACTTCAATACAGTAAGGTAATTACTACACTTAATAATACTAATAACATTGAAAGATAAATATTGGCTAAAACAGTAAAACATAAACATCTATACCATCACTAAGATAATGAACAATGAGCTTAGAATTTAGAAATATAAAACGAGCCCACCCTAGAAAATATATGAAATTTAAAATAACTAACTAAATATTAACTAATCATTTAAACCCTACTCAAAGTCTCGGATCTTGCGTCTGAGGTACAAGCATAGCAGTTGTAACACTCGCAACTGCACAAATAAAGTCATTATAAAACGCTTTCTTACTCCTCCGTAATCATAGAACGTGTACGTGGCTATATAATAGTACATTATGGTACAAGTGTGTAATGTTGGTGATTACCGCTGAGGCGCTATTGAGATCCGAGCCGTTAGGTGAGGGTCTTAAGAGACCCGAGGACGGTAATCACCAATACACACGTGTATCATACGACGTTTTTCAACACACTTGTGAAGAAAATAATAATAAAAAATCATTTCATTTAGTACATAAAAAGTTTATTTAGAGAAACAATTAGTAAATGTGCAGTTAGTAAAATTATAATTAACTGTTTTTGATGGCATGGCGGTTTTATCAGATAGATTATTTATTGAAATACTTTCATGTTCTATTGTTATTTGAGATGGTTCATTATTCGTGTAGGTAGGTGAAATCCAATCATTGGATGTACTTGGCGTTTCGCCAGTAGGATGTGCCTCAGAATCAAGTCTAATTCTTTTTGTGATTTTTGCACAAATTTCCTTCTTGTTTTGTATGGAATCTTCTACGTATGATTCTGCTACATTGCTAGATCGCCACCCACCATGACGCTTCAAAGTCATTATATCAGCTCCTGAATTAGCCAGCAATGTCGCTGAAGTTCTTCTGAAACTATGTCCAGTATAGCTCTCAGCATCTGCTAAACCTAAAAACTTAGCGATTTCTTTAGTCATAGAACCAAATTTGTTTATAACTATTGGCTGACAGGTACATCTACCATTGTGGTTATTTAGAAAGAAACGGTCATTTTTTGTTTTTGGTGAACGCAAACTTTCATACTTCTTAACAATTTCATAGAATGGACCGTGTATGATGAATGACCTCGGTATTTTATTTTTCGTGATAGGTATCTTCACTAAGGTACATCTACCATTGTGGTTATTTAGAAAGAAACGGTCATTTTTTGTTTTTGGTGAACGCAAACTTTCATACTTCTTAACAATTTCATAGAATGGACCGTGTATGATGAATGACCTCGGTATTTTATTTTTCGTGATAGGTATCTTCACTAAAAGCATCTGGCCATGGTGCTCTATGTCTTTTACAGTTATATTTGTTAATTCTTGTATCCTACATGCACCAGTTACACCAAATATTAAAGCAACCTGAAAAAAAGAAACAATAATTAAGTTCAACACACAACACAGGCTAAAGTCGCGTAGATATTTAAAATTAATTTAACTAACCTTAGTAGCCAGATATTGGTTATCTGGAGCATCTTTTATAAATTTTTCAACGTCGTCAGACGATAAAACCTTTGATTTCTTGTTTCTAAATCCATCGGATAGTCTCTTTAGATAAGCTGACAAACTAGAATATGTTTTTAAGTCCACTCCATTCTTTGTTCGGACTGTACTTTTTAACATTGAGTATATACACCACAGAGAGCTAGGTTTGTACTTAGAAGATAATTCTTTAAAGTACGCCATGAACACATTTTCTGAAAAAGACTGCGTATTCTTGTTAATAGGTCTTTACATATGAAATTGCCGTTCTGCAGTATTGGCCATTTCAAATCTAAATAATTTTTGTTCGGCTAAGAATTCTAATTTCTAATTAATTTTATTTTAAAAACATGGAATTCTTTTTCCAAAAGTAGTCATTTATTTATTGATTAGTGTTACATTTTCATCGCATTTCAATCTTTTTTGTCATCATGGATACGTTAAAAATTCGAGTAATTATGGAATATGAGTACCGTCGTGGCAGCAACGCGGCACAAGCGGCACGCAACATCAACGACGTTTACGGAGCTAATACTACAAACCAACGCACCACCTGTTTGCTTTTTGCTGTTTGCTCGCTTCCGTTCTGGGAATTTCGACCTGAAAAATGAACATCGCGGTCGTCCGAAGACTTTGGTCGACATGACGAATTAAAGGCGATTGTGGAAGCTGATGATACACAATCTACGGCTGAATTAGCAGCAGCTTTCGATGTTAGCGTCAAAACAATATTGGTCCATTTGCGTCAAATTGGCAAGGTAAAAAAGCTTGACAAATGGGTGCCCCACGAACTCAATGATCGCCAGCGTGAAGTACGCGTCTAGACGTGCCTTGCACTGCTCAACAGACACACAAATGAAGGAATTTTGAACAGCATTGTTACCTGCGATGAAAAATGGATTCTGTTTGATAACCGCAAGCGCTCAGCAAGTTGGTTGAATCCTGGTTCAGCACCTAAACAATGCCCTAAACGAAAACTTACCCTTAGAAAAGTGATGGTCACTGTTTGGTGGTCTAGCGCCGGTGTGATTCATCACAGCTTCTTACCAAACGGGGTGAGCATTACTGCAGATGTGTACTGTGAAGAACTGAACACAATGATGGAGAAGCTGGCACATCTCCAACCAGCATTGGTCAATCGCTCGTCTCCGCTGCTCCTGCACGACAACGCGCGACCTCATACTGCACAGCAGACGGTCTCCAAGTTGCAAGAATTGGGGTTGGAAGTTCTCCGTCATCCGCCCTACTTACCAGACCTTGCGCCTACAGACTACTACTTTTTCCAGAATTTGGATAACTCCTTGGTGGGAAAAAAATTCAATACCCGAGAGGCAGTACAAAATGCCTTTGAAGAATTTGTTGCCTCCCGTCCAGCTGATTTCTTTAAGAAGGGCATCAATAAACTGCCACTGCGTTCGCAAAGATGCATTGATTGCATGGGTGATTACTTCGATTAATACAAATAAAAAATACATGAAAAAAATTAGTTTAAATTTTTTCATACAAAACGGCAATTTCATAGGTAAAGACCTAATATTTTGCCATTGTATGAAATTTTGGTACGCTAATAGATATTTTTCCTTGGAGTTTTCAGGTAGTAAACTTTCCATAATGTTAAGGGCTTCACATCTTATATCGTGCGGTGTACAACATAAATCATTTTCTTCATAACTAGTACTTGTAGACATTTTAATTAATAAATAACTATAATTTCAACAGTGAAAACGAGTTGTGAATTTTTTTTCGCTATGGCGGGAAATATTAATCAGTTTGCGCGCGCATCTAAGAATGGCGATCGGCCATAGACTAAAGGAATGAGGTTTCTTTTTTTTTGGCTTTCCGCAGATAGCGTTTTAGCCACGTATAAAATGGGGAATTTAAAGTTTTCTTTATTACAGAGAAAACAAAAGTTATATTTGAGTGAAAGTTTTATTTATTAAACACGTACAAGTTGAAATTATCTATTTAAATACGAAGTTGTATGAAATGAGCAAGCAATAGGTACATTAATTTATTTATTCTATTGATCATTATCTTTTTTGTATCGAAACTTTTTTAAGAACAAAGCAACTCGACCAATAAAATAAAAAAAAAAACTCTATAACTCGCTTGTGAATAATAGCAATGAAAAAGTCACAGTTTTATTACAGGTGTCATTATGTGCCTAATTGCGGTGATATTAAAGCCACTTTATGAGCAAGTGTGTTGAAAATACTATTTATTTATTAATAAAATTTACTAACAGTTACAATATTACAAAAATTATTAATAAAAACGAAAGTACATACACATAAAGGATGGATTTGGATTTTATTTTATTTCGGTATTGTTAAATCTATACTTCTATACTAATATTATAAAGAGGTAAAGTTTGTGAGTTTGTGACGTTGTGACGTTGTGGCGTTGTAGGAGGTAATCTCAGGAACTACTAAACCTATTTTGAAAATTCTTTTACCAATATAAAGCAACGTTATTTATGAGTATCATAGGCTAGATATCATCACGCTAAGACCAATAGGAACGGAGCAACAATGAAAAATGTTTTAAAATCGGGGTATTTTTTTTCTTTTGAGAGCTTCCGATGCGTCTTAGGCCAAAATAACTATTCCACGCGTGCGAAGTCGCGGGCATAAGCTATTAACTAATTATATTGTCTATAATCTATACTAATATTATAAAGAGGTAAAGTTTGTGAGGTTGTAGGGGGTAATATCTGGGGAGTCGGAGAAAAATGGTCGAACGAAAACGTTTCTTACGAACGCTGCCTTAATTATGAGATATATATGATTGAGTTCTAGAGAAAAGTTGTAGCTTGATAATGCCTATTACCGCCCAACGAAGTGGGTACGGGTCGGCTAGTAGATAATAAGAACGCTTCTAACTGCTGTAGTTAACAACTGTGTTACAGCCACTAACGCTCACCGCGGGAAACATTGTAAACAATAAATATGTCCTGTAAATAAGGAAACGTAGCAATAAAAAGAACTATAGTCCTTATATAAAATATATTATAATACAAGATAGTACAAAACTAAATGCTTCAGAGCAAGCGTCAGTGTATGAATATGATAACATAATGAATGAATTAATTAATACTTTATTACACCTTTTGCTCCTCTGTTTGATGCCACTAAGCATTTTCTTTCAAAATAGTTTATTTAGGTAAAATAATTACATATAAAAACATAAATATACCTACATATATAATAACATAAAAGGTTTACACCCTAAAACGCATATTAATAATGTATTAAAAACGTAAATGAGTATTTACGATAGCTTAATAGACAAGTAAAAGTAAATATCTATTCTTTTAATTAGTCTATTTATTCGATAGCTTTATTACGAAGGCTGTTTTATCGCACCTAAGATTATTTTTAATCGTATATTAACTTCGTTTAGTGGGTGATTCAGAAAGGTTTTGGAAATATTGCTATTAGTTTATCGCGCATTCATAAAATGTGCACTCTTGTGTATAAATTGACTCAAATAAAGGTTTTCACAATTCGTATAGAAAGGTAGCAATATCATCGCTTCCCTAAATCTCGGTTATTTTGAAGTCGACTTTAAAATATTTCTGCTATCGCTCTGCTCCTGCGAAATATGTAAATACGGGGCAGATTATTTAATTCTGCCTAATTAGTTGTTATCTAAAACGGTCTCAATACGCCCCTAGGTAGTGGTTCCTCGTAAAGTGCGAGCAAAGTAAATAAACGAAAGCAGAAAAATGTGCGGACTAAGAGTTTGTAGAAATTAATTAAAAAATTAAATCAGTTCGCCATGAGAATTGGTATGCGTAAATATTTGAATACACGCTATATTGCACGATATTCATTTTACTATAATTCATTTATAATAATTATAAATAAAATATAAAAATAAATTTTATTGTTTCATAGTATATTATATTATTATTTCGTGATGTTACTTGTTAATTTAAATGACATATTGAAATTTGATATTCGCGTTTTACAACTAAAGTTAAGGAGTTTTATCCATTTTATAGTGACATTTTTACAGATTATATAACCATTTGACATTGAGTTACATTCGAATCATGTTGATCTAAATATATACGTAATACGTAGATGATAAGGTTGAAATGAGAACCGTCAATACGAGCACTCTTAACTCGAATTTGCATGCGTTCTTAAATCTTATCTCTGGTTCTTATATTATTATTTTCATCTAGTCAAGGTCGTTCATGTTGCCGCGTCGTCATCTCCGCGCTCGCACACCCGACAGAGACGGGCTACGGATCGTATAGTTGTCTCTCTTCAGCGTTCGCCATTCCGCTTGCCAAACAAAATGTTGCGGTCGTGTACTTAACCGTACTGTATTATTGTATGCTGGACAGCGAGCGGCCATTCCGAACGGTCGTTTTGAAAAGGTTATACGTGTTTTGGAGGGAAATATACGGCATGGAGAAAGAAATTATAACGAAATTCATCGAAGCTTATAAACTAAACGTTTGTTTATGGGACAGTACGTCTGTTGATTATGGAAATAAACAAAAACGACAGGGGGCCTATGAAGAATTGAATAACATTTTGAAATCCCTCGATAACACCGCCAGTATTGAAACTACAAAGAAGAAAATTGAAATGCTTCGAAATAGTTATCGGCGTGAAAAGAAAAAAGTTGAAAAAAGCCAAAAACCAGGTAAATATTATCTGTGTAATTCTGTGCATTACAACATTATTAACCAAGGATGCATTTTTAATCATACGAATGTCGAGGCACGATATCTTTTTTTATTATAATGTAATTAAGTACATATAAATGTAAATTTACTAACACTATTTTCAATGAAGATTTTAGTGGAAACAAAGAAATTTTGTAGTATACATATGTAGGTTTTTGTTTAATCATTTCAGTGCATGATCCCGCATACGAATTTTTGATGTAACAGTCGCAGACTGCACGTTCGACAATTGTTACCTCATTCGAATGTAGACTTAAAAATATAAATAATACGTACTCAAATCGCGTGCATGGACTAGATGTGGTATTATATATTATGTACTTATATTTTATGTCTCATACCCGCTGCATCACGTGCACGAATGAGCGAACAAATTTATAATTTATATTTCAGGCGTGCCGAGAGAAAATATTCATATACCGTCGCTCTGGTATTATCCGTTAATGGACAGTTTTTTATCGAAGAACGAGCAAACTAACAGGTCGGCATTTGATAACACTGAAGATGCCGATTCTGAGGTAATTTTATATGGACATAAAAAAATAATTATGTTTATACAAAATGTATAATTCAATATTCATTTGAATTAAATACGTATATCGTGATGTAATGCGAAAACAATTCATTCTTAAATGTAGTCTTGTAGGTCTTTTTAAAGTGCAAACTTTTTTAGTCGCGTTGAGCGATATTTTTTTGGCAGGAGATAAATTTATAATTTCGCGTCATGACATGCTCGTAAGCGTGACCAACTGTATTGCGCTTGTGCGTCTTCCGTCAGACTATCGACGCATAGTATAAGAGCCTGTGTACATTTACTAGGTATTGATATTTTATACTGAGATTGTGGAGCCCATCATATGTTTAATAAAGTGCCAATAGACGTGTAAGAGAGACTAATGAGAATAATAATTAATTCACACTGTAATTAATTTAAAAATTCAAAAGAGAACTACTTTAAATTCCATTGCTTTGAGTCTTCACTTCTGTGGGCAGTCCTTATGACTGATTACGGTTACCTACGGTTTTTTTTTTTTTTATATCATAGGAGGCAAACGAACAGGTGGGTCACCTGATGTAAGTGATCACCACCGTCCATAGACACTTGCAACACCAGGGGAGTCGCAAGTGCGTTGCCAGCCTGTGTAGGGAGGGGGGAGGAAGGGAAGGGGAAAGTGGAAGGGGAGGGCAGGTGGGTGTCCGGCGCTCTCACTGACCGAACGAAACGCAACAATGCAAGCACTGTTACTTCACGTCGGTTTTCTGTGAGAGGGTGGTAGTACCCCGGGCGAGCCGACCCATTTATGCTGAAACCAGTAATAGTTTCAGCGTGGCTCTACCACTGTATTGTTACGGTTTATGTTATTTCTATTTTACTATTATTTCTGAGTAACTTTTAATAAACTTTTGATTTAATCTATTATTGCGCTGCTTTTGGAATCATTGTTTGTATAACAAAATATGAATATTTCAATAATAAGTACGTTATATGTCTGATAACCAAACGGTCCTTAGTCCTATCTTCAGTAGCGACGAATGGGGAGAGTTGACCCAATACTTACTGTTAAAAGATGTATCCTTCTTCAGCACTGTGTCAACAAATGTGCAAAATTTTTTTATCGTTTGATTTTTTGTGAGTTACTAACAATGGAGAAGAGTTCATTTTATATTATTCATTAATACCATTCATTCAGTCCATTTTAATTTTTTCTAAGCCCGCCTACTTAGCTACCACCTTCAAGCTGTTGGTCTGTTCCAACAGCTGCACTTGAGAGCCAGTAACTCTCTAAGCTTAGCATGAGATTGTTCTCAGACGTCAAAACTTATGAAGCATTAAAAATGTATTAAAATGTCAGCCGTGTTTCACCAGCGAACCGGTTACACAGACTTACTCTTGTAGTAGCCATTTAGGGGATGAATATAAAGAGAAAGTTATGATACGAATATTAAAAGGGTGCTGTGAAACCATTTTCTTGGGATTATATGATTTTTTGAGAGAAAAAGAATTAAAATTAAAAAAGGACATCTAGAATTTTACACCAGTACCATTTCCGGGTCAAACTAAGTAAGATCGTATCGTTTTTTTTTTTTTTAGAAGAGCTAACATTAAAAAAAAAGGAAATCTAAAACTAGATAACATAGATAACAGAACCACCTACTTGTTCAAACTATAAATAAGAAACAGACTTTGACTCGGGTGACTACTCCATAAATGCAAAAAATTAACACGAATACACTGGAATTTACACATAAAGATATACCATCGGTATTACTTAAGAATCGGACTGATCACAGAAAGTTGCTCTTAATAATAAAATCTTTATTTGTAATATATCTACTAGTGTCTATCTTTTCTAGTAGTATAATATAAGTACAGGGTCCTATAGCACTGTTATTTTAATGCGATCTAAACTCAGTATGTTAATACTCGACTCCTATGAGTAGTAGGAGTCTAATCAATCGTTGTCGATTTCGTCTTCAGATTTATTATCAACTAGCTGTGCCCGCGACTCCGTCCGCGTGGAACCTAATTTAAAAAACAGTGACTAATAAAAACATCTGAATGTATTAAGTCCATTCACTTGTCTACTTTTCTCTCGCACTTAAGTCGCGTCGTCTTAAGTGAGTCGATTTTAATGAAACCAGGACTAAATGTTAATCGAGGATAAGCTTTATGATTCTCTTGACAAGGTTGTATCGCGTTATATTTTAGCAGTGAGGCGTGTTCAAACAACATACAGACAGACAGACATACAGACATTTCTAAATGTGATTGAAATGTATTTTATTGCTTATTCCAAGACACCTGTAATAATTTTGTTTACAAAAATGTAAAAAGTACAGTCACGTTAGATTTACATTCTTATATGTATAGACGTGATATTATTACATTTTCTAATAGCTGTATATTCTAAATCTACATTGTAAGTCGAAAATTAGAAACAATAGTGCTCTTTATCCTTCACAAATCTTTTTCGCTTTCTTTAAATCATCTTTAATAAATAATTCTCATAATTTATAAAGGCCAAAAAAGTTATATGGAAATATATTTTACACTCCTAATGTCAACGTTTGTTTTAAGTCGTTTATATACTCATTTTATGTTATAGCATTTTTTGTAGCGTTGATGAGATTTCTTCTAAATATCTCTCATATTTGGTAACTAACATAATAGAAAAATCAAAACAATCACTGTTTAGTCCGTTAGCCATGTTTTTAAATTTCAGAGTGAAACTTCTCAGCCTTCAACATCGAGTCGCAGTCATAAGAGAAAAAATAACGATGTGTTGATTCAACTAGCTAAGAACATCTTAGAGTCCAAAGTCGACGACGAATTCACTAACTTTGCTAACAATATCGCGTCACAATTAAAACGTCTCAAGGAGGACCAAAACATTTTTGCTCAGAAGCTCATCTCGGAGGTGATATTTTACGCGCGTACGGACAGTTTGAACAGATACACGACTATCACAAATCTAACATTGAATTCTTTTTTGCCAACGGTCCAGTCCCCAGTATCGCAGTATTCGTCGCCGACGCCGCCGAATGCTGGTAAACCTTTCTTTTCGCCCCCAGTTTCATTGTTACAAAGGGAATTGATCCGAATCTCACCTCAAGAGCAGCCTGTATATACGCTGACGTCAGTAACATCACCGCATTTACAAGACCCAGCTCACGGTATAATTCCACAACAGCAACAACAAACACAATATTTAACAGAAGATCCACTGGGAGAGTTTATAGAAGAAGTGAAACACGAGCCTGTATATGATCAATAAATTTAATATATAATACACAGCCTTAATTCATTTTAAAAACCACATACTTATATGTATTCAATTAGAAGTTCCGTTCAGAGAAATAGTCACCGAGTAGGTAACAGATAATTGTTTTATCTCCAAATATCAGTGGCACATACAAGACACAAGAGGTTATCTATGTTATGTCAATATCAAATCTGTAGTCGAATAAATACCGTTCATTTGGGTTAATCTGATATAACTATCGATGCAATAAAATAAATTCATTTTTAATAAATAAATAATTATATATAACTTTTATTTTACTTAATTGATTTGTTTACATTTCACTTACAAAGTAACATTTAATCTCAATAAATACTTAATTATTACTCTAGTTATATTATATTTATCTCGCATAATCTTTAGTAGAATTATGTTAGAACAAGATATACTGTCAAAATTGTACATTGTGAAGTTTGAGTTTATCGCAACGTGATGCGACTGTTCACATCGCACACTTTATTACAGACTTTTTGTTTCATACTCTTGCAGGTATATTATACTATATAGTGGAACATATATATACGTGATATATATATATATGATCGCAATATAATACATTATAGTTAATTCCAAGAAACAGCCAGTTCAATGTACTAGTGGGCGCCCAGTGGTCGACATTCGACCATAGTTCATTGAATTTTTAAAATTTGAACTTTATTAGGGTTCTTTTATCAATGGCATCGACTTCAAATATATAATTAGGTAGTTCAAATATCAATATTTTTTATTTAATTTGGTTAATTTAATAATTACGTTATTTTTCGCTTTTTAGTGCCTTATTAGTTTTTCACATCGAGGCGGTTTATTTTTTTTCTTGTAAAAAAAAATATTTCCCCATTTTTAGTGTTCATAAATATACCTGGTTTGTAATGGGTATAATAAATCGGTTCCAATTTCACGAAAATACGTAGAGACGAAGTGGGTGAAAATCAAATAAACGATATTTAACCCTCTTAGGGGTTGAATTCAAATTTATATGGGACCACCGCTGAATATAACTAATTCAAATAAAAAAAGAATCTTTAAAATCGGTTCATAATTTGCGGAGATATCGATTAACATACATTAAAATACATACAACCGAACGTCGTAAGTTTTTCGAAGTCGGTTAAAAAATACATACAGTCGAGCATAGCAACCTCCTTCGCAACCTTTTTTGAAGTCCGTTATTGACGGATGTCAAAATGTCTTTTTTATTTACATGTGTGTATATGTTGTGTAAAATTAAAGCAGTAGTGTGAGTAATGCATATTTTAATTAATTTAATATACTTCTAATGCATTTTATATAAAATAAATAGCTTTCTGCATTTCTCCTCCATATAAACTTTAACTATGCCAATTTTCACGTTCATCCATTCACGCAATTCTTTTAAAAAGGGATACAAAGTTTTGGCTTCACGTATTAATATATATGATTCTCTACTTTCATTTTAAATAATTTCTAGAAGATTTTTCCGCGGTATTTGTGAATCTTTCTACATTTCGATTTCTTTTAAAGTTTCTTATTTGTTTAATAATGTAAACTATATTATTACTTCAAAATGCAAGGCAACTGTTATTAGGTGTATAATTATAAATCTTCAGCATGAAGGTGGTATTGGCCTGGTAAGTTAATCAAAACACTGTAATAATACTGTGGTAGCAACAGAAAATATTTTTATGTAAAAGCCCATACTGCCTAAGATTAGTCCTCGATTCTGTAACTGACTGTCAAGGTCGTTACCTCTGAACGTGAAAAGGTGAAATTTGAGTATTACTACCTTACAGAAAATGAATTATTGGCAAATATCGCCAACGTCCACATGTTTGTCACTAGATAATATATTATGCTCAGTGGTAAGATTTTGAAACGGTAAAAATGACAAAAGAATGGACACCCATAATGGCATCGCTGATACAATTAAGATTCAGGGAATGTTTAAAAAACCGACATATTTATTGAATAGGCAAATTTAGTTCTTTTTACCTACCCCTTTAGGTATCTATTCCGAAAATAATACTTCACCCAAAAGAGGAAATAGTTGTCGAGTGCTTCATCCAACAAAATGTCGATTTGATTTTTACAAGTTTGAACGCCGACATTCAACAAAGAATTTTTCGGAATTAGCTAATGTTGACTAATTTAAATGGGTAGTAACCGGCTGATGGTGATAGAAAACATCATAAGGAAGCCTAAACCCGATAGCCCAGTAGAAGGACTGTTATAGGCTGCATTTAAATTTAATTTTTTTATAATTTAAAGAAAATATTTCGATTGTGAAAACAACATGAGAGGAGTAAAGGAATAATTTCGTTGAAGTCAATCGATGTGTGAAATTAGAGAAAGTACGCAACGAGAACGTTAGGTAATTTGATTCGGGAAATTGAAAAACAACTTTGATCAACCGAAATATCAGGAACATTTGGATAACTTTATACCCTTGACATTTTAAACACTAGAATGGCAGTGAAGGGTTGACTGCCAAAACAATATCGAAGTGCTAAATATACACAAAAACAAACCTAGTATTTAATAGACACAGTCCTTTTTCCAATTTCAACTATTGTGTCTCTAGTGAAATCAAGCCTTAGTTAGTAATTTTGAAATTACTTGTTATTAAAATCATTAAAAGAAAATAACTGTAATGGGCAGGATATGTTTTACGAAAGGAAGAACCGAAGACACCTAAATGACTTCTGGAGAGAAAACTCAATAGACAGAACTCGACGCAAACCTGAACCCAAGTTATTGAACAGTGTTCATAATGACTTAAAAATGGTCGGTGTCAGAAGTTGGAAAGAGGCAGCTAGAAACTGATCGGTCCAGAGAAATATCGTGAACCAGGAAAAGACTACCCCCTAACCTACTAACCCCTATAGAGCTTCAGATAATGATGTCGATGATTCTAAATAAGTAAAAGTAGATCCAAACATGAAAAGCTAACCCAGATCACTAATGTATTTTTCTTCAGAACCATGATATAAGAAAAGGTTTGTGGATTTAGTTAAATATAAGTTGAAGACTATCACTAGGAATTCGATAATCGGCAAACTTTTAATTTATCATTAGCAAGAACTAGCATAGACCAACACTGCCCTTTGTAGCGTATGCTTTCTTTTTGTTTACGTTTCAAATATGATATATTTTTGTTTCTTTGGCCTCAACTAGAAAAAAAAGTTTAATTTATTTGAACTTTTCTTTATTTTTAATCTATACTAATATTATAAAGAGGTAAAGTTTGTGAGTTTGTGACGTTGTGACGTTGTAGGGGGTAATCTCAGTAACTACTGGTTCGATTTGAAAAATTCTTTCAATATTTCAATATTAATAACTACAGACCAATTTCTATTCTTCCTGCATTGTCAAAGATATTAGAGAAAATTTTAAATAATCGACTAGTAGGTTTCTTAACGCATAATAATATCTTGTCACCTAAACAATATGGGTTTAGATCAGGATTATCTACAGAGCATGCAGTTCTTGAGCTTACAAATAAGATTGTAAAAAATTTAGACTCTAAGATTTATACCGTCGGGATCTTCTTAGACCTGAAAAAAGCCTTTGATACTGTATCCATTTCAATCCTACTCGATAAGATGGCAACTCTCGGTATACGTGGGCATGTGAATGATATTTTTAAAGACTATCTTACGAATCGATGCCAATGTGTCAAAATAGAAGACCTAACTAGTCTTAGCGAGGATGTAACTGTGGGCATCCCGCAAGGTAGCATTTTAGGACCAACCCTGTTTTTAATTTATGTAAATGATTTATGTTCAATGAATATTCCATGTTGTTCCATATACTCTTATGCAGATGACACTGCGATGATCATTGATGGATGCACGTGGGAAGACGCACAAGAGAATGCGGAAAATGCCTTAGATATGGTTGTTAAATGGTTATAGCAAATGTGCTTCAGCTAAATGTAGAAAAGACAAATTTTATTACGTTCTCCTCTTGTAAGTTAGTTCAACCCAAACATGATAGCTTCAAAATAATTGCACAAATTGTAACAAGATATCTCAAATAGACTTATGTAATTGTATTCCATTAACACGAATAGATTGCACTAAATATTTAGGTATTAAATAGATAGCACACTTACTTGGAAAACACATATTTCTAGCTTAATAACTCGTCCAGAAAACTTATATATATCTTTAAGAAATTAAGGTCTGTTGCACATATAACAGCACTCCGGATGGTCTATTATTCTTAGCTCAATCAATTTTGTCCTATTGTATTCGCTGGGGAGGTGCATGTAGGAAATTTTGCTACAATTGGAACGAGCCCAAAGAGCTATCTTAAAGGTTATGTATAAAAAACCTTTTCTATCCCTACCTTACATTATATTTGAGTGTGAAGTTTTATCGGTAAGAGGTTTATTTGTGCTCCATACAGCTATATTTAAACATGCTATGTTTCCTTCTCTTAGACTTATATGTAAATCGGAGACGTGGCCGTGTTTGTAAAGTAGAACCCCACCGGACTGCTCTTGCAGCACGACATTTCTGTATCCTAGGTTCCCGAATCTATAATAAGCTTAACAAACTTATTTATATTTATGGTCGTCCAAAGTACACTGTAAAAAAATTGATTAGTACGTGGCTCTACGACTTAAAGTACACAGAAGTTGAAGATCTCCTTAAACCATAATATACAGCATGATGTTCCTTAGGTACATTGAGACACACACATGTACACTAATTCATACACAAATCCTGCACACACACACGCACACACACACACACACACACACACACACATACTAGCGCACAAGTGTTTTTGTATTAAATTACATAAAATTTTGTAATTGCATTAAATTCATACGGTGGGCGTTGACATCTGTGATACAGTTTAATACTAGTACAGATGTCAACGATAATTATAAAAATATATATATATGTTAATCGGTTTATCACATTATCACAATTAAAATGGCCAAATCTGTACTAGATCTCTATAATGTTTTTATCTCAACAAACTGGCAAATTATAACCTAAACATCAAGAAGTTGTGTTTATGGAAAATTTTAATCATAAATATCGTGAATTACTTTGTTCTTGTTCTAATACTGATTGTATTTGAAATTATTATTGGAGGTTTTTAATTTTTCTGCCTCTTACTAAGGAATTTATAAGCACTTATAAGTAATAGTGTATGAATTATTTTCGATGTATCGATGTTTTAATTGATATTGTATATTATTCTAACATCAATGTAACAATGTAACATTAATGTATATATCAAAAATATGTATGTATTATTAAATAAATAAATAAAAATAAATAAATAAATTAAATTAAATTAATTAAATTCTTTCAATGATATATAGCTTATTTATCGAGGATGGTTATAGGCTATATATCATCACGCTAAGACAAATAGGAGTGGAGCACCAATGAAGAATGTTTAAAAATCGGGGCTTTTTTTCCTCTTGAGAGCATCCGCTGCGTGTTAGGGTTAGTCCAAAGTAACTATTCCACGCGAACGAAGTCGCGGCCAGGGGCTAGTGTTATATATAGTGTTCACATATAGCAGAGTTAATGTCAATTTTTGATCATCGAACTTAGTTTTGTGAACTTTAAATAAATGAATAAATATCCTGCATGTTTTATATAGTTTTTAATATAACTCACTGATCTATTGCCAGTCGTAAATATGTAGAAGTGGTTGGATCTATCTCTGGAATGCTCTAAGCATTTTTCATTTTATTTCACTCAAGTGCATGACATTCTATGGCAAGGGTGCTTCGTGGTATTTATCACATTCTTTTATTAAAACGGATTCTTTGGTTGTTATATTTTTTCTCTGTAATTTATATTAGTGAATTTATTATACTTGGTATTATTTATATAGTTTATAGTTCGATCACTTATTATAATAAACTCTTAATAATGTCAACGCTTGTATGATGAAAGCTTTTGTGAAAGTTTCATCGTCATCAGCCTGGAAGAAGCCCACTGCAGGGTCGTAGGCCTTATCCCAATAGAAGGCATGAGTATAACCAGTATCCCAACCTACGACGTATTGGCGATTTCAAACTCCGAGAAATTCACAGTTCTATATTTTCCCTCATGCGGTGGTACTACAAGAATATTTCTCAGGTTCAGATTTCCTCACGATGTTTTTTTCACCATCAGCTGATAGTGTTACCAATTTAAGTTAGTAAATGTACCGGGGTTCGAACCTACGAGTATCGGATTAATATTCCACCTGTCAAACCACTAGACCACCAAAGGAAGGTTCAGGAGCGATTAATAATACCAATCTTATTTTTTTTATAATATGATCTCCAAGTGACGACACTGTGTCTGATATTACGGACAGTATAATTCAAACACCAAGGTGGCCAACGAGTGATCGGCAATTTATGACTAATCATCGTACTAGATATATATTGGCTGATTCTCTCTGAGACACTGATGGGTTTATTGCCATATGCATTAGTTATCCGGATATGTATAGGTTTCTACTACCCTGCTTGGTTCCTGAATATACATCACCTCATCTCGAAATTTGACAAGCCATAAATGCATCTCTATAGTTTTATACCTGATGTATGGTCGTATACTACAACTTCGCAACGTGACGATCCCCTTGGATCCCATATGAATATATAAAATGAATAAGGCCTGTAGTTGTACGCGCATCACGCAAAAACTGCAGGATAGATTTCAATTAAATCATTATGGTTTTATTTCTTAGCTTTTTCCTCTGTACATAGAATATGTTGTTAAAATAGTAAACAACGCCGACGAAGTAGCGAGTATCAGTGATTATTGAATAAACTAATGCATAAATAAATATGAAAAGCTGTATAACATACTAGCTGATCCGTGCAACTTCGTCTGCACCAAATCGGTTATTGCGGTTTCAATTGTATTTTTAAACGCAAAAAATCTTAAAAAAACCCAAAAACCCGAAAGCAGGGACAACTACCCTCCGTCCATGGGGAATTCAAACTTCCAGGTGCAACATATACCCGGTTGGTATGTGAAAAATATTTTAAAATAAGCCTAGAACCCGTTCAGAGCATCACCTACCGAGTCTAATTAAGATAAAAACTAACCTACATATATTGCCGATAAATGTTTTCACATTACCCCTTGGGTTGCTCCTGTGCCGCTCAACTTCGCACCCGTTAACTATTCGCGTAGAGCCTACTTCAACACTCAAGAAAATTCAGAAAACTAATTTTATCAAATATCAAAATTATACGCATACTAACAGAACTCTAATTGAGATTCATCTTCTACAATGCAATGTAACTATTATGTAGGTTTATGTTTTAGGAAAAAAATCTTATCATCTTTGTTTAGCAAACATTTTTTAAATGTAAACTAACAACATATAAGTATCAGTTTTGTTTGAAAATCAAAAGAAAAAAATGACAAAGATAGGAACACATATCAATAGGATTTAGCCTACTTATTACATTTTGTGCTTTTATTCTCTAACTGATTGATAATTACGCGTAGAAATGTCATGTAGCCGTAGCTCAGTTATAACGTGCTGTACATTATACGGGCCGTCGAAGGCGTCGGTTCGGTACCCAAAGATCATTCTTTTTGTTTTTAAGTAGCATACGGAGTTGAGATATAGCTTAAATTTTTAGCTAATCTGTCTGATATATGTAGCACAAACAAAATTTATCAAAGTGCGTCAAGAATTTCATTAACTACAGATTTTTGACTTTCGCTCGTCATCCTGAAGAACCCCTTGCGTCTTATGGGACAAAAAGTATCCTAATGTAACCTTAACATTAGTTATCACTGTACCAAGTTTTGTGAAAATTGGTTCAGTACTTTCAGAGTGATACGTGTTCACAGGGATAGACAGACAGACAAAAGTTGTAAAAGGTTTATTTTTGGCTTATATATCGTTAACAAAGTCTACCCCGATTATAATTTTCAAAAAATATTTAATGTACAGATTTGGCGTAGTTACAGTTTTATTATAGTAATAATATAGATAGAAGAAGATAAAAGATAGAAGATAAATGGTATATCTTAAAAGTGAAGATTAGTTCATAAAAAGAGGCTATTTGGAAAGCAATTAATAACAGACACACATCCGCTCCTATATAAGAGTTAATATAACGTATATTATATTTCTATCCACGTGCTAATGTATAATTAACATGTTAACAACAACCGCACATTATAGTATGAAGTCATCGGAACACGCGAACTTACTTAAATTATTACCAAAATAAACATTAAATACATACCATTAACAAGAATAACTTTTACTACATCCGCTGATGGGATAATTATTTTCCGCTGTGTTTTATTAAATCCGCCGGTAGGCATTGACTTTATTTTTACATTGGGCCGAGATTAGAACGTAAATTGATGATCGGGGAATGTTTATTTTTTATCTAAATTGTAAATATTAATTTGGCAAAACCTTTGTAGGTGCCTAGTTAGGATTTATTTTACCAACCCATTCAAATTATATATCTATACTTTTTACTATGAATTGGTAAAAGAGAGGCAGCGTATTTATTTAGGATTGACTAAATATTAATTAAAAATTTAAAGACCTGATGATAAAATTATTCGGTAAGATCTCATTGAATACCAGAGGAGACACCGAGACATACTAATCTATACATATAATACGAATATAAATCTAACGTCTCTGTAGTTTTTAGATTTTCATGAAAAAAAAATGTTGCAGGAGTCGTGAAATTAGTAATAAAATACATTTCAATAATTTTTAGAAATGTCTGTCTCTCTGTCTGTTTGTCTTAACACGCATCACTGCTAAAGTACTGCGTTCACTATTAAATCACAAGTAAATCATAAAGCATATCTTCTAGTAACATTTAGTCTTAGTTTCATTAAAATCGGTTGAGTCTAATAATCTGTAATTTTAATGACGACGCGACTTAAGTACGTGAGAAAAATAGATATGTAAATGGACTTAATACATTCAGATGATTTTATTAGTCACTGTTTTTTTTACATTCTGTTCCACGGAAGGAGTCGCGGGCACAGCTAGTCTGTAATAAATATTTTATCGTTAATTTTTTTTTTTAACCTACAAATTTTTTTTTCGCATAAAATCAAAGTCTATCGGGGGTAGCGGATATGAAGTAGATATGTCGGCTTCCTCTCAAGGTGTTCTTTTCACACCTTCTTGCCGGAGAATAGAAATTTGTCTATGTATTAATGCCGGTCGATATTTCAAGTATCTATCTTAACCGAGTGTATATATTATTAAAAAGAGACTTCTTTAAAATAAAGATAATTATTATATGTGAAACTCTTTAAATAGGAATTATATATTAATATTTTGTATACTAAAATTTATAGATATATACTATATAACTTCAATAAAATGAACGTGAAAGGCGGTCATGTAGTTTGTAAAGTCTAAAGATACCGGAGGACGTTTACAATAAATGTATTGCAACTGATCGGCTAATATACCTACAGTATAAGCTAAAATACCTGTCTTTAATATTTGCTTGACATCGCTCCCGTATACTAGAATATTATTATAAGTCTATTATGTATTTCGTTCATAATCAATAAATACATAAGACATAAAATACAAATACGTAATCACACAAAATATTAATAAAAATTAAAGCTAGCTCTGTCATTAAAATGAAAATAGTTTATAAATGTTATATCAACCCGAACTAACTAGCACCGTTCTCGTGGATATATATGGTTTTGGTATTTTATGAGAAATATTTTTTTTTACTGGTTTCAATAATTTTGTCACTAATCTGCAAGTATTTTACCAGTTACAATTAACCTCTGTTAAGTCTATTATTCCTGCTTTGCTCATATGATATGAAACCTAGATTAGAGCCTGAAAGCCCTATATCAGCCAGTAAATGTTCTACGTCTACTTTTATACGCATATTGCATATCTTAATATATATATTTCTTGTGTGCGTGTGTATGTGACTGAACTCCTCCTAAACGACTGGACCGATTTTGATGAAATTTTTTGTGCGTGTTCGAGTGGATCCGAGAATGGTTTAGATTCACAATTGGAACCGGTAGGTGGCGCTGCGGTTGACATTTAGGATTTTTTTTATTATCAAGGCAGGACAACGTCCGCCGAGCCCGCTAGTATGTATGTATATGTACAAAAAAGTTTATGTGTATATTTTACCATATAATAGAATTACGTTTGAAGACATCAGCGCGTCTAGACGTTATACCTCGCATCGTTTGAAGAATCTCTTTCTTTTGTCGTGCACAAATACAATTTGCTTATGACAACCTTCGTGATGAGAGCCCCAAACCGTGTGTATTAAAAGAGCTCAAATACGCGAAATCGATTTTAGAAGTTATATAACTCAAGAGATATAGAAATTCTAGAACCAATATATTATGAACCTTCATAATATATAATTTGAAGAAATAATGACTCGAATCGAAAACATCGTGATGAGACCATAGCATGGTGACGAGGTCTTATCTAATACCTGAGTGGATAGCTGGCACCTTTAAGTTGAAAATGTTTAACTTAAAGTATTTTCCAGCAACTAAGCTTGAGAGCCAACCTCTTTATAAGTTTAGTGTGTTGGGCCATGTCGTTGTACAATTACTACATATTATAATGCAAAGTCCTCTGCCACGTCTTTTTGTCTGTTCACGATAAACACAAAAACTACTGAATGCACCTTCATGCTTTCACCAGTATATTAAGTGATTTATGAGGAAGGTTTAGGTATATAATTTGTCAAGGTTTTTTTATTATCAAGGTGGGACAACGTGCGCTGGATCCGCTAGTATCAAATAGAATTCTGGTAAAATATCCAAGGTTTTTATTATGAAGTGTAGAATAATTATTACAATTATATTGGTCACGATTTTCAGTAAATCTTTAAAAGTAAATGAAATTTTAGATCATTTTCTTCTGCAATCATTATGCTAAAGATTTAAAAATACCTTTACAAGACTTTTCGGACGTCTGCCGTATGTGTAGTATGTGGCCATTTTTTTTCTCCTGAAACTATATGATAATTATACCAATAAGCAATTAATGGTCCGGTCAAAACCTTATCTTGAGTTTTTATGCCACATCAGGTTCATAATAGTTTAAAAAAGTAATAACGTAATAGCTTTTATTTATTACAAGGCACCCCAAAGATATATTTCACCTAAAACAAGATATTTCTTATACTTTTCATGTTTAACTGTCTATCACAATCTCAGCTAATATTTTTACAATAAAATCAAAGATAATACACATATTATAGGAAGTGACATGTAAGGTATAGCTTCCACAATACACCTGGGCCTTAGATTACGAACTTCAGAATGGTAGCTGACCGGACTATCATAGAAAAATCAACATGCCTAAGGTTTGCGATATTTTACTTCAGGAGAACTTAAAGTACGTAAAATCGTACGTCGATGTAAGTGTTGTTTTTATTTAGATGTAGATTTAGATTTATTTTCCTATTTCTGAATGTCTTACTATAGTCCAACAATTCTAGTCCAAGAATTAAATAATTCTAGAGATTTTATTCACAATCAATTTCGACATATACATATTTATCAATATAATATCGATTATACTTTTTCACGTTATTTTATACAAAACAAGAAGTTTTATATAGACAAGGTGAAATAATTAAAAACTGAAACGACAATAAAAAGACCCGTAGAAATAAAAAAACACTTCGTCTTTATCACGGCCATAACAGACAGTACAACTGTCCAGACTTTACGCGAACAAAGCATTATACTTTAGAACAGGTCGTATATATTGTGATATGTCGGTCCGTTTCATGACGATGGCCACTCGTAAACACCTGCTTTTAACGGTATTGAATCCAGGAATTTAAAATTCTGTGTTATTGCGCGTAGGTTAGAAAGATATATAACAGGCCATGTGTGATATATATGAAGGAGGGTAGACTTGATAGAAAAAAAAGAAAATATCCATATAAAATTATATGCATATACACACATCAATAAAAACAGTGCATGTATCAGCATATACGCAGAAGAAGTGAAACTCCTTTGTCGTAAATTATATGTATTTATATGAGAATGCTGAACATTTGTTTTACGACTTCGGTAGTCCATTTAGTTTTTCTTCTATAGCCTTAAATGTTGTATTCTCGCCAGCTTGATCTAATTTCCGATATCTCGGTTTATTGAGGCAAAACGACGGCGACATAGACAAGGACGTGAGGAATAAAATAAATGCAGGATAAAATGGTGAAATGTGTCTGGGGGAGCTTGTGGCTAACGAATGCCTTTGAAACTTAAGAGGAAGGTTAAAACTATTATGAGACAAGTCATGCTGTATGCATCCGAGTGCTGGGTTACGAAAGAGACAGATGAGAGAAAATTACATGTGACAGAGATGCGATTTTTAAGGTGGATCTGTTGTGACTAGAATACATAAGATTAAGAATGAGTATATCAGAGGAAGTTCGAAAATAGCACCAGTGACGGAGAAGTTGGGGAGTAATAGGTTAGCATGGTATGAGCACGTCATGAGGAGAGATAAAAACCATACGATTAGAAAAGTTTTGTGTATGATGGTGGACGGATATAGGAGTAGAGGAGGACCGAAAAGGGTATGGATGGGTTGTGTAAAAAATTATATGTGTGTAAAAGGTGTGAATACTGGGATGATGTCTGACAGGAGAGAGTGGAAAATGAAAACATGTTGTGCCGACCCTACTTAGGTGGGATCCTTTTAAGAAGATGGTGATATGAGAAGGCCCATAAACTATATACGCTATACGAAGTCCCGTAGTATAAATACTTAACTATACAATTACTCGTTTTCGTTTACTCTTAAACCCAGACAGACACTTATACATACTTACACATACACACAAATACATAGCTATCTTACGTTTAACGCGTAAAGCAAACTTTTCCCTGCCGTGCCATAAGCAGTTTCACTTCAATAGTAATGTCCTTTTTAATGTTTTCAATTAATTAAGTTAGTAATAAGTGTAGTTAAGTTTCTTGTCTCTTATAACTTCTAGTTCGCTTTTTGTACCTGTCCTTTATAAATTTTAATTTGAACTTTTTAGGCTTACTTTTAATTATCTTTTATTAACTAGGATATTTAAAATGAAGGATATTTAAAATAAATAATAATTCATTTAAAATTAAAGATATTTAAAAGCAGTAAATATTGTCAGCCTAGATAAGGTATCTGTCTGTTGACAGAGGATCTACTTTTTACTTGATGATAATATAAAGATACATACTTGTAATGGATACTAATATAGATGACTATCTACCTCCCTGACTCCGCTTGTGTGGACTGCAAACATACTGTTCCAGTGTCTTACTATCATAGGTCTATACATTGATTGCAAAAATTTTTTGTACCCAAGATTTATAAACTAAATAAGAAATCCAAATTTAAATATAAAGTTCGAAATTTGCGTACCTATAATGAATGGTAAACGACTAATATATATAATTATAATATTGAATTTTATGAGTCGTGTATCCATTTTTTTTGTTTACTTTGTCAAGTGTGATTTAAGGATGCGCTCTCAAAAAAGGTCCATTTTCACTGTTTTTCGGTAAGAATTACAACAAAACTATTAAACTTTGGTAAACATAATGACTAACTACAGTTACATTGAACCTTTAACAATGATGTACAGATGATTGTTTTTTAAAATTAATAGGTTTCCATTAAAAAAAAAATCAATTCTCCGTAGTCCCCTCGCGCAAAACAGCTTAACTTTCGGTTTGAAAATCTCAGTAAATTTACGTTTTTCTTAATAAAAAAAAATACTTCCTTATGCTAAATATATTCAAGTTTAAATCACATAAAATAAAATCCAAGTTATCTACACTACATCTGAAAAAAAATTATTTAGTTGTACACAAAATATCTCAATTTTAGTCAGTTACGAAGACCTTAACTCTTATGGAATAAGGTCCAATTTATTTATTTATTTATATTCGACTATAGAAGAAGGGTTCACGACGCGTCAGACCGCGCTCAGGCGCCGTAGCGAGTGGAGGTATACGTCGCTTTGCACTCGATTAGGAAAAAAACATCCCTGTAGAAATACGTATACACTTCACAAAACGTTTTGATCATTTTGAAAAACTAACCAATTTTTATATTGGTTTATATTTCTAATAGTAAGAGACACTGTAATTAGGTTGAAACAAAAATTCTAAGTTTGGTTTTTATTACGTTAGTTTTTTTTTACGTTTTAACTAAATTAAATCCTTGACGGGTAGAAATACATATGTCGTCTTTGTAGTCCTTTTGTTAATAGTAACGAGAGCTTACCGCAGGACTTAACAAAGTGAGCTGATGGTGGTATCCAGAAGTTGTTATCGAACTCCTTAACGGGTAGAAGTAGGTATCTCGTCCTTGTAGTCCTTTTGTTAGTAGTGACGAGAGCTTACCACAGGACTCAACAAAATGATCTGATGACGACCCACTTAAAAAATGTTATGGAACTCCTTGATGGGTAGAGACAGATATGTCTTGTTTGTACTCGTTTCGTTAAGTAATAACGAAATGACCTCATTATGGACTCTCAGAAACGGCTACGGAGCTTCTTCATGGGTAGAAATAGATATATCGTATTCGCATTCTCTTGATTATATTTTATTATCTATTCAGAATATCTACAATAATATCATAAACACGCTGCAGCATTTACAAACAAATGTAATCTTTCAAAAGAATCAAGTATGCTTATTGTTTATCAGAACATGGTCTCTCAAGTCTTGTTTATAATGAAACGAATTATTTCGTGAAAAGTCTATCAAAGCTAGAAATGCAAAGTTTGTCGGTGGAATAAGGGTTCGTTTTACACAATGACCATCATATGCTGCCCGTTGTGCTACAGCTATTACAACTTACAATTCAGGTGTTTTGTAGTATGTTGTTCACAGAATTATTTTTGATATAGAAGCAAACGCTAATTTAAAAATTCTCCTATCTAAATCTCTGAGCGCATACTCAATGTTTGTAGCTAAAATCTATATGTACTAAAATTCAGTTATCATAATACAGCTACTCACTTGGTGTATGAGAAATGATATTCTCATCTGATACGACAAGACTCAACCTCAGAGCGCAAACTGTTTCTAGCTACCTATTATCAATATTAAAATTATTTCTCTGGTCCTTAAGATATGAAACATTTAGCTGACACTAAGCCTTTAAGTGCAAACTCAATGTTTCTAACTATTATCTATACTAAGATTCAGTTATTATAAATACTGTTTTCGTCAAACTTAAAAAATTGAAACCTTGCTTCTATACTGGGAGACTAAAAATCTAAGCACAAACTTGATGTTTCTAGCTATTATCTAGACTATGATCCAGTTACCACAATACTACTCACGAGAATGTTGAGAAATTATACCTTGATCGGGCACTAAGGGGCTAAATGTTTGAGCACAAATTCGATTTTTCTGTATATTACGTATACATATTTAGGTCTAGTTATACTGTTCTTGACGTAGTATGACCTTGAGAAACTATAATTTATTTTGGTACTATAGCATAAAATATAACAAAAAGTAAAACATCAATAATAAGAAAATATTGTAATATTTTTTTATAAAAGTATCAAAGTCGTTTATAGTGCGCTATAATCCCCCCGTTTATCAGTTGTTGTGTCTATACGTGAGCTATGCGTGTCTAGTCTCGATGCTAAAATTGAACCGCGAAAAATTGAGAGCGCGTCCTTAAATATAAAGGTTAGGTTTGTGGTTATGCCGATTTTTGAAATACAGTGTTAATATGCATATAACGACACTCGATTTAACGTCAAACTCCTTAAATCGTCGAAATTACTTGACTTTACCAAATTACCGTATTTTCTATACAATGCAATGAAATCCCCGAGTGTCATTATATAGAGTTTATACTGTAGTTTAGTTTTGTAATTTATCGACTGAAATGTATTAATTTGCTTTTGTTAAAGTAAAAAAGCACTAACATAGTAGTGTAACTTCAAAATAGTGTTTCGATTTAATTGACTATAAGACTATAACTTATTTCATATATTATCAATAAAACTTATGATAAGACCTGCCACAGAATACAACTACATTTCAAAAAATAACCTCATAAATAATTTTAATGGTTTACTAGCTATCAACGCACAAACAGACAGAACGTTGTATTTTAAGTATTTATATGTAAGGATTAATTCATTCAAAATGTGCTATAAATCTATTCAAAAATTCATTGTTTGAATAGATTTATAGCACATTACTGAAAATATTACCACCGAGCCATAAAAGACTACCATAACTTAATATTATTATCCAAGTACCTACGCCACGCCTGGTTACTTTTGTTTACTGTATTTCAGTATTGTCTCTTGTAATAATACTGCGCGACGTCGTCTGCGCTATTCTGCCCTGCAACCCAACTAATGACGTTCAATCATCCTGAGCCCTCATTGGTGGAATCACGTCACGTCATACGCAAAGGCGTGGATTGGCATAAAGTCAATATGAAGATTTTAATGAACATGAGAACATTTTAATGAAGCGGCGCGGCCCAACAACATTTACAATATCAGGAACCTTCCTGTATACTTCCTGGCACCACTAACTGCACTAATAACAAACTAATTTACCACTGGCGACATTTCTTGCTTAAAATAACATCTGAAGTGGGTTGAAACTGGTATATTGTGTTTTTTATTAATTACACTACATAGTACAAATGTTTATAATTTAATAACGCCTACAAGTCCGACCAAAAAGCTAATATTACTAAAAAAAATTCGTTGCGTGATTTAAACTTAATACTATATTATTAATATATAAAGTATTGATATATTATGTTAGGCATTTCTCTTATTTATTATTTTTATATTTGTTATTGTGCATAGAAATTCTAAACAAATTGAATTACTTACCATACTGTCTATCACTCGACTGTCTATTTTACCATAATTACTCAATATTTTCAAGCAAATTATAATTGGTATAGAGTTTCAACATTGAACTGTTTGAAACTTGATTACTATAGCGAAACGAATTAGAAAGTATAATTCATTAATTACTTTACATTTAAAGTCTTAAACATTCGGGTAAGTTAATTACAATTGAGTTACAGTTTTGTTTTAAAGTTAAGTTACTTGAAAAAGTTATTAAGGAAAAAGTTCCTTATTGAAATGGGAAACAAGTATCTATATTTATACCAATATTATAAAGCCGAAGAGATTGTTTGCTTGAACGCGCTAATCTCAGGTACTACTGGTCCGATTTGAAAAATTATTTCAGTGTTAGATAGCTCATTTATCGAGGAAGGCTATATATAATTACGTTTAGACCAATATGAGCGGAGCACGAATTAAGAACGTTTCAAAATCGGAGTTAACGTACGTGTATTATTTAAAAATAACATCAAGTGACTCACCTGTCCGTTTATCTCCTACAATATATAAAAAAAAACATTTCAAAATGGGCTAAATCCAATTTTAGCCGTTCCTAATATTTTAGGTTATTTTTCAAGACCTTTAAGTTTTGTACATGTATAATGTGTAAAGGTCATTAAAAAAAAACTAAAAACCTTACGGACGGCAAAATTTCAAATTCGTTTTCGGTGTATAAAAACTAAAAATCTAAAAAAAATGAGCATATCATATAAACGATTACGAACGAAACGATTTATAGCTCATTTTGAAATGTAACGACTCGATTGTTCTAAAATCTTCAACAAATAATTAATTCATCTATGATTATTATATACATCCTCTCATGTGTAAGGCTCTTTAGGTTAAACTTGTACCGAACAGATATGCGCAAGACGTTGACAAATTATAGGACGGTAACCCTTTACGTATCTAGGATTGGAATAAATTTACTCTTTTTATAACAGTACTCGGTATATTATTTATGTATATGAGTGAAACAGATTTATGTTGTTCGCTATTACTTTTAAGGATGAAATATGGATTAAGGACTAAAGAAGAAGATTCTTGCTATTTTCACTTTAGCACTAGCACGTTAAATGCGAAATGCTAATTTTATTTCATGCGCGATAAATATTGCTATACATAACGATCTAAAAAATCGTGAATTTATTTTTAACACTACAACGCGAAATGATCAACGTCGAGATATTTAAAACGAAAACTAACAATTGGTGATAAGATATAAGAAATAAAATGTTTAAAACAATAAAAATTGAACAATCAGTTCGAACTATTTTAGATTGATTAGGTACGGAGTTCACAAAATTTAGATAAACTCCTAAGTTTCTACCCAAGAAGGATCTTTAAATTTATCACGGTCGTGCTAACGACAGAGATTTTCGACAAAATATGGCACTAAGCAGTTTTACTCCCGTCACTTAGTCTCTCAAAATATTGTTAAATTTCTTTATGTGTAGCATTCGATAATTTTTAAACTTTTATATGCAATCAAATTAACTTGTAACATCCACCGAAATGATGTAGGCAAATTATTTACACACACACACAGAGGATATAATCACTTATTTTTAGTATAAACTAAAAATATCCTATCTATATTTACTGAATCTACAATTTAATTAATTCACTGAATTGAATATCTATAGTTTTTACACAAAGTCTTCAAAGATACCACACGCTATCGCTTCACGTTAACAACAATTCCAAAATATAAATGTAAACAAGACTATGCAAAATTTCTCATAGCGTCGAATAAATTTATTTATTGCTGAACAAAGTATGGTGGCCAATCAGTGTTGTAAGATAAAATCTTATTTTGGATTAAATATCACACCTTATTGTATAAATGCGGTTTATTCGAATTAGTAGCGATACTATACATGACGAATGACTAATCATGGCTATAAATGATCGCATTTCGCAGTAATTGCTGAAATTGAAAGAATCTGGTTATAAATTCTTATCCAATGGAATACATACAATGTGGTTCGTTTTCGTTTACGAATTCGATAATTGTAAGGTTTCGACAAATCACAGTACCTCACTTGTTTTCATTTGCATTTTGCTAAAATAGTAATGATTATATTTCATTGTAGTCAAAATCATCATCACCCAGAAATACCACGCACCCATGGTGTCGTGTAAAATTAATTGAAAATTATGTCATGAGTTGCGATAAATTTCTTTATTTTCGTAAAGTTATGTTTACTTAGTATTTGAGAGCCTTATCACCTTATGTAACCGCCTGTTTTCTGTTTCAAATTTATAATTAATTTCAATTTTCATTTAGACATTTTTTTTCGATTTTTTTTATGTTTATATAATTTAAAAAAAAAGGGGCAAATAACTGAGCAGGCATGACGAAAGCCTTTGATTATAGATACCCTTTTATAAAAGAACCCTAATAAAGTTCAGACTTTAAAAATTCAATGAACTATGGTCGAATGTCGACCACTGGACGCCCACTAGTATATATTAATACGTGAAGCCAAAACTTTGTACCCCTTTTTAAGCGAATTGCGTGAACGGATGAACGTGAAATTTGGCATAGTTAAAGTTTATATGGAGGAGAAGTGCAGAAAGCTATTTATTTTATGTAAAATGCGTTAGAAGTACATTAAATTAATTAAAATATCCAATACTCACACTACTGCTTCAATTTTACACAACATATATACACATGTAAACTAAAAAAAACATTTTGACATCCGTTATTTTACTGTTACATTCCTATAACCTTTTCAATATTTTTAAGATAACTGATCTTGCATGCCTTACATGTCCTTTGAAATCAACTAGTAAAATTGTAGGTTAATTTTGTAATAATATAATATGTAAATTCATAATATACATTAATACTTCTTTGATAAATAATTTATCTTTAGTAAATTTATGGAACCATTGAAATAATTATTATTCTCATTGGTCTTATTGAATGTCAAAATTTTTAGGTGACAGGACTGCTTTCATTTCACATCACTTTGCTTCATGTTGTCATAAGAGTAAAGCAAATCAAATTCAAGTTCAATTTTCATTTAGAAAGTATATATTTGTTTCTGAAATTCGCGTTATAATAATGACTATTTAATATATTAACCACCATTACTAAGAACTGAACACCGCTTGTTAATTAGAACATATCCTAAACACGTACGCATAATGGTATATAAATTTAAGCGCCTCTGTTAGATATTCAATTAGACATAGTTAATGTAAAATTACCTTACGGTAACAATGCTTGTCTTTATGACATACTACTTTTACTCTGCGGTTTCACTCGCGTATAATATTTCCCAACTTGTGCTATCTAAGCATCACGCTGCGCCACTCGGCCCACCCGCGCTATTGCCAATTCGAGTGCTCTCCTAGTGGCCAAACTTCGACCATCAAGAAAAAACCTTTTTCAGATGTTCTATTGATAACACTAAACTTCTCCAATAGCTACCAAAGAAAAAAAGAATGATGAAAATTGGATGACAAACAGAGGAGAGAGATGTTATTAAAAAATTGGGAAAAAAAAAAAAAAAAAAAGGGAAAAAATATAAAAAATTAGAAAAGGGGGAAGAAATTAGGGGGAAAAAAAAATAAAAAAAGGAAAAAAAAAGGGGGGGGGGGGGGGAGAGGAAAGGGGAGAGGGGGGGGGGGGGGGGGGGGGGAAGAGAAAGGGGGGGGGGGGGGGGGGAGGGGGGGGGGGGGGGGGGGGGGGGGGGGGGAAGAAGGGAAAGAAAAAGAGCGTTTTAGGACTGTAAAAAAAGGAAAAAAAAAATAACTCGCTGCCGAAAAAAGAGGAGCCACTAAAAGCATCCAAAAAAAACAAATAAAAAAAGTATATATTAAAACAAAAAAAAACCAAATTTTATATATAGATACTAGCTTCTACCTGCGATTTCGTCCGCGTGAAATAGCTACTTTGAGCTAACGCCTACTTCCGTATTGGTCTTAGCGTGCTATGATATAGCCTTCTTCGATAAATGAGCTATCTAACACTGTTTTTTTTTTATCAAACCAGTGGTTCCCGAGATTAGTGCGTTCAAGCAAACAAACTTTTAACTTTCAGCTTTATAAAATTAAGTATAGATTAGTATAGATACTATTAAATTCTTTATAACTTCTCTAAGCACGCGTAAATTTTGCATGAGCAATTTCCTTTTGCTTTGTTTCGAACTCAGTTCACATGTAAAGCCACAATGAGTACTTGGGATATAAAAATGTGATTAATTTGCATAATATTCAGCTTAATTCACGTCTCCAAATAGAACGACATGGTTTGACCCGAAATTCAATATCGTTGCGCATACCCTAAACGTACAACATTCCTATATAAGCCCGAGATATCCAATTTAATTGTAAATAACGGGCTAAATAAGCCGTATTCAACACGAATCCATCACAATAGAGGGAACGGAGTTTGGATGATTCGATTTTTTTGGCTGTTTTTGTCTGCTTAATCAAGGCTGGATTGGTTTTTTTATGTCACGGCGTAACTGATTCGCATGCAATTAAAAATCGAATTGAAATAATTCGCCAATTTTCCGATGACTCGATTTATTATAGAGGTCAATTTATAATACCCAACGCTGTACCATGAACAACTAAGAATTTTACAAGGAACCTAATGATGTCAAAACCATTAAAAACGCTCAACTACGGTACGGAGGGCATATCTTAAGGACGAAAGAGACTGGGATACCTAAAAAACTTGTAGGAAGAAAACTTGATTAACCTGGAACTCAGACTAAGTCTATATAGTCAGATTAGATAGCATTCTAATAACCAAAACCCAATTTCTCCCAAATTCGAATGAGAAAGCCAATAGTAAATACGTCTGAAGGAATATATTGGACCAAGCTAAGGCTTACTCGCAACTTTAGAATCTCAAAGAATAAGAAGAGTACCTATTATATTAAATAAACTTTTGACAAGAATTAACTTAATGTAACAAAACTTTACACCAAGCCCTTGTATTTAACACCTGTCATTGCTTTTAGGTTCTTCATAGATTTCAACGAATATTATTACCATCTATGTCATTTACTGGTAATATTAATTAGTCTTATTAGAGGTTATGGTAGTTATTTCAAAAGATAGTCTTATAACAGTATTTTGCGTGCTTTTCTTTATACTTCAAGATCGTAAAATAATTAAATATTTAACAATAGATAGTTTGTCTTTCGGATTTTTAACTCTTCGTATAATCAAGAATGTCTGCAAGAGATTATTCTCCGTTACTGCCGTATGAATATGGGTTTTTCTTCAATTTCATATCTTTATTCATTTCATTCAATATCTCTCTTTGATTGATACATAACTGGATATATTTAAGGTACGTAAGACTGTTAGAGAATACTTTTTAACATTATGTCCTTCATTGCCTGAATCGTAATGGAACATTAAGTAAGGGTATCTACTTTTAATATATATATAATATTTATTATGTGCATGTTACGTAATTCTTACTATTAATAAAATCATTTTAGGTGGTAAAATCCCTAAAAAATAGACGTATAACAAATCTTTACTTGTTATTTTTACTTTACAGTTTAGTTAGCGGATAACCAATGATGAACCTTTATGCCATGACTGTTATATACCTAACTTACGATAATTAACTGTAGTTAGGAAACAGTCATTATTTCTTTGATACGTCTGAGGAAATTTCTCTGGGGGCTTTAACTTGTAGTACAGTTTTAGTTTGATCTCACTTATATGAAATTTAACGCTGGATAAAAATCTTACATAACAATTGTAGTTGATTTCCGAAAGTAATAGAAACCCTTTTATAAATTAAATAAAACTCCGCAAAGGAAACAATGATGGAAATATTTATTCTTAATAACCAACAAGATTTAAGTGAACATACTGAACGTAGTATTTGTTAAAACCACTGTATACTAAGTTTATGAATCATCCAAATAAAAAGTCCCAAGAAACAACGGACCGAAAAAGCCAATGAAGCAAAATATCACGATAGCAACAAACGAAGAGAATAATACCATGGAAAATTTATATTTACTACTTACTTTTACGAACAATTAATTTTCTACCGTACAAATTCTAACAACTCAACGTTTGGGTTGTGGTTTAAAAGAGTTTTAATAGCTTTTACCATAGTTCATTTAACCCGATGAATGATCAAAACTGGATTTTTTTGTATACTTTATAGGAATGTATGTTTAATTAGGATCTCATCTGATATTAAATGATGATTTGGCTGATAATGGGGGCATGATAACAGGCTAATTATAGAAGAGTACTGATTCTCAAACGCAGTTGCTGGAAAACATATTTAGGTTCTTGATGACAGCTTTTTAACTTGAGAGTTGTATTTAGAAAAGTAACCTATAAAGACCTTTCATCATGTTATAGTTTCAACATGATATTATTCACTGAAAACTTCGTTTCATTACAGGTATTTGAACCTACGTATATCACTGCGATGTATTAACACGTTACCCTTTTTTACGTGAAGAATAATCCTACATTTCCACCCAGAGCCTCCGAGGAGCATGGATAGTAGTATAGCAACGGTTCTTACCGACTAAAAAAATCACGATGAACCATACGCCACACCATGGGAGTGCTCCGGGATCACGCAAGCATGTTCAAAGACACTCCCGGCGACTGGTCATTGCCAGGTTCTCCGACTGCCTCCCAGTCTGCCGTTGCAAGGTCATATTGACGTTAACGTTACCTCTGAGACATCATCGCTTCACAATCATTTTACTTTCACTTGATTGTGATTCATTTTCTAATGATCAACTGATTTTAGATGTTCCATTTGAATAAGAATACTTTTACCGATTCTTCTCTTTCCAATCTTTGTTTACTGCATATAATCGTCTTCAACTACCTTAATATTTGAAATTTAATAAAACTAAGATCGAACCTTAATGATGTAAATTTGTAAGATTTTGCTTAACCCACCATAGACAAAGTATAATGATGGATAGATGTAATAGCACATAGCTACCTAATGCCGCGGAGTCCGTGAATTCAAAGTTCCTTTGGTCGCTCCAAAAAATTTTTGACAAGGGAAGGTCATATATTTTCAATCTGGTAATCGAGATTTTTAAACCGCAACGTAAAACGTATATATGTTGTTAGTTTTAATAAAATGATATATTGGTATTTATGTAAATTGATTTTTCTGGTTCTGTGTATTATTGTTTTTAGCGAAGTAACTTACAGATGTTACCGTAATGTTGCAATTAGTCACTTTATCATTTAAATCCTTTAGAAATAAGGATTATAAGTTCTCATTAATTTTTTTTTTCAACTTACAAGTAGATAATTATTTGTATCGGTTTCTATTATTTCATTATTACCATCTTCATCCAATCTTAGTCCAGTTTGTGCATTTTAAACATCCTATTCTGCTTTAGTGAATTCTAGCAGCATCTCAATATTACTAATGCAAGGTTATGTTATGTTACCAAAAATTCCAACGTGAAGACTTTAGTGTATACAGATTTATACTTTCATATTAGATATACTAATATGGTATTTTTAATTTGGAAAGTATCGTCAAACTATGAAGCAATTAATGAATTAGGTACTTTAGTTGTTAACCTTGGAAGTGGAATAACACTTCCGTAGGGGAAATGTCGATGAGTAATTAATAAAATTATATCGAAACAGTAATAACCGGGTATCACAGACTCTAAGCTGTAAAGATTAGAGTAATGTCATAATTAAAATTAATAACATTAGAATCTATAAAATTTAAACTCCATCGGTGTTATTATAAAAAAGTTAAATACTTGCTTTAAAAAGGTTTCGAATTAAATGCACCGCGCTCGCCCGAGGCAAGTTCGCGTTGTCCTTTTTCGCAAGTCTAACCTAACGTAACCAAAGCGAGATAAAAGAGGAAGATGGCAAACATTTAGCGACCGCGGTGCATTTAATTCGAACCCTATTTAAAGCAAGTATTCAATACGCATTTAACTTTTTTGTAATAACACCGCATGCTTCTTATTTGTTTTCTATGCTGGCAGACTCTGTGACTTCTTCTTCTATACAGTTATATAAAATTAAATAATGAATCATTTTCTTTTACCCTCTATTTTGAATTATTTGGTAAGGTAGTCATTGTATATTCAATATAGTCATTATTGCAGTAATGCTAAAAGAAAAGACTAGGATGCAGTATACAATTCTTCATGGTTAATAACTTTTGCATATTTTAGACAAACTTTACACAAGAAATTACAGACAAATTGTTTTTTTTTTTCTTTACAATCTGAAGAAGCTAAAGAATAATGTAGTCAAAAATAGAAATTGCTCAACACGGTTAAAGAAGATTTCACTTCAAGAAATAACAGGTATTACACAATTAACGCAAATAAGATACTTAGTTCTCATAAAACAACGCAGCCATTTTAACTAGAACGAAGCCACCGGCACTAGTTAGAGATATATAAGTTTAGCAGCTTAATAACTTATCATATTAAATCTTATAAACTCAGCGACTAATGAAAATCTTTATACCGTCAAGAGTTTGCTCCATCCTTTTATTATCTAAAGTATAAAAGTGAATATTTCAACATAAACCTCTTTTACATTCTAAGTTAAACGTTAGGATAAACCGTGGAGGCGTCGTTATTATCACTTATTATGCAAATCTGGTTAATATTGAGACAACATGATTTTGTAGGGGTTTAAATGGATTTATATTATATTTTCTTTATTTTTTATTATCAAAACACTCAACAGCGTTTCAGTTTTATGTTTAGAAATTCCATATTAGAATTACCCTACGTGTAAAAAATTGTTATTGGTCTGTATGAATTTGATATTAATAAAATTCAATACCCTCAATACAAAGTTAGACCATGTAAATGTTATTTTCAAGGGAAAGGTTTTTATGTTATCCACCTGACTATAACTCGCCACTAGATGGAACTGTAGCGCGATAACATTTATATCGTACTTTCGATCGCCGAAAAAATTGATATTTGTAGGTCATTCAATACAGATAATATTTACATAAAACACAACTATGTATTGTAAAAATAACAACTTACTGACTGATAATGCGTAGTTTAAAGCAGAATCTAGAAAAATTATATATTTCACAGGAGTTGCTTGATTTAATTTAATTTTAATTTAATTTAATTTAAAATTAAATTTTAATTTAATTTTAGACATCCAATCTATTAGATTATTACTGACATTGTCGAGTAGGTAATAATATTAATAAGTGTCTTGTCATAATTTCGAAGTTTTAACAGGATGGTGACCGTCTTCTTAGATCTTTCCATGGAGTTTCTGTGGCGTCTCAGAATTCATGCTCCGTGGTATTACTTCCCTTCCACCACATCTGTGCACAATAACTGAACTATATTACGTAAAATGCCATCAATATTACAAAATATAGAGTCAAATAACACAAAATCTATACATATAATAAGAATGTAAATCTAACGTGTCTGTACTTTTTCGATTTTCGTGAAAAAAGTTGTTGCCGGTGTCTAGGAATAAGTAATAAAATACATTTCAATCATTTTTGGAAATGTCTGTCTATCTGTCAATCTTTCTATCTGTCTGTTTGTATGAACACGCATCACTGTTAAAGTAGTGGGTTCACAATAAAATCAGAAAGCATATCTTCGAGAATAACTTAGTCGTTGTTTCATTTCAGTACGAAGAAAAAATTTTTCATAATTTGTCACCCAAGAGAATTAAACAAAGGGTTGAAAGTACGACAGTTGTATCCATTATTTAAATATTCATTTCCCTTCATTTCACTTTTTATCCATCTCAGTTGGATAAACATATGGCCCTTTATAGTGTAAACTGAGATTTAGTTTACCGTTTTACGAATGGCCGCCTGTCTAACGTCGAACCATATTTGGATGTCCTTCTTTGTGCCTAACTGAAGATAACTGTACGATCACTGTCGTCTTCCTTAAAGCCTTTATTATGTAGGCATACGCGAATATGTACTTAATATTATAGTACGCCAGGAATTCTACATTTTAAAGTTGTAACTTTAACGGTTCTTTCGCGTTCCGCTGTCTTACTAATAATATTGTTTTAGGAATTATAAGAACAGAGGAATATTGGCTACGAATGTCATTAAATGTGTAAATATACACAACGAACTTGAAAAATTATTAAAGACACAATAAAGAATTATAACAATTATGTAAATTTGTTGACAAGTTAACAGAGAACAATTTTCATTCCCCTCGTACTAAAGTTAATATTTTATAGAGAAGGTTGTTTTAGCGATAAAAATCACACTTACTAAATGAAAAGAGTTGAGTACTTTAAATAAATAGAAATGGGAGGATAAAAATAAAAGCTGAAGTATTTCAACTCGTCGCGAGTCGCTTACAAAAATGTAAATAATTGAAACGTATGGCTTACCGAGCCGAACAAATAAAACGCTTTTTAGAAATTGTTTCGGATTTTAAGTTAATACAATATATGCAGATTTTTCCTCTTTTTTTGGTCCCTTACACAGACGACGTCATTTATGCTATTCCACACAAATTCCACCCAGAGCTAACAACGAAGACAAAGTGTCTTCAACTTCTATCTCCTCTCACTTTAACACGAGAAGGATCTTTAAATAATCACTCAAAACATCTTAGGCACCCAAGTTAATGTGTCTACTGTCGCCGTCTCATTACTTCTCCAAGGGAAAACAATTTTTTTTTCGCAACCAATCGTCTAGTAGATTATATTTTCTGCCATTGTCTGTCAAGTTTCTTGCGATAATTTCAATGAACAACGAAGATGGTAGCTGTCTTGTTAGGACCTTAGGTTACTTGTTAAAGTCTTAACTTTCTAGGGAGTTTTTGCGGCAAGTTAGTGTCCATGCTCCGTGGTATTATTTCCGATCCAATTCACTTGTGCACAATAACCAAACTTTATTACATAAAACACCACAATTTCTACAATTCAATACGTTATATAGAGCCAAATAACAAGACTATGAATAAACTATAAAGACCACTATATGACATTCTAAGATGCCGTCAAAAATTACCAATCCAAAGTTTATCATTACAATTTTATCCGTAAGGAGCCGTTCCTCCTCCATGTAGTTTTACGTTACACTTAGCTAAATTACAAACGAGGATCTTATCGATCAGGCAAAGCTCAAAGATGCCGCGTAGAGAAGCAGGATTATATTATATTAACCTGACAGCACCCCTAAGTGGAAAGCCATCTTCAATATCGCATCCATCTAAATCAATGTCAGTTATCGTCAGGATGATACGAAAAATTATATTATATCTTGCACTGTTACAACCACTTGTCTTACAGACATTGCCTGTAACTACCACCTCCTTCTCTATTGTGTAGAATGCATTAATGAAATGCCAACCCTTCAAGTTATCTTCTCCGACCCTCCGATTTGCATTTTGTGCGGGGATAGGAGCCACCGCTCGCTAAGATCGCCAGACCGTTTATATCGCTATATCGCTACGGAAATTCCTTAACTAAAAATATTCAGTGTTGTACTGCTATATCTGTTGTTTAAACATAGGAAAAGGTATTTGATCTTGTTATTTACATTCAATATTTTCTCACCGAGATGAAAGCACAAAGTGTTATTTGCTTGTTTAAATCCACTCTAATATATAAAAAACAATCACCCACTTACCGTCCGACCTTGTTATTGCATTCTAGAAATGGCCGCCCTCGGGCTGCTCGTTATTTCTTCTTAGACTTTATTGCTTCAACTATCAAGACTATTGTTAAACTTGCGGAAAGGGGATTTTATTATCTCTATAATTTTGAGCTGAGGAAAACGACATATTCCTAGTTCAGTATCTGTTCGAGGATTAACTCAAAAGTAAACAAAAAAGTCATTTCAATGAGATGCCAATTAGTCATATTATTGATAATTTAAGTCAATATACAAACAAATAATACAAACAGTAATAGCTATAAGCCTAAAAACCATTATAGACTTGAGACTTTCCATGCAAAAAATATAATAAGGACTCATCGCTCATCGCTCATCATCCTTAGAATGCGATAGATATTATCTAATGTAAAGACAAGTGTTTATATTTCTGAAGTAAATAGTATACAGGATAAATACTTTAAAACAATGTAGTAGACTAGTTGACTGTACAAAGTAAATGTCTAGGTTGTTAACACCTATTTTGAATAGGTTTAAGGTCTAGTTCATGCCCGTACAGTCGGGCCGTGTGGCGCCATGCGGGATATCGGCGACCGAGGGCGGAAAGGCCAATAGGCCAATATGTCAACGAGGTAGCATATTGTCCAGTATAGGCGTGTCACTAGTTTTTTAAGCAACAATTGCTCTTTCTTATCTAACTTAACCTAACTAGGTAGAGGAAATTTCAAAATTAAAAAAATAAACGCAAGGAAACCGCTAAAACTAATTCTAATTTTATAAATGCGAATGTGAGCTTATTTGTTTCACGCCTTAACTACTGAACCGATCATCATGAAATATTGTGTACAGGACGAGACATAAGGTACTTTTCATCCGGAAAAAGTACCATTTCCGAGTGATATGTCAAATTTACACTAACACAAACGAAGTAGCGGGTAAATTTAGTATGTGTTCGGGTATAAATTGGTTGGAGGGTAATACAAATTATTTTCCAAACATTATATATCAGGTGACTGTTGAAAACCCTTCAATCGTGTGATAGTTCATTGTCACATTTAACATATAAAATAATAATATCGAAACAAATACTAATAAACAACAAAGAGAACCTTAGCAAAAGTTTGTTCTAAAACCTTTAAAAATAAGGGAACAATACCGATACCGACACCGCGCTTTTTGCGCACAACATTTGATGGTGAGTGATAATCAGTTTTGTTTTTCTCGAGATAATTAGAGCAGAACCTTTTCCATTAGAACCAGAAACGACTAACGATTGTCCTGTAAAAATATTACTGGCGTCTAGCCTATCATTAAGTATAAGTAAAAATCGGAGATGACCGATCACTTGCTCGTCACTCGCACTCTGACTCACTAGCTTTCGGATTCGCTCCTGGGCACTATATTTATACCGGTGCGGCACGAGAATCGGTGTTTCGATATTTATGGTACGCCTTATTTGGAAAGCTAGTGCTAGTGCTCAAGAATATCATGTAAGTGAGCCTTTGCCCCGATTATAAAGGAATACTTTTGGCATTCATTTTAAAGAAGTACTTACTTCCAGCCAACGTAAATACAGTCCACTGACTGGGTTAGATACCTCGGCCTGTGTGGGAGTGATGGCTGCCAGTCATGTATATATACAGATCAGGTGCGATATTGTGGCGTATTTTTTATACTGTGATCGTATACATGGTGTACTAAAAATTCCTCGGTAAAAAGAGTATTTTCAACATCATATCAAAACATTGTCAATATAGACTCCCAACGATCGATATATAAGCCTCAGTGTTTTTTTTACGTCAAATAAATACACTGTACAACTATTTACAGCTATTTAGCATAAAATAAATTATATCGAATGAAATAAATCAAGCATACTGGAGATATAAATTGCGTTGGTTCGAAGCTTATTTTCATAACAAATTGCACAAGAGAAACATAAAGTTTATTTCCAATTTACATTATTTCAAGACAATGCAAATCCTCGAGTGTAGTGAGAAGTAAATCGTCATAACGTGTTAGATGATATAACATATTTCGAAGATCTTATAAAATAAGAAGTTTATTTACCGCGAGCCATGATATGTTCCTTTGAAAAACAATAAAAGCTAATTTATATAATGACTGTTATAAGTATTTTTGTCTTATAAAATTATAATAACTTAATGCTTATATATTTTTACACATTAGTGCTAGTTTCATTTGTTTTAACAATTAGTCAAATACCTTTAAAACGATGCTATTGTCTTCATATGTTCATATTCATTGGGTACACCAGCTGCAGAAAGAGCTGTATTCCGGCATGACAGAATAAAAAACTCATGGTGGTGGAGTGGTTGGAACTATGGAATGTCAATTCAATATCCGCAGGTTTGAACCCAGGTACCGAGTTTTTCAAAATTCGCATACATCTATTAGATTTAATTAGTAATACTATCGGTTGAGGGTGATGGAGAAAACATCGTAAAGAAACCTGAACCTGAGAGCTGTTTTTGTGGTACTACTGTATGTAGGCAAATATAGTTGGATCTACGAATCGCCAATACGTCGTGAGCTGGCGTGGTGATTATACCCATTTCTCCCTTTCGAAAGAAGCTTATTGCCCTGTAGTGGGTCTCTTACAGGCTGATCTGATGATGACAACGACACTTAACTGAGAACATCAGATACGGTCCAATAATTTTATCATACCCTGATGAACCATAATTGCTATATTGTTATAGTATATATTTGTTAATATTATTAATTCAAGCGTTGGCCACAGTTACCTAAAATAATTAGCCTATTCTAAGGATATTAATGAATATAAAAGAAATTACTGGTAATTGAGGGCACGAATGACTATGGAACATTGCATTATTGCGGTGTCATTTATCATTTCACATTAACACGCAACTTCTACTAAAGGAAGTGGAACAATGAAAGACAAATTTCTCATATGTTTATTAACCTCTTTTGTTTATATTGCTAATAGAATTCCTTTATGCAAGAGCTAATGCCTTCCAACTGAGTTTATAATTTATTAATTTCTAGGTCTTTATAAGCAATTTACGGTCGACTACGTATATATTCATATCAGTGGTCAGCAAAATTGTTTCTTTGAGTATCTTTCCATTCGCGAATCGCTTATATGAACCGAGCATTTCCTACTGCCACAGCAAAATTTTAATTATACAAACCTAATTAGTATTTTAAGTACTAGCCTAACATTATGTGATGATGATGATGCTCCTGACTGATTTCGGCCACAGCGATTGTTTAAATCCGACGCTGATGTGCTTTCATGGAGCTTGTGTAGTCATTTTCTTGGAGAAGATGCATGCACAAAGCGGGCTCTTAAGGTCACCATTCTCATAAAAATAATTGGTTGCCGCTGGTATACGGTCTTTCAGTTTGTCACGCTTGGCAAGAAGCCTGGTTAGTCGACGGGCTTCAAAGTTTGTTACTCTGGATTCTACCAGAGCTCTCCATTCCAGGCGTTGATCTGCCAGATTCTCCCATTCGTCAGGTTTAATGTCATATGGCGCTTCAGTACACCCTTATACCTTAGGAATTGTCCACCTTGCTTCCACTTACCGTTAACAATCTCTGAATAAACATCATGTACTTATATTATAAATGCAATATGATTTTTTTTTGTTTTTTACACTTTCATGCCTGAACTAATCAACCAATAATCATAAAATTTTGCATTTATGTTACCGTAGGCGCACATAAGGGCATATATTTAATATTTAATCCAGAAAAAGTACCGTTCCCGATCAAAAGATCATATCTATATGAACGCGAAGGAAGCGGCGTGTAATAGATAGTATTTATATAATGCGATACACGTAATGTGTAGTGCTTTTTGATATAATGGTATGATTATATAATGACATGCATGTCGGGTTACAATAACGTGCATAATTGAAAGTATATCCAGATACAAATAAAAGTCCCTCACTAAGTTCGAAACAGAATCAAGATTAAAGTAATTTATCACAACTGGTTTGCTCCACCATTATAACATCTCTTAGGCCTATTATTTACGAGTTCTTCTACTTGTATTGACAACTTTGGTAGTAGAACTTGTATGCTATAAACTCATTTAATTAAAACAAATAATACTCTGTTTTTTTAGGCATAAATCTCGCCGCTGACATGTTGTTTATTGTTGTCAGCCTTGTACCACGTAAAATCAGTCAGTCACCCTGTTCAAACATATTTGGACGTTCTCGCGACACACCCCGCTATTTCATTATCGGCTTAAATTTCTATTAGCTAGCATATACACATTATGTAAATACATCCGCTTCTGGTACTAATATACTTCACGTATAGCATTTCTCAGGATCTTTATTACTTATGTTGAGGCGGAGATAAAATGGAATCAATATAAAAGTATAACGTCATCCATTGTGACGTCATGGTTATGATTTCATCGATCAATCCACCAAGAAAAATTGAATAAAAGGTTAGCTAATACAGAAATGCAACACGCAATAATATAGTTACGACAAATTATCCGCAGATGTGACCAGCCCAACTGTCTGAGCAAGGATACCCAGTATCTAGTCGTCGATCGCCTTTTAAAGCATATAGCCAATAACAATCAAGATGTATGTACAACCGATAACTCTAACCAATGGTGTCTCCGAACCAGGGTAAATAGTAGCCCGTCATTAGTAGGGATCAACAGTAGTCAATAGTACAGACGCAAATGAATAGTAAATTCGCCAATATATACATACATATTATCGTTTCCATCTGAGCAATATATTTTTTAAAACTAATGTATTAGATTTTTTTTTATATCATACGAGGCAAACGAACTGGTGGTTCAGCTGATGTTAAATTATCACCGCCGTCCATAGACACCAGGGGAGTCGCAGGTGTATTGCCAGCCTGTTTATGGGAGAGGGGGAGAGGAGGATGCTGGATGGGGAAGGGAGAGGCGGAGTGGGGGTGGGCCTCCGACGTTCTCGCTGACCGAACGAAACGCAACAATGCAAGCACTATTACTTCAAGTCGGTTTTCTGTGAGAGGGCGGTACTACCCCGGACGAGCCGTCCTATTCATGCTGATACCAATAATAGCTTCAGCGTGGCTCTACCACCTACAGAACGGTGAATAATCGCCTGTTATTTTTTATCGTTTTTAATTCTAGTCTAGTTTCTAGTTTTTGTATTAGATCTTCATGAAATTATAATAAAAAGAAATATTATTTTAAAAGTCGTTAAAATAAATAATGGAGTTTTTATCGTTAATTACTTCGCGGCATCACTTTTAGAAATCTGTCAGTTCGTAATTAGTTAAAAAGTCTTTCGTAAACTGTTTAACATTGAATAGACTCCATTAGATTGCTTGTCTTTAATAAATACAATTTTCGCCTTACTTTTCCTAAATTTATTTAAATCCAGCATTAATATTTATAAACTAGCTGTGCTCCCCGGTTTTACTCCTGTTCAATTTCGTCTACCCTTAGTTTGCGATACCAAACTGCACACCAACATTCACTCTCTGACGTTATACGGTCATACTCCCACTTTCTTCTTTTTTTTTTTTTTTTTTTTTTATTGTAGCTCTGCAAAGTGACTGTACTGTGCCTGATGGTAAGCACAGTACAATCCAAAAACAATGGCGACCACCGAAAGACATACTATTCATCGCCGGTCGCCGTTGTCATGCCGGCCTGAAAGCGACCCAGTCAGGGACAGCCCCCCCCCGCCCCGGTTGCTGGATATACACCGGCTGATCCCGGAACGCGACACGCCCAAACGTGCCACTATGGCGGGTGTCGCGATCCAGTCGGGTACAGACACCCTACCACTTTTGACTTAGTAAAAAACCAGTAACAATTTTCTAGAGTGTTAGGTTTTATAACGAAGGCCCAAAGCATATCACCGATTTGTCGGACTATAAGTTTAAGAACCATGTCGGTTTTGGTATCAAAAGGCATAAATAGGGTGGATAAATATGTGAACAAATACGATGTCTGGAATTGACTCCTCACTGTGCATCCACTAAAAACGATTGTAACGTGTAATGTACTTTAAATATATGTATGTTAAAAAGATAGCCACATCGATTTTCTTGCCGGTTCTTATCGATAATTGTATTGTTTTACGAACCCGTGGTAACTTTAACGTTTATAAGTATCTTCTTAGAGCTTAAATTGAATCAAGTATTTTTAATTTTGATTTTAAGGGTCATAACATGGTGTTAGATATACCCTATATTTGTCCTTAATTGATAGACTGTAAGATGTAAAATGGTTTTTATACAGATGAACGCTTTCAAAGAGTGAGCTCCTTGTACTTCATAATATTGGTATAAATCTACTGAAAATAATAAGAATGTAAATCAAACATGTCTGTACTTTTTAGATTTTTGTGAAAAAAATTATTACAGGTGTCTTGGAATAAGTAATAAAATATATTTCAATAATTTTCTGAAATGTCCGTCTGTCTGTTTGTTTGAACACGTATCACTGCGAAAGTATTGCGTTCATAATAAAACCTCACCTCATGAGAAAATCATAAAGCATATTTTCGAGTAACATATAGTCTTGGTATCATTAAAATCGGTTCACTCTAACAAAAGTTATTGTAATTTTAATGACGACGCGACTTAAGTACGAGAGAAAAGTAGATAAGTAAATGCACTTAATACATACAGATGATTTTATTAGTCACTGTTTTTTTACATTAGGATCCACGTGGACGGAGTCGCGGGCACAGGTAGTACTTTATAAATTCCTCTATTCTTCAATAAGTCTTGTACATTATATACTAGCTTCTGCGGGTAGCTTCGCTCGCGTCAATTCCCTATCATACGGGAACAGTGTTTTTTTTGTGGATGAAGGGTACCCTATGTCCTTGGTACCTCTGATAACGTATATACAAAATTTTATGATAATCGATTGAGTACTTACAGCATGTAAGCTTAAAAAACAAACTTGTTGAAACGATGGCTTAATAGATGGCGTTTTTGGAGACAGCCTCGATGGACGTAGGTTCGAATCCTTGCAACAGTCGGAGAAACATCGTGGAGAAACCGTAGTGTGGTGGTAGGGATTAGTCTAAGTCCGTCTGGCTAGCTACCACCCTGTCGCCAAACAATTGTTGGTATGTTCCAGCAGCTGCACTTGAAAGCCAGTCCTAGAGGCTTGGCGTGTTTACCATCGAAGACCACCTCGTCACTTAACATCAGATGAGATTGTAGTCAATACCTATAAAGTGTGAATATGAAATATTAAACAAAAATCATACCAGTTATGATATACAATGAAACTTGGTTAAATAGGACCTGGATAAATGAGAAACCTCTAATATTGAGAGTTGCAATGAGGTCCCGGTACTTTTTCATTGAATTACCTATATTAACGGGACTTTTCGAACCTGGTTAAATGAGATCTGATTTCTAGGATTTATTCGATGTTTACCTTTATAATTGGGACTCTGTAACTCAATTCCCTCTATAAATGAGACAAATTAATCGGGTTGGGACAGGTTTTGACACTTTTGTTTAGAAACATTAGAACGTCGTTCGCACACGCTTTGTTTGTCAGTACTATCTCAGGTTTGGACCTAAAAACAAGGGAGTAAAAGTGTACAAAATGCCCAAACGTAAATATAAAACGTTATCAGTATCTGAAAAATTAAATCTTCTATCAGATTATGATTGTGGAAAGTCAAGTGATGAACTGTGTAGGGAGCGTAGCATAAATGGAATAGCCGTACATTTCGATCTCTATAAGCGGGAGCCTCTGTAAATGAGACAACTATAATTTTAAACCTGCCTAATTGGAAAACTGGGTTAATGGAAACCCTCAATAAATGGTACAACATTCTTGGTCCCTTGAGATCCCAATTAACCAGGTTCCACTGTATTTCACAATATTTTTTTATATGGGGAAATTCCTACAAATACCCATCCTAGCCGGGCAGGTGAGGATGGGTTATATCCGACTCGTGCGAACTAAAACTCATTGGTGCCTCCTTACACGTTTTAGGCGGGAGTGCGGGGGCAACCTAGTTTAAATTGAGAGATTTTAATTGTTAAAAAGAATTAAGATTAAATTGTTTAAGCATTCTATTAACCAAAATAATCTCAAACAAACGCTACGCGGGCACCACTACACTTTCAGAAGTTGGGCAAAATAACACATCTATAGCTGGCGTTATGATCATCATTATTACATAGTATAAAACAAAGTCATCTGCCACGTCTGTCTGTTCGCAATAAACCCAAAAACTACTGAACGGATTTTTATGCGGTTTTCACCAGTAGATAAAGTGATTCACGAAGAATGTTTAGGTGTATAATTTGTTTATATTTTTTTTTAATTATCAGGGCAAAACAACGTCCGCCGAGCCCACTAGTATATGATAAAAGTAAACGAATAGCGGATGTTTTATGTAATACATCGTGGATCCAACTTTTCTTGTTAACTTTGAAAAGTTTGTACTTTAATTTCAATTGTAGAATGGGCACAATCTGTGTATTTTCGCGAATATCAAAAAAACAACCCGGGATGGCCTGGTTTGTCCCTCAGTTCGGTATTTCCATACCCCCCATATAAAGTAGACCACTAACCTGGCTGTTGTCGATCGTTTTTTCTGTTGTAGATTGTTCTTAAATGCACCGTCACATACACGTACGTACACACAATGATTATAAAAATGTTTATTATTAGAATGGGAGGCCAAAAACCACACTTACACCAATAAAATCCGGCAGCGTACAGTCCACGTAACAAGTTAAGTAACCCAACTGACCGTTGTAGGTGTCGCGATCGCGCGAGCTCGGTTTTTTTTTTTTTTTCGAACTGACTACGCTATTGACCTAGCAAGGTCTTAACAGCTTCACCGGACTACTAAGGCGAGCGCTTAAGGCACTCAGCCGATTACGCGAGCTCGGTATCGCGATCTACACATATAAAGGACATGAAAATGTCCGAACACTGTGGAATGAATTTGTACTTTTCAATTCAATTAACGAGTTTTAATAAACAATATAATTACTTCTAAGTTTGTTTGCCGTTATGTTTACTCCCAAAAATTATAATTACTTTCTCACAATTGGGAGATTTTGTAATTATCATCTGAATATATATTTACGTAACATGAATTAAACTGCATCGCGAATTCAGTCTCGATTCTACAATAAATTTGATAAGGAAAACACTCTCCACCTAATATCCATTTGATTATCTCATTCATTCTGAGATATCGTAAGTGTCATCAAAGGCTTGCATTGCTGAGTTTGAGATACATTTTTTTTTATATCATAGAAGGCAAACGAACAGGTGAGTCATCTGATGTTAAGTGATCACCATCGTCCATAGACGCTTGCAATACCAGGGGAGTCGCAAGTGCGTTGCCAGCCTATGTTGGGGGGAGCGGAAGGGAAGGAGGAAGAGGGGAGGTGGGCCTCCGGCTCTCTCACTGACCGAACGAAACGCAACAATGCAAGCACTGTTACTTTACGTCGGTTTTCTGTGAGAGGGTGGTAGTACTCCAGGCGAGCCGACGTATTCATGCTGAAACCAGTAATAGCTTCAGCGTGGCTCTACCACCTACGAAACCTAATAATGTAATCTAATTAGCTACTACCTGGACTTCTTCGGCGTTATTTACTATCTCCACTATATTTTATCTACAGAGGAAAAATATAAAAAAGAAGTCGAGGCAGTCATAAGCACTGGCGACAGAAGTGAAAACTCAAAACAACGGAATTTAAATTGTGTTCTCTTTGAATTTTTAAATTATTGTGTGAACTATTTAAATTTCGTAGTTTGTAAATTGAAATTATTTCCATTAGTCTCTCTTTATATCAATCTCTCTCAATAGAAATTGGCACTTCGAATTATAAGTATAATCTTTTTACACAATTTATTAATTCATCAAACATATGATGGGTTGCACAATTTCAGTATAAAATATAAATATTATATATAAACAGGCTCTTATACTACGCGTCCCTAGTCTGAGGCAAGTCGCGCATCTTACGAGCATGTCATGCCGCGAAATTATAAATTTATCTCCTGCCAAAAAAATACCGCTCAACGCGCCTAAAGAAGTTTGCATTTTAAAAAAACCTACAAGACTACATTTAAGAATGAATTGTTTTCGCATTACATCACGATATATGTATTTAATTCTGATAAATATTAAAATATACATTTTGTATAAACATAATTATCAACGCACCTAAAGAAGTTTGTAAAAAAATTGAAAGCAAAATATATGATTTGCTTATAAGATTTCTCCGTAAACAATGTCATCCGTTTACTCCCCTCTCCTAGGCATGCGTACCTCATCGCTTGCCCCACCTCAGGTTGAACATGTAGGGTTAATTCAAACTTTAACGATTGTCATATTTAATGAAGATTTCGTGATATTTTTAGATAAGGACCAAAGTGTATAAGAAGTGAAACTAAAAAAATTGTTCGAAATCTATACAATGGTTTCTGTGTGATGCAGGAATGATACCAGAACCCCTACATTTGTAATTATATACAAGATGTAATCGAAGTACACAGACATTAAAACGGATTTCTGTAGATACATTCAAAAGTTTCAGCATTGGCTTGAATTTGAGGCTGACCACCAAAGATTTTCCAAGTTCTATCATTGACCCCCAACTTAAAAAACAATAACAAAATATCGTGTGCATTTTACTGGAAGTTATAATATTACAACTGTATTTTTTGGTTGCCATTCATCATCAAACACAAATTATTCGCGATTAGCTGTTGCTCGCGACTTCGTTGATCTGAAAGTAATTGCGTTTTATGGGTACCACCTACGTATTTTATTTGCATAAAATATGATTTGTGTTTTTTTATCGAATTTTATAATTAATGTTTCTAAGACTTTTACCGATTTGAAGTTATAGATCTGTAAAATCATATAATTGCTGCTTAGCTCCTATAAAAAACGCAATGATATTTCATTCAACGAAATACTCTGAAAGGTTAAAAATCGGTTAAGCATTTTCAAAGTTTAATCTGTACAAAGAGCCCTTTCTGTTTTATTCATACATCCAGACTTTATTAATTCATTTTGTTATCTATACCAGGTGAATGTTTAAAGGGTGACATCTTTCTATCGTGTGGTAGTTCATAATCACATTTAACATATAAAACAATAATATCAAAACAAATACTAATAAACAACAAAGAGAACGTTAGTTTAAGTTTGTTCTAAAACTTTTAAAAGTATGGGAACGATACTTTTAAACCCAAAAAAATCACATTTAGATTCAATGAACAACATAGAAGCGGCACTTTTTAAGGATAATCATTACGTAACTGCTTACCTTGGGAACGCCGCACGGTGGAACAAAGGGAAACGGGGCGTGAGACGAGATGTGGGACGTGGCCCGGAATACGCGGCAGGCCATGATTCATTTATTACACCAGGTCGTTTTTGCGTAAATCACCTGATGTTGAGTCAATATTAGTTTTGCGTTTCTTCAGATAATTAGGTCAAATATTAAGCACCTATTTTTTAAATTGATTTAGAACGAGAAGCAAGTAATGAGTAATCTGTGAGAGTATTGCAACTCTTTAACCAGCCGTGCTGTATAAATAAAATTCTAGGGATCTGCCATTGTTTACGCGTGACGCAAATTTTGTGGATAGATTAAGATTAGAATTGTATTGTTTTACTTCTTAGACACTTAATGCTTATCTAAATTATCACGATAACTTCATTTAACATAAAGTAATAAAAATTTAGTTAACTGCGATTCGTATAAAGACGTAGTCAGCGATATGTGAAGTGGTCCATACGGCGTAGTTTGCAAGACAGGGGAAGTAACCGGATATTATTTAAAAATAATTTTTGTAAGTGAATTAAATTTTGATTTTTATTGAAGTGAAAACTAATTTAGGCGCGTTGAGCGTTATTTTTTTTGCAGGAGATAAACGTATGGTTTCGCGTCACCGACATGCCAGTAATCGTGACCGACCGTATTGTAATTGCGTCATATTAGCAACGCGTAGTATAGCGGCCTGTGTACATCCGATATTTATATACTGTATTGAGACTGCAGTTCATCATATGTTTGATTAATTAATATACTGTATAAAAATGTATATTATTATTGTTCCGAGTGCCAGTAGATGTGAAAACCAGACTTATATTAATTATTAAAAAATACAAATTATAAAATTAAAACAATTCAAACTATAATTAATTTAAAAAATCAAAAGAGAAGACAGTTATGCCAGTGTTTTGAGTTTTCACTCCTATTGGCAGTTCTTATGACTGCCTCGACTTTTTTATGTATTTTTCCTCCATAGATAAAATATATTATTAAAATAACAAGCAATGCAGATAAAGACGCCGGTAACAGCTACTATGTATATTTTTTAAATCCAGTTTGTCAGCGGGGAAAAGTCATTGTATTTGAATTCAGACGGTGTAAGCCGATTAAAAACAAAAGCTACTTATGGAAGTTGTTCACTTTATTTAATATCCTTATCGTGCTTATATTTATACAAATTTACATTAAATATATTGTTATTAGACAACGTTGTAATTCTAGGAAGGTTGATAAACAATATGGCGTTGTAAATACTTTTCATTATCCATTATTTTATATATTACGCATTTTTTTACATGTTTGGTATATTATCAGGCCAAATTTATTTTACTCGCTTAAGCAAAATTAAACTAAATAGGCCAAGATGATTTTAGCAGGGCATTATGTGGACTAAATTTGTCGAGACTATATCATACTATAGTACAACTAGTGATTTTTAAAATTCTTGTATTTCTAGCAAAACTACATTTTCCTAGAGTCATATAAGTTATACTTTATTGATTTTAGATTACATATTACAATGAACACAAACGATATTACGGCCGCCTGTAAGTAGATATTTATAAAATTGAGCCGTCGCGGGACGCCTGGCAGATGTGAGAGAGAGATTGCGCACAGTCGCTTGCGCATGGCATCGCGTCGCCACGTCTCAAACACACGCCACTGCCTATATCGCCACACGCCACGATCTGTATCGCCATGCCAACAATCTGGCTTACCCGCGCCTATAGATGTGTGAATTTATTATTTCAATTTATTTTCTCGAATGTTCGAAATCTTTCAATATTAAAATCACATTTGTCTTTTGAAATTAACGCCATACATTAATAATATTGAGAACTAAAACAAGATAGATCTATTACGATTGTGTTATCTTTACTTAGTTCTTCTTAGTGATGACAGATTTCCCACACCTCAACATCGCCTCGCCACGTCTCACACACTCGCGTCGCCACGTCAACAATCAGGTTTACCGGCGCCTATAGATATTTCACATCAAAAAAAAATCATATATTTAAAAATCAACTAGACTTACCATAACTAAATTACTATCACACTTATACATTATAACGTCGTAGTCGCATTTCGTTTGAAAATCTCTTTCTTTACTTACTCTTCGTATTCCCTTCGATGTCTAGAACAGAATTATCCCCTGACGCACTGTGGCGCGTTTTATATATCATTTAATAATGGAGGGTAGAAAACTCTGGAATCCTGACATCATTACTCGTATGATTCGCTAAAGTTCAGGCTATTTTTGGAATCACGTTGTATGTCGTTTTCACAGTGGATGTCTCATTTTTTGTTTATTAGTATCAAGTTCACATAGAGACTGTAATAGTATACATTCTATTGATTGCGTGAATAGAAAAACAATTTTAGTATTTTGCTAACCCCAATATTAAAATCACCGGATAACAATTATCTAAATTTTAATATAACATGTTAAAATAAATACAATAAACCGATTCTCATTGAAAACAATTAAAATTTTATATTTTAATTAGATGTTTTTAATCCTTTCAGTGGATTCTAGATAGTACCAATATGAAATTATTTTGTACGCTAAACTAAGTATTAGTTAGCAGCCACATACTTTAACCCACTTGGCTTTATATGACCGTTTCTATATACAGTGTCTCCGTTTAACGAATAGTCTTTATAACGAAAAAAATACTCGGTCCTTAGAAATTCGTATAAAGAGTTTACGGTGTATAAGAAATATACGAAATTGAAAAACTCCAACACGGTTTATTCTATTATTAACAAAGTTCAAAACACCAGTAAAACTTAAATCTTTCTTACATTATTAGTCTCATCTCAATCTAGTCCGCCTTCACATTACACGGAATCACTACCCAGGGACGTATCGAGACTGTTTTAGATAAAAATAAATTACACTGAATGAAATAATCGAGTACGGGATAGACTGAAATTAAAAGCAGTGTTTCGCAAAGTTTTCTGTTTTTAATAAGAGTTTTAAAATATTTTTTCACTGTAGCGTAGCAAAGTGACGACATTACATCCGTGCCTGTTTGTCAAACGTTATGAGCCTTGTATTATAAGCATTTTCTCTTGTAAATAAATGGCTTTCTAGTTTGTTACAAAGAAGCCGGAGCACTTTCGTTGACTCTAAAATAGATTATTGACATACAGAATTAAATTATTTAAGCAATAATTAATAATAATTAAGAGCAATTTATAATATGAGGTCTCGCGAATCATTAAAGACTAAGTTTCCAGAATCGGGTATATTAAATCTCCCCTCTCAATACATTATTATTTGCAAAAACTTAGATAAGCTGGATTTAGTAAAAGACCGACATGATTAAAATACTAGGAACAATAACAAATTGGTCATTCCATGTTTTAGGCTCACTGAGACCAGTAACAGTATTTTAGGTAATATTGTTAGGTTTTATAACAAAGTCCCAAAGCACATTACCGATTTACTGGATAGGGAGTTCAAGCATCATGTCAATTGTTATTTTTCTTATTACGTCGCAAATAATCTCGAAATCTGGTTTAAAATTTAGTTCTGTAACTGTAATTTACCAATTTGTAATTTACCAATAAATTATCTCAGAGTCAATAGACGACAGTCTCCAACTTTTTCGTAACAACTTAGAAGCTACAGAGACGTTCATGATAAACAGAAAAGGGACTTGTATTACAAATGAGCTCACTTGTAACTTGTAAAAATACACGTGTAGTTTTGATAAACGCATTTCTGTATAAATGTCGGTCGGTCGCATTAGCGGTGATACTGACACGTCTGCGGAGCATATCGTCGGTGAGCCGTCGGTAAAACGACGGTTCAATATCAAAATCCTATCGCGGTGCTCTTCGGTGAGTGTCGAGGTGGGCCGACAATGAAGAGATACTTACGCAGGCCGGCATGACAGCGGCGACCAGCGAGGGATAGTATGTCTCTCGGTAGTCGCCATTGTTTTTGGATTGTACTGTGCTTACCATCAGGCACAGTACAGTCATTTTGCCGAGCTACGATAAAAAAAAAAAAAAAAAAAAAATGCATTAATTTACAAGAGAAAACGCTTGTAATGCAAGACTTGTCACTTTTGATCAACAGGGCACCGATGGTTCGTTTTTACTTGTTATGTTTCTTGACTAATACATGCTAAGTTTACTAACGAAATTGGATGTAATGTATGAGTTAAATGAAATCATTATTATTAGCCGGTACTAAATATATTTGTTTGTTCCCAGGTACTCACCAATGGTAGGATGTTGGACGAAATCGGCCCCACCGTAGCATCCAACCGATCTACGACATCCAGCGACCTCCAAAACTTATACGTGACCTTCTACGATTTGGAACAAGAGAAATATGTCAACGGTACAGAGAATTCAACTGAGGTAATATTATTTGAGTACCATTTCGTTACAATCTTCTACGAATAACTCTTCTTTACATGATTTTTGTGTGCCGGCTATGAGACGTTAAGTGTGCATCTTGGGTTTTTGTATATCAATGGTTATATCATAATAAAGCTAATAATAACAAAAGAACTACGCTCGACAATTTTTTTCTACTATATTTGACATAACGAGGCAAAAACGTGGAATAAGTTTGCAAAGGTTCTATAAAAATAGACAATTCCGATCCTTATTAGCGGTCCTTTATATGGTTTTAACAGCGTGTTACAGTGAAATACGCATATCAAAAGCGGACGGACGACTATTTATCAAATCTTTTTACATCTCGGGCCTACGGTCATTATTCAGTTCATATAAAAGGCTTTCCTCTCGACATTTCCTTTCACAGGGATGTGCCTTATTTATAACTGACAAGTCAAGAAATTTATATAATTCATACATATACATTGCGTACACTATGTTCCTTTACTAATCAGATACTTATTCTTCATTTATATCAGTACTAATACTATAAAACTGGAGGGCTTGTTTGTTGGTTTAGTTTAACGCGCAAATCTCAAGTACGACTAGTCCAATTCGAAAAATTCTTTCAGTGTTAGATAGCTCATTTATCATGAAAGACTGTAGGCTATATAGCGTCACGCTAAGATCAGTAGGAGCAGAGGGAGTAGTCCGGTGAAGCTGTTAAGACCTTGCTAGGTCAATAGCGTAGTCAGTTCGAAAAAAAAAAAGTAGGAGCGGAGCACCAATGAAGAATGTTTCAAAATCGGTTATTTTTTTTCCTTTAGAGAGTTCCGTGGCGTGTTAGTGTCAGCACAAAGTAACTATTCCACGCAGACGAAGTCACGGGCAGAAGCTAGTATATACTATAAAATTATAAACTTGAAGATATTGTTTATTTCAACACGCTAATCTTTGTAACTACCAGTTACATATGAAAAAACTCTCGTTACATTTTATAGTTAAAGTTCTGAGGAAAGTTTTTTTAAGAGAACACTACTTAAGCCGCGTTCAGCCATTAAAAAAAGTCGTGGTAGTCATAAAGACTGCCGATAAATGTGAAAACCCAAAACAAATAATAACTGTGTACTTTTTTGAATTTTCAAATCAATTCTAGTCTGAAGTATTTAAATTTCATAATTTGTAAATTGAAATTATTGGCACTCGGAGCAATAATTATATACATTTTTATACAGTTTCTTAATTAATCAAAAATATAATGGGCCTCACACGCTCAGTACAAAATATCAATATTATATGTACACAGAACGCTATACTACGTGTCGCTATTCTGACGCAAGCACAATACGTCACGAGCATGTCCAGTTCATCGGTGACGCTTCGCTAGCATATCGAGGTCATCGGTGACGCGTTAGTTTTTACCTTACCTACGAGACAGACGTACTTTATACAAAATCTGTTTACCTAGTAATTTCCTAAACTTCGATATATTAATATACTAGCGGCCCGCCCCGGCTTCGCACGGCTATAAAATATATAGCCTGATAATCATAATAAAACAAAAAAACGGCTATAAAATATAATAGCCTATGTATATCATTCACTGAAAAAATGATTCAAATCGATCCAGTAGTTTTGATTTATTCATTACTGCCCGTGACCCGCCTGCGTTTGTTGCAATGTAAGCGGAAAAAATGTAATTATTTACAACATCACATTAGAAACCTCAAAAATAACAGTATTTCTCCACTATTTAATGGATGTTATTATAGATATAAACCTTCCTCTTCAATCATTCTATCTATTAAAAAAACCGCATCAAAATCCGTTGCGTAGTTTTAAAGATTTAAGCATACATAGCGATATAGGGACAGAGAAAGCGACTTTGTTTTATACTATGTAGTGAAGCACTCACTTCGCCATAACGACTTCCCAGACATCATAAACTATGCACGTAAATCAGCGTATGTGAAACATTTGATGACATGTTTGAAGTTGTTCAATTCAATTATATTCCCGCGAATTTTCTGTAACACGAGTGGAATTCTGATAGTATTAACTAAAGTTAGAAGTTCTTATATAAAACGACTAGCTTCTTCTCGCGACTTTGTTTGCGTGGAATAACTATCGTTTACGCAGCCGAAGCTCTCAAAAGGACAAAAAACATTTTGAAACATTTTTTAATGGTGCTCCGCTCCTATTAATCTTAGTACGATGATATATAACTCATAGCCTTCCTCGATAAATTAGCTATCTAACGCTGACATAATTTTTCAAATCGGACTACTAGTTCCTGTGATTAGCGCGTTCAAGTAAACGAACTCTTCAGTTTTCTAATACTAGTATAGATTTTACAACTTTTTGAGTCCATGAGAAATAAAACAGTTATTACTCGTCTGTTTCTTTTCGAACTGACTACGCTATTGGCCTAGCAAGGCCTTAAAAGCTTCACCGGACTACTAAGGCGAGTCCTTAAGGCACTCAGGCGGATTTATTTTGACAACTAGCTCAAGGGTGCAACCTCGGCTTCCTCAGGCAACCTCCCTAGTTCATGCAATTCGCAACCTAACTGAACTGATCTAAGCTAAGTTACATATTCATACATACATAAGTTAGTGATATATATATGTGTACCAAGCCTATATACCTCTTATATGTATTTGTATGTATTATTGCTCGTCTCCTGCGTGTCATCTATACCGGTTATTATAGCTCACTGCTGTATTTTAATCATTGAACCATACAATTTCCGAATGTTTCTATTGCCACGTCGCGTGACATTTTCCTGTTATCGTAGGCTCACAAATGCTTGGCTATCAAAAGACAGGGCGGCGAGAAATACGAAAAGTGTCATAAGATAAATTGAGTTACGTGGTCGACAGGTCGTATCAGTGAGTCGATTCTGAATTGTATACCGTATCGAAGCGTCTTTTCAATATATACCACGTTTGGTTTTCAAACGAACAATACGTCAGCGGAAAGTACACTTGTTTGAATGGGAAGAAAGGAATGACATTCGACGACTTTGTCAAAGCTTATGAACTTTATTGCTATAGAAAGAATACACATAAAAACCATTTCCACATATAATCATTACATAGTATAAAACAAAGTCCCCCACCGCGTCTGTCTGTCTGTCTGTTCGCGATAAACTCAAAAATTACTGAACGGATTTTCATGTGGTTTTCACCAGTGGATACAGTGATTCATGGGGAAGGTTTCAGTATATAATTTGTCAAGATTTTATTTATAGTTAGGGCGGGACAGTGTCTGCCGGCCCCCTAGTTGTTTACTAAATTAATGTAGAAAATAGGTACACCGACCACCGTACACCAGGTGGAACACCCGCCATAGTGGCACGTTTGGGCGTGTCGCGTTCCGGGATCAGCCGGTGTATATCCAGCAACCAGGGGGGGGGGCTGTTCCTAAGGGGGATGTTTTCAGGCCGGGATGATGGGGGCGGGCGGGGAAGGATAGTATTTTTTTGGGGGGTCGCCGTTTTTTGTGGATTGTGTGGTTCATAACAGAGAGAACAGAGACACAACCCAGAGAAAAAAAAAAAAAAAAAAAAAAAAAAAAAAAACAAACAATTTTATACCACTTACAGCCAAACATGTCCCACTCGTAGATACTTTATTACCGTTCTTCCAGTTACTTTATTAAAACCTAGCACAGCAGCTCCCTCATCGAAATACCTCCATTAGTAATGATATAGATATTAGTACTGATATCAGAATGGAGAGTATCGATTAATCGATACTTACGAAAAAGTCGATCGAAGTTAATTTTGATTTGAGCCACAGCACGATCCGAGGCTAGTGTTGATTGCAATAGTACGAATTAGCGTTCAAATAAAATTCGATTCTATTTAAAGAACGAAAGTGTCAATAATAAGGCGGAAGATACTATAATATCAGTACTAATAGAAGTATTTAGATTAGGCAGCTGCTGGTAGATGCTAGGGCCTTCATAGTTGTCACACATTTCTTCCATTTGGTGTCACAACTCAGGAGTCAAAAGCTACCAGTGAATAAAGCCTTCTTGAGAAATTAACGAGTAGACTAGCCAAAGTGTCACGTGAGTAGAGTACTGAGTGACTACTTCAGTATTAAATAAGTATGGTCATATAACTAATCCCTATAAGGAGTTTAGGTTTTTAATGAAGGAAAATATCGTGTTAAAACCATAGTATAAATCGGTATGTATAAGTGTGTTCCGACAGCTGTACTCCAAAATTAATTGTCTCTAAGTTTAACTTGTTACCTTATTGGATTACACAGTCACTTAACATTATGTAAGAATGTGGTAAAACGCTAACATATTTAAAAAAAGTCGAGGCAGTCGTAAGGACTGTCGATAGAAGAGAAAACTCAAAAGAATGAAATAATTATATTCTCTTTTGAATTTTTAAATTAATTATAGTGTGAATGACAATATTCATTTTTTGAATTCGTTTATTGAAATTCAAATCAAATCAAATCAAAAATACTTTATTCAGTTTAGGCCCTAATAAGGCACTTATGAACGTCAAAGACTACCACCGGCTCGGAAAACAATCTAGTCATCGAGAAGAACCGGCAAGAAACTCGATCGTGTACATTTTTTTAACATATATTTCCAATATATCATACAATAGCTTTTAGTGGATGCACAGAGAGGAGTCAATTCTAGACATCACTATCGTTCACATACTGATCCACTCTATAATATCCTTTTGAAACTAAAAACCGTTTGACGTGGCGCTTAAATTTACAGTCCGGCAAATCGGTAACATGCTTTGGGACTTTATTGTAGAACCTAACACTATTACCTAAAAAACTATTACTGGTTTTGCTAAGTCTGAACCAATTATCAACATTAGTGGGTGATTTTATATCTTCTTGGCAGTCAGAGTCTATTAAACAAACAAACGTTGCAAACGCTGCAAAATATCAATATCACATGTACACAGGTTACACTACACGTCGCTAGTCTTACGCAAGCCGCGCAAGCGCATTACGTCCGGTCGCGCTTACTGGCATGTCATGACGCAAAGTTATAAATTTATCTCCTGCCAAAAATACCGCTCAACGCGACTAAAGAAGTTTTCATTTCAAAAAATTAAATTGATATAATTACAGTAAATCGCAACGTTAACTATAAATAAACAATTTTGTAGTAAATTACAGGATCCAGGAAACTGGAACTGATTTGGTTTGCATAACTGTAGAATTAAGTAATTACGTCTCTGCTTACCAATACAGAATATTCACAATAATTATGCGGACTAGGGGATGTTGTTAGTGGTCGGCTTTACGTAATAGCTGCATCTAGTTCTATCTCCCGTGTCAAAACCTCGACTGTTTGATGCGAATTCGAATTTCATCTGCAGAAATACGACGACAGTTGTCTGAAATAGCGTTGTTAATCCAGATTGCATACAAGAAGCGTACGTATAGTATTTTGTCATGTGGTAATCTTTATTTGGTATTTCGTTACGTTTTTACAGATAAAAAGGGTCCTTACCTCCTACGTTGTACACGACGTTGAAATTTTCTATTCTAGTTTTTCAGTCTCACAACAAATTTTACGTTTCAAATATATATTCCTATTACTCCTCCCCTTGGCGATACTTCCATGAGAGGTACAGGGCATTGTTAAGGTATTAATACAGTATATATAATAGTAATTGTGAAATTATTTAATTCGATTTGAATTAATGTCTTAAATATTGCATATAACATTTATAGTTTGCTTTATCACATAGAGCGATCCATGTAGGTTATATAAAAGTTATATTTCTCCTTATGCATACTTTTTTGTAACATTTTTTATTTAAAAAATCATTTACTACCGCACTCTTGTTAAATACTATATAAGGTTTTTGATTAAAATTCAATAATATACAGCCCTAGTCAATTTTTTCGGCCGCACTAAATTGTCTAATTCTCTAAGTTGTTTTGATGGTATAAGTACATGTCGATGGAAGAAAGCGTAAATGTCGTAACTTGCATTTTAGGCTAAATCAATTTTTACCACATTTTTGTATAAAAAATACCGTTTCAAATGGTCTGCGTCTCGTTTTCCTACGATTAAATTTTTCATCGATACGACCTTGGTTTTTTGCCTAGTTTTACTACACTACACATAAAAAAAAATTTCGTAACTAGGGTCAAATATGCATTTTTAGCATTTTTGGGATCAGATAGGCTTTATATTATATAAGTACATACCAATTTTCAACTTTATATCTCTATACATATAATATCAGTTATGCATTTTTGAAATCGTTTTTTGGCTTTCGTGTAATATTGGGTTTTTTAGTTACAACAATTCAACTTTCTTCTGTCGATGTAAGTAGTACGTATTTATACCTAATTTTGTGTTCTGCCCAATTGTATTGAGAGCGGTCAAAATATTTGGCGAAGACTGTACTGGAATTAATTTTGTCTCCACGTAAATCACTATAGACCTTAGTAAACGTCTTCTATACTCGTATATCAAATCTACTATAATATATGTGGGATCGAATAAAGCCTTGACAAGTATTTTCGCACCTTATTCTACACACAACAAGGCTACACCACTTTATTATTAATTTTTATACGCTCCACGTCTTATTCTCGACACAATAGGTATATTCGCATGTATTAAGCGTCCTACCACAGAATAACGCAACACCCTCTCATCTCTTGCGTTTCGTTTTATGTAACATTCCTACATATATATTAAAACTGGATGGGAGATCAGGTGTTTTAAAACTCAAATCAGGAAAGCCGTATGATCGATATCAATTAGAACTTGTATATTTGATGAAATACAAATAATCAATATTGCAATTTCAGCCGTGTATTTATATATACAGCAGGTCTAGTCAGAAAATCAGCGCTGTAACGCTTGCACTTGCAAGAATGGAGGCTTATGCTGAGACGAAAACTTTTTGACTCTATACAACACTTCGTTATTACATCTCTCTTGATATATTTTGTTTATATACTTATTAAATTAAATTAAATTAATGTTTCTTTCTTTTATTTTATAACACATTCTAACATAGCGTGCGATTCCTCTACAAAATGTAATGAGCCATAGAACCGCGCTCGGTATTCCACTGCCCATACGTGCAAAAATTATTAAGTTTTATTTTCATGCTATTAAGCTCAAATTATATAGAACCCACGCCCAAATTTTACGAACCCACGCTAGGATTGGAGTAGTATGTAGGTTGGTAAATCACTCACGCCCTCGCGCGATAAGTAGTGAGTTTTTAGCATTTGAACACAATCTCATTTAATCTACAATTTTGGCTTTATATGGATACATGTTAAAGACTGTTTTTGCAGCTGTCGGAACACATCTATAAGTACTTGGTAAGAGATATTCAACTTGAATGCAGTAGCTATCCAGTTGGACATTAAAGCATATATTACGCCACACAGGTATATATAAATCCGACGATAACAAGAGTTTTCATAAGTAGTCATAAGATCATTCTTATGACAGTCTTTTCCTTCATTAAAAGCTCATGCTCATGACTGAATTAATTATCTTCGCCCTTCCAACACATTTGATATTTTAATATATATTCACAGAAACAGTTAAAGATAGTACGATTCTTGGAGATAATCGCAAATTAGCCATCCCGTGTGGTATACTCAGTAAGACTAATAAAAACTTTTAAAGTACCTAATAGTGTTAGGTTGTATCTAGGGGTGTGCGAATAATTCGAACTTACGAATTATTCGTTCCGAATCGAATATTAATATTCGATTCGAAACTCGAATCGAATAATTCGAAAAATTTCGAATAATTCGGGAACTTTCGAATAATTCGAATTTTTTTCAGGGTTTCTTATTTTCAATTTTCGAATAAAAATTTAACAGTCAATATGATTGCCTTTTTTTTACGGCACTTCAAAAAATTACCTGAAATTCATGAATTCTAGACTAGAATACCCCCTTAATTCGCGAATTATTCGAAAACTTTCGAATTATTCGAAATTTTTACGAATTATTCGAAATATTTCGAATTATTTGATTCGAATTTCGAATCGAATATTGATATTCGATTCGATTCGATTCGAACGATATTCGCACACCTCTAGTTGTATCATAACATCCCAAAGCACATTACAAACTTGCCTGGCGGTAAGTTCAAATACCCTGTCGAGAAGGTTTTCATGCCAAAAAGTTATTAATTCTACATGCCTAAAGTCTATTATAGGATTGCTCATTATATGAACGATAGTGATGCCTAGAAATATACATTGGTACATCCAAATAAAATCTTTTTTCAACCTTTATTCTAATACTAACGGGCCAGACGGTCGTTGTCCCGCTCTAAGATTTAAAAAATCTTGACAAATTATACACCTAAACCTTCCTCATGAATCACTGTATCTATTAGTGAAAACCGGATGAAAATCCGTTCAGTAGTTTTTGACTTTATCGTGAACAGACAGACAGACGTGGCAGAAAACTTTGTTTTATACTATGTAATGATACTTCAACAGACGTGGTGTTTGAGTACGCTACCAATGGGAAATAATTTCTTTAAAATGTCACAGTTATGATCGCATTTTCTTTCACTTCAGCGCTTCATGTTTTAATTTACGCCAGGAAATTTAAATCAAGACCTATCGACAGATCGGCATAATGATAGGCTTTGTTGATGGACACTTCTCTCCTTTATACGATCGAAAAAGAGGGAACGGGGGGGGGGGGAAAAGGGGGGGGGGGGGAAAAAACAAAGGGAGGAAAAAAAAAAAAAAAAAAAAAAAAAGAATCTTGCACGCGGGTTCTCCTGGAAAAGGGGGTCGTTATTTCTGCACACTTATGATCGCATTTTCTTTCACTTCAGGCTTCATGTTTTAATTTACGCCAGGAAATTTAAATCAAGACCTATGAAGATGGCAAAGAAGGCTTTGTTGAGGACACTTCTCTCCTTTCCTTATATTTTTCTTCTCCACAGTTCAGTAGTATTGATTGGATGGAGTACAGATATTACGGATGACGTTTAACGACAACTACGCTGTTTGTGGATTCGATTGTTTATAACTAACTGGCCCGGTAGACGTTGTCTTGCCCTGATTTTAAAATAGTCCTTGACAAATTATATACCAGAACCTTCCTCATGAATCACGTTATCTACTGGTAAAGACCGCAAGAAAATCCGTTCAGTAGTTTTTGAGTTTATCGCGAACAGACAGACAGACAGACGCGGTAGGGGACTTCATTTTATACTATGTAATGATACACAAATGATTATTCTGTGTCCGTGACAAAGAACTTGACAGCTAACGCGGGAAGTTTTATTAAAACAAATTAAGCTGGGCAAAGTGATAGTATATTTTATATATAAAAAGAAAAATCCCAAAAGTATCTCAACCGATATCACAAACCGTTCGGCTAATAAATTTCAGTCGATCCTGGGTAAACGATAAGAATAAACTTGAATATCTTACGCCCCTACCTGGAATAGGCCCATTTCGGGCCATTCCAGCGGTCTGAGTTTGTTTCATCCATCTCTACATGGATATTACCGAGGGTGTCTGCGCCAACATTTCTTAGATAAAATCGAGCGTTCTTGAATATAACTTATTCAAAGCAAAATATACTGTACCGTGTCTGATATAAATATAGAAAACGATCAATTGATTTTTAAATGTATGTGAACTCCACGTTAACACACGCATTTATTTAGCTATTGCATAGCTTCTATCGCGGGCCTTGAGCGTGGGGACCGAATCCAGAAATTCCGTAACGAAAAAAACCTAACACACCCCACTCCGACCGGCACAGCGGTGATACTTTTTAGTTTTTCCATCTATCGATAAATACCAGAACTTTTAATGACTTTTTGAAATATCACGCTTGTCTCTTTAGTTCAGCAACCCGCCTTTAGGTGGCATTGGTTGTATTGGAAAACTACCGTAAAAAAATAAAAAAATATTTTTTTTTTTTTAAATACTGCATTAATAAAATAAATAAATAATTATAATTGCATAAGTTGATAAAAAATGCTATGCAATAGCTTTACCGCGGCAGTCTCTGAGTGCCACACGTCTTTTTTTTTTTCGTCCTTAACACTCGATACGCCGCACCATGGCACACGGCCAGCCCGCAAATTTTATTATTTGAATATTTATATATATATTATCTGTATAACGCCCGCATTATCCGACCGAAACTTTGTATGACATTTGCTTCACTCTAGAGAGTCGTATCTTTTTATTTTTTATTTTAACTTCATTTTTGGCAACCAATCTTTTAGATTGTTACTGCCATTGTCGAGTAGTTAATAGTATTACAAGTTCTTCTTCTATTCCATTTTCGGCAACCAGTCTTCTAGTAGACCATTACCGCCATTGTCAAGTGAGTATCGATATTACGAGTTTCTTGATATAATTTCAATGAACTAACAAGATGGTGGCCATCTTGTTAGAACCTTCCATGGAATTTTTGTGGTATCTCAGAATTCATGGTCCGTGGCATTATTTTCCATTCACTTCACTTATGCACAATAAACAAACTATATCACATAAAACACCACCAATTTTACACATTATAGAGTCAAGTCACACAAGATTATGAATAAAAAATAAAATCCACTACATGACAGACCAAGATCCCGCCAAAAACTCAGTCGTATCTTGATGATAGATAGTCTTGAATGAATATAATTAATATAAATAACTTGAAGAACAATAATAAATAAAAGTCTTTATTAAAGAGAAATACCAAACGGTCAACGCGGATAATCAACAAAACAAAGTTACAAAGTTTATATTGTGTTAGTACCGTAAGTGACTTACTTATTGGATACAGTAAATTGTAAAATTTTAATTATACAAGAAATACAGTTAATTTTATACAATTTCAATAGCTAAATACATCGCTCTACATAGTTATCATATCTGAGAATATAATAGTAAGACAAGTCGTGTAAATTGAACTTAAAATTGTGTTTAAATTCATTTTCTATACTCACACCCATTATAATTACTATTATGCCGAAAATCATAAGTGTAAACGAACCCGAAAAATGAAAACTAAAAGTTAATCAGTTGACAATTGAATGCAGAACTATGCATATACAGTCTATTATACCAAGGAGTCAATATTAAACTTACACCAGCCGTTATGAAACAAGTAGTGGCTTAAACTTCGTATGTACTTACTGCGACATATATTAGGTACAATATACACACGTAGTGCGATGTTTAAATAATCCTCTTTCATTTATTTTATTTTGCAGACTGAGAAATGGTTCATTATTAATTATTGTCTGGCATGTTTTTTATCAACTCGTTATTACGTGTTTTTCTTTTACATACAAATTTTGCAATAAATTTCAAACTAATACGTCACTTGCCTCTGTCATTATTTCATTAGGATGTTTACAACAATTTTTAAAATGTCTCAGACATAAGAATAAGACGTAACGTGTTTTTATAAAAAGGTTAATGTGTTTACATTAATTAAAACACTGATGAACATAAAAGTGCAGGTCATGATTGTAGTAAGGAATTTGGAGAGTAACTTTGCAAGCGAAAACACGCCATATCTTATCCATTCTAATAAGGGGGGGGCAAAAATAAAATTTTTAAAAAAAAAAAAAAAAAAAAAAAAAAAATGGAGAGGGGAAAAAAAGGAAAAAAAAAAAAAAAAGGGGGGGAAGGAAAAAAAAAAAAAAAAAAAAAAACCCAAAAAAAAAAAAAAAGGAAAAAAAAAAAAAGAAAAAGGGAAAAAAAAAAAAAAAAAAAAAAAAAAAAAAAAAGAAAAAAAAAAAAAAAAAAAAATAGAAAGGAAAGACAAAATATATATATGCGAATATGACTTCGTTTGTTTGTTAACTATTTAACAACATAATGAATAATAATGGAAATAACATAATGAAAATTTTCATGCATGTTCTTAGGGACACAGAAAAGGATATATTTCCGAGAGATAGATCATATCTACACTAAACCAAGCAAAGCCGCGCGCAAAACCTTGTATTTTATATAATTTGTAGTTGTAAGATTTGTCAGTAAATTATATGAGCTAATCGAGAATCCATTACGTATCTATAGCATACGCCTGACTTTTTCCGTTGTCATCATTTTAGATAATTTTACACTTTTAAAACGACTTTTACTTGAATAATTACACACCATATCAATAATATTGAACAATTATAATCGTCTATCTAGTAAATTACATCTCATCGTATTCGAAGGAACGCTACTCTTGACTGTAAAGTAATAGTAGGTATAAAATTAATAATCTTTCATTAGTACTACAAACTATTAAGAGATCTGAACTGTGTCTTTTACATAAAATAATTGATAACAATATAAAATTAATCATGACCCGGTCGTATTACAAAAATAAAAATGAATACGCGTTGAACACGAGTTTTACTAAACATTGTCTAAAATTGAAAACCTTATGAACACATCTTTCAAAATACATTATTACAAAAGCGTGTCCAAGCGGTCTCTAGCTAAACATCTGGTTTAAGTTTTTTTATGAACGCAACTTTGAATAGCATTCCTTCAATTTCATCTCATCATTTAAAAACATTCAACTACATACAGATATGTTTGAAACAATTAGAATTTATGAATAATATTTTTGTTCAGATCTTTATTAAGAAAATGTATTTATTTTAAGTAAAATAGGTTAGTACAGCGAGTATCAAACTTTTTTGTAATAAAAAAGTAAATGTTTAAAAACACAGTAATAAAAAAAACACGCCATTATTCACAAGAAATATATATAGTAATAGATCATATACCGAAACATGACAATTGCCAGCTCTTCTTAAAAAAAAAGTCGAAGCGAAACAAAATTATACAAAGATAACAAGAATCATTTGAAATCTGGTAACAGTATTTTTCTATTCGATTATTCAATTAATTGCAAAGCCCTTGTAGAAATATTAACGTGTGAAATCGTATAATATACGCGCAATAACCCGCGACTTCGTCCGATCCATGTAAAGGACTTCAATAAATTATGTGTCATGGAAAAGCCAACATGGTTCCGTGAATCAGTTATCTAAATTTATATTTGATTTATTTTAGGTATCAGACAATTTATGCTTTAATTACTTACTTACTTATTAATTATAAATGTTAACTTGGAATAGGGCGATCCTGTCTGCACAAAAGGAGGGTAATAATTTTTCAGTGTAGATATGCATGCCTGTGTCTGTGGCCTAAACTCGAAAAATCTAGCCTAAACGAATTTTTTACGATTATGGTGTCATTAGATTTGTCTTAATTGTTTGAGTGACGTGTTATTTAATTATCTAAGTGCGATATCTATAATAAGGGAGCTTTTGCAATGATTATTAATAATTATATTTATGTTAATAGATTTTTATTACTCTGAATTCAAATGGAGACAATATTTATTTCATAAGAAAAAAATGTCTCTTGGCGTACAGCCATGGTTTTAATAATTTCAAATAAGTAAATAAATAGTTTTACTTGTTATAAATATTAATATTGCTTTAATAATTTCAAACTATTTTATGACATTATTTATTTAGTTATTTTAAATTCTATTTACGTATAAAATAAATACTAATGAAATGTCATTTGTTATCAGGTTTACCAGTCATTCATCTTACCGTGGTGGCGTCAGGTATTATGGACAGTACTCTTCGCGGGAATGGTGGTGGTCGCTACCGTCGGAAACCTCGTGGTCATATGGATCGTCCTCACCAACAAACGAATGAGGAGTGTCACCAATTATTTCTTAGGTATCAAGAAATTTCTCACTTCTATTCTCTTCGTATACTAGTATGAGAGCATTCCGTTGTGACAGCACTTACCATCACGTGTGTTTTACCTCTAAACTGAATATGTATACAACTTCAAAAAGTGTATCAATCTATTCATTCCATTTTATAGATTCAAACTGGACCATTTATTGTTTTTAGGTTACAAAATAACGTAGAAATATTGCAAACTTAACACTATAATCGTCTACCTTAATGGTGTCGTAAATAGTACTCTATTTATGTTGAAGTTGACTTTAAAATGACTTTGATCTAGACTCCAAATTATATATAGTCATTTTAAAATATAATGAGACAGAAAAGTAAATTCCTCAAATCAGATCAATCTCATTTAAAATTTAGCGACAAATACGATAAACTGGAAAACTATTAGAACGCTAAGACAAACGAATACCTATTTGATTCGATCTGTCACAAATCATTACATAGTATAAAACAAAGTCCCCTACCGCGTCTGTCTGTCTGTCTGTTCGCGATAAACTCAAAAACTACTAAACGTATTGTCATGCGGTTTTCACCAGTAGATAAAGAGATTCATGAGGAAGATTTTGATATATAATTTGTCAAGGATTTTTTTATGAATAAGGCGGGACAACGTCTGCCGGGCCCGCTAGTTACATATTAATTTTTTTTTTTTTCGAAAGATTCTAAATGTATAATGAAAGGGATTTATTCCAAACTTATGTAAAAACGAATATACGCTATTGTTTTCTATATAATTCGTATTTAATACAATTTTAGCAACTTGTAATAGGATACCAATATAATCCTCGATAAATCGTAAACGATCGAGATGTCTAGAAGTTACCCTTCTCTTAACACCCGTCACAAATTATATTGAACGACTATGAACAATTTTCGTTTTAATTCCCCAGTGAACCTGTCAGTTGCCGACGCGATGGTATCAACGCTAAACGTGACTTTCAACTTCACCTACATGTTGAATTCTGACTGGCCGTTCGGTGACTTCTACTGCAAGTTTTGTCAGTTCATTGCCGTACTCAGCATATCTGCGTCCGTGTTCACGCTGTTGGCTATAAGTGTTGACAGGTAAAACTTAATTTTATTCTCAAATAAAAGTCATTTATGGAAATTGAGAAGTCTGTTTCAAAATATAATTTATGAAATGCATTAGCAGAATAAAAATATAATTTCTCTCAAATACCTAGAGAATTGAATAAAATTCTTTGTATTATAATGAGGAAAATAACCTGTAAATTAAGAATTACATGTTTTATTTTATTCTGAATCAATTAGTTCGCAGCAAATGAACTATATCGTATAAATGATTATCAATACAATTTTAACGTAGAATAACTTTCAAATCAGCAGTTTAATCGAATAATCATAATAATCCTTTTAGTTACCTATAAAATATGTAATATGGATAGTCCATTAACCAGTTATAAGATTACAAAGCTGAACAAAACAAATCTTAAATAACTTTAACAGGGTTTGATAAAGTAGTGTACGCACGCCCAAATTACTGAATTAGTACTAACACTGTAGAATAGATGGCGCACGAGTCGTTTGATTTCGGAAAGAATGAGAATTAAATCAACGAAAGATGACTACTAGCCTACAATAAATATTATTAGATGACATCTATGATTTTATCAAATGAAAGGAATGGTTGAGAGAATGAGAAATAGCACAGTTTTCAAATGACTGTTTATTATAATATAACATGTGTAATACTTTTATATTAATAATTATAAATATATTAATAATTTACTAGATTTTCTTCATGATCAATATACAAATATTTTATAGAATAATCCATAATTACATATTACAAGGTTATTTATCTCTTAAATAAAGTTGAATATATAAGAATTTCGTAGACTGTGAAAACGGTCTGTGATAATTATTAATACTGAAAGATTAAAGGATATTCAATAAAATCACAGTTTTTTTGAATCAAGGTTTAACCTCATTTTTTCTAATTAAAATACGATCCGAATCCCTTCCCTATCCCTTTTTTATTTTTGAGGAAAATATTATGAAAGCGTTTTTTCTTTTATTAAAAAGTAATTTATTTAATACTTTGAATACATTTTAATTTCAACCCTAGTGTTGAATCAATTCTAAACATTGGATCATAAATTTAGAAATTAAATACTTAGATGAAATATTAATTGTTAATCCCTTATGAGAAAGTGAGTTGCTTTGTTTGTTACACATTGTTACGGGTACAATCATATAAGGTACTTTTCATCCACAAAAATGTACTTCCCGAATGGTATATATAATCAACATTGACGTGAGCAAAGCTACGAGCAAAAGCTAGTAAAGAATAAGCTAATTTTTGTAATTAATGTTATTTTATCTCGTAACAGGTACGTCGCAATTATGAGTCCCCTGCGGCCGAGGCTGGGTAAGAGAGCGACGCTTGGATTAACAGCCATGATTTGGGTCATAAGCTCTATTATCAGCAGCCCGAACCTTATATACTTCACCACGATTACCGACTACTTGCCTGATGGAACTGTTAGGTCAGTTACTTTTTTTTAAAGATAAATAGTTCACTTAACGTATTGGTAAACACAATTATACGAGGAGTTTTATTTATAACCAATGTTCTTAGTTATGTTAAGTTGATCTAAACTGATTTCTGATCGAAATTTTCATATAAACAATGTTTATTGCTACTTTAAATGCAATAGTTTACATTTACGTACATCTATCTTCTCTATAACATAAATTCCATTAGTTATGTTAAACCGTGAACCACAAAAAGACTGGAGTCCTGATATTTCATGGTCATCGGTGAAGGAAACCACAGGGGTACACATATTCATGCATGCCTCACTCTGGACGTTCGCTGACAGTTCGAGCCCTATTTTTAAGCGATCTGTGGTAGGAACAGCGTCGTATTGTGGCCCTGGCGATGGGAGATGGACCTCTTGCTGCTGAGTGTAGTGAAAGGAGTGCTAGTGCAAGAAGTTTATCATCGGTAAGGTCGATGGAAGAAGGAGGTGTTATGTGCACGTCCTTTTTCTTCTACAGCCAAACCTGGGAAGTTGCAACAGGGGGACCATCTTCCCATTACACAAATTAGGCAGGCGGGGAGACGGCTGGTGCGTACTTGGCTGCCTCCTGATTAGGCCGTAATTAATCCATTTAACATGTAGTGAATATAATAACAGTGTACAATAAAATTAATAAATTACGGCATATATGTCTCTAATGTCAATACACATCATTAGAAAAAGATCATTAGAAACACAGTTTAAAGGCAGATAAATAATTATTTTATTCATTTTCCATTATTATACAAAATAAAAATATATATTCAAAAGAATACTGCGGGGATTTTTTTATTCTTCCCGAATAAACTAAAATGATTTACACGGACTCGACAAAAAGGTTCACTTGAAGGACTTCATTTTAAAATATTCTCGGCGTGGTTTCCTACTAGAATATCTACGCTTTGATGTTGGGATCAAAGTCGATGCTTGAGGTTTTGTCACTTACGTTAAACAAGTTTATAAGTAGTGTATATCATATATGGGAACGGATTGTGAACATTTTTATATGTTTGATTACTTGGTAAAATTCAAAAAGGCTTAATAGTGCAACACAATAGTTGTATAATTAACTGTATTTGGTAGCAGTTTATCGATTTGATTCCCGAATTTACTGAAAATATGTTATCTGTAAAAAAAGTGGTTTTATTTTTGGTAACCAATCTAGATTATTATTGTCATTTTCGAGTAGGTTATTAATAATATTACAAGTTTCTTGTGATACTTTTCATATTCTAACAAGATGTGACCCCCTTGTTAGATCATTCCAAGGAGATTTTGATACCTTATCAAAATATACAAATTAAACTTTCGATGCCCATATCAAAATGTCTCCATAGTAAGTGGTTATAGTAGACGGAAAATTAATAATATTTAGTAAGTTATTGAATAAAATAAGTAAGATAAAAATTTATTTTTATAAAGTGAATAAACCCGTTGTGTAATGAAAGGGAAAAGTATCGTCATTTACGTACGATTAAACGGCATCAGAATTGTTTTTTTTTTCTGAAATGTTTTTACGCTATGAACTAACGATTTGAACGATACTCAAGTGATAAATGCCAACTTGGTAATTATGGGACACTCTAATATATAGAAAAATAAAATACACTTCCTTTGGGCCCCAATTATCAAAACTACTAAGTATATTTATATAAGACTATGATCATTTTTGAGGAATTTACGGTAGATGGTTTTAGACTACTTACTTTCTTAATTCTATTGACCTTTTGTTTTTTTTTTTAATCAATATTTATTTAATACGCAGCGAAGCAGGTGCTAATAAACTAGTGAACCAATAAAGTATTACTACATGTTCAAAAAATCAACAAATGCGTAAATATACTACCTATAACAACCGGAAGCACATCGATTGCGCCACGGTACCGCCCGCCGGAAGTACTAGTACAGTTGTAGTACTAATGTCTAATGCTGCCGCCGGAAGTGTCGCCATAGCCAAGCCAAGCCATGCAACTACCCCACCCGCCAGTAGCGCCATCTAGCCAAACGTAAGCCACGCCTTGCGGTGGGGTAGGGATAATATAATTAATTAATAGCTTCTGCCCACGACTTCGTACGCGTGGAATAGTTATTTTGGGCTAACACGCAGCGGAAGCTCTCAAAAAGAAAAAAAAACCCGATTTTAAAACATTCTTCATTGTTGCTCCGCTCCTATTGTTCTTAGAGTGATGGTATATAGCCTATGACATTCACAAATAACGTGACTTTCTATTGGTAAAAAAATCGGTTTAGTACTTCCTGAGATTACCCCCTACAACGTCACAACGTCACAAATTCACAAACTTTACCTCTTTATAATATTAAAATAATAATATAATTAATTAATAGCTTCTGCCCACTACTTCGTACGCGTGGAATAGTTATTTTGGGCTAACACGCAGCGGAAGCTTTCAAAAAGAAAAAAAACCCGATTTTAAAACATTCTTCATTGTTGCTCCGCTCCTGTTGTTCTTAGAGTGATGATATATAGCCTATGACATTCACAAATAACGTGACTTTCTATTGGTAAAAAAATCGGTTTAGTACTTCCTGAGATTACCCCCTACAACGTCACAACGTCACAAATTCACCAACTTTACCTCTTTATAATATTAAAATAATAATATAATTAATTAATAGCTTCTGCCCACTACTTCGTACGCGTGGAATAGTTATTTTGGGCTAACACGCAGCGGAAGCTCTCAAAAAGAAAAAAAAACGATTTTCTTCATTATTACTCCGCTCCTATTGGTCTTAGCGTGATGATATATAGCTTTAAATTAGTTTGTTGACAGATAGCTATAGTACCGACTGTTATAGATTTCTCATAGATGAGAAATTTCAGTTCAAAAGTTCAGTTTATTTTATGATGCACGTGTTTTATTAATTCATAATTTTAATTCAACATGTAATAACTGAGCCACAGCAACGCGTGGCTGGGTCAGCAAGTGTTCCGTATTTATGAAACTATTCATTTGTGTGTGTTTTATTTTTATTTACTAGTAATAACAAGTATTTTACATCTCTTTTATTTTTTGTATTCTTTTTTCACAAACCAAAAACCTCATGTCCGATTCTATTCTAAATTTTCTCCCTCCCCCCAAACACAGGCTGGCAACTTGCGACTCCCCCGGTGTTGCTAGTGTCTATGGATGTCGGTGATCACTTAACATCTGGTGATCCCAGGTGGGTCACGAGAATGTGGGTTCGTTTGGCCCTATGATATAAAAAATATGTGTCTTTACGAAAATAAAACATAGAACTTCAATTACATTATAAAGTTCAAAATCGAATCATCGAAACGGTTCGACATGAAGTTTTGTAACCAATTAAAACATAGTATAGAAAAGGTCGAATCTATTTGTGTCAGATCACGCGAGTGTCAAACAAATTTTTATTATTGTTCCATATATAGGGACTCCCACACAAGTTTACATTTTATTACATCCGTTAAAGTGTTCAGGACGCAAATATTTCACATCACTTAACCGATGTAATTTCGCTGAAAACAGCAATCGTTTCGTGGTACATTAAGATAGGGAATAGTGTATTGGTCGGGCCAAACAATAATACTTCCAAAAGGTTGTCTCCTTGTTTGATTTTATCCTTACATATACTTAAGTGGAAGTGATTACGAAATAGGTATTTTATGGTTCGAAAGATAATTTTAGCCTTTACAAAAAACAATGTGTTAAGTCGCATGTGTGTCAATAGATGGTGCTGTATAGTTTGTTTGCATAGTTGTATCGCGGTGTGAAAATTATTGCCACAGTAATTACCCTACGAGTGCCGATTTCAAATTCTACTCAAGACATCAAAAAGAAAACAGCAAACTACAAAACGATACATTAAGAGAGTCATAGTTACGACGCCGTTGACGGTCACAGTTATCTATTGATCACTGATCATTATTCTCACGTGCAAAACTTACAGTGGAAATTACGAGGTTCCCTCGTTCAAGCGACCCGCATTCGGAGTGACCTGTATGAGTGTCCGGAACATCCACTTGTCACCACTTAATAATATCAGCACATATGATTCCTATTACGCCTAGATATTGCATAGATGGCATGCACCGTGCAGTCCGTGTCACAGGACGCGGGCACTATTTAGCTAAGTTCGATCACTGTAAGTAACCACGCGCTATGCCCTATAAATATATCAATGCTTCATGCAAAACAACCCGATAGAAGAACCGCCAGTAGATACAATGGAAACATTCAAATATTACCTATTACATATTTTTCATAGACGACGCCAAACCGCCGTCTATACCTTTATGTAAAAGACATTTACTTATTTATTTATTAAACAGTGTTTCAGAATTTCACCTTTTAGCTGGCATAAAATTGAAATTGGCGCCAACTTCAAAATATACTAAAACATTCAGAGAAAAATAGGCATCCAACAATGAAAACTCCATACAAAATCGAATCCGTACATACGGGTTGAATACAGAATCACCTTTTTGAAGTTGGTTAAAAATGGCAATAGGTAATATGGAGAACCTGAGCCCGGGAAACATTGAAAACGTAGTGCTTACTATCTACTTATAAAAAAAACACTGGCAGATGCATCAGTCACGCCTTGCTATAATTAAGAAAAAAAAATTATGCAGAACCTTCTTTCTGAAGTTGGTTAAAAATGGCAATAAGTCAAATGCGGAACCTCCTTTTTAAAGTTGGTTAAAAATGGCAATAAGTCACATGCAGAACCTCATTTTTAAAGTTGGTTCAAAATGGCAATAGATCAACCAAATCAAAATTTAACGATAATCTAGATCGGTCTAAAAAATCCGCATCGAATGGTAACAATCCTATGCAAATATACTCAGTAGTTTTGAAACGATTGAACCTCAAAAGAGCGGTTTTTTCATTATATGTCAAGATACACTCATCAAAAAAGTCTAAGCAACATGTACTAATTTAAATTTTAGGATGGTTCTTCACATTATAACGTTGTATTTTATTTTTAAAATAATATCTTTAGGGTTCTATGATGTAAAAATAACAGCTGTTGTCTTTATAAGTTCTTTTAATAACAGAAATGAACAATATTAGAATATACTGTAGAAACTAAGATACATAAAAAACTAAACTTTTCTTAAAAATGAAATTTCTAAAGAAAATGTATTTATTGTGAAAGAATAGAACAATTTAATACAAAGTTGGGCTCCTCTGCTATTCAGAACTTGTCGGCAACGATTATTCATTGAATTAATGAGACTGTTTATGTCATCTTGCGGTATTCGCTTCCAATGGAATTGTAGCAAATCCTTCAGCTGTTGGGTTGTTGTCGCTCCGTCCAAGTCCTTCAAAACACGTCTCTGGAGCATGTCCCATGCGTGCTCGATGGGGTTGAGATCTGGCGATTGTGCAGGCCAGGGCAATACCCGGATGTTCTCCGTTGCAACTTCACTGGTTCGCCGAGCTGTATGTGAACGCGCATTGTCATGCATTAACCTAAAATCGGAGCCAAAGGTTTGTGCAAATGGGTAGACATAAGGTCTGAGAATATCCTCTATGTAATTTTCAGCATTCATGTTTCCATTTACAAAAACGAGCTCAGTTCGCCTGTTCTTCATAATACATGCCCATAACATAACTGTTGAGCCGCTGTATGGATGAACTTCCTGAACGCATCTGAGCCTTTCAGTATTTCCGGGCCGACGATACACTCGCACCCTTCTTGTATCAGGCTTAAACCCGAATCGCGACTCATCGGAAAACATAATTTTATCACATTGTTCCTGGGCCATGTTATGCGTTCTCTACACCATTCATATCGACGAGCGCGATTCCCGTGACGTATCGGTGGACACCTGATTGGGCGTCGAGCTCGTAGGCCGTACTCATGCAGTCGATTTCGCACAGTTTGAGGACTTACATCAACACCACTTGAAATTTGTAGCCTCAAACTTATCTCTCGAGCGGTTAACATCGGCTGGCGTCTTGCAATCAGTTGTATGTACCGGTCTAGCCGAGTGGTTGTACTCCTTTTACGGCCTGGATGCTGTTCAGCGGGTTCTCCTGTATTATTGTAGCGCTGCCAAATACGACAAATAACACTTCTATGAATGCCAAAATGTCGAGATACCTGAGATTGATTACTTACCGCTTGCAACATCCCTACAGCTCTTTGCATTTCATCTGCCATCAAATAACGTCGTTTCATGACGTAAAGAATATCTAACAATTCAATTTTGTCGCTAACTTTATTTAAATGGTTGGTAAAATTATAAAATCAAGACTAAGTGTAGCAATTAAAACGCACTTAAATTCAAACAAATTCGCAGTCATTTGAATTTTATGAAAAAACAAAACAAAATCAAATTTTTTTTTACAACCAGCCAGTATGTCATCAATAACAAAAAAGTTTACTTACCTACGCACTTTGTTTGAGTAAATAGTTAGAAATTAATTAATATAAATGGTAAAATTTGTAATATCACGCATGTTGCTTAGACTTTTTTGATGTGTGTAGATTCGCCGGATAGTGGGATCAAGCATCACGTCAAACGAGTTTTGATGTCTAAAGGCATTATTGTAGAGTGGATCAATATGTGAAAGATGGTGATGTCTGAAAATAACACCCATCTCTGTGTATCTGCCAAAAACGAATATAACTATCATGTATTTTTATAGAAATATGTATTATGAAAAGATAAACTAGATGGATTTTCTTGCCGGTTCTTCTCGATGACTGGATTGCTTTTCCAACCGGTCGTAGTTTTGACGTCCATATGCGCCTTCTCAAGGCCTAAATTCAATAAAGTTGTTTTGATTAAATTTGATGTATACACATAAAGTTTTTAAAAATAAGATTTACCGGACAAAAAAATGGCATCAAAACCTAACCTATAAAACTATATGAGTACTTTCAAGATTATAATCTGTTACAAAATGTTTATATTAGATATTTACCGAGAGCAAAACAACTTTGATGTAAAAATTTGGATAATCGTAACTAAAATGTATTTGTTTCAGGCGAGTGTGTTATTCAAAGTGGCCAGACGGTATTATGACGAGGTCTCATATGGAATATGTGTGAGTATTAATTGAATTTTACAATAGTCTAAATAATTTTCAGCCAGATAAAATATATACCGTGCGGATATATTGTGCCAAAGTAGCAGCCGGGGTAACCAAGAAATTAGATTTAATTGGCCTATTTTAATTGTTAGATTATGCCAAAATATATGAATATGATAATCTTAATCCCAAATTAAGAGTTTACAAAATAAACAAAACATACAAGTGAATCCGTATGCGCAAAAGTTCCATTTTGTCATATAATTTGGGTATTAAAAAAATATTTTCATTCATTCCGTGCCCAGTACTTAGCGTAAACCCGGGTAGTGACTGACCGTTTTTTGTTCTAGTTAGCGTTAGTAACGTTTTTTATTTTATTAAAAGAGATAGTTGTCACACTAAGTCTTATATCGCGGGACGCTTTACAAACAGACAGTAACAATTGAACAGACTCACAACTATTATAGTTGTACTGTGTTGGAGTCGCACCTAGAACATTTAATGTAGCTGCAGAGGGGCGAGATGGTTATTCAACGTATTGTGTCATCTGCCTTACACCAATTTTGGCGTTTATATATACTTTTTGTGGGTTAAAATTAATTTTTTGTGCGCCCCCTGAAAGTTTGTGAACCGATTTTTTTTTTTTTTAAAAGACCGGCTTGGTTTGTTTTTTTGGGTTTTTTTTTTGAGTTTTTTGAATAATTTTTGATTTGAATGTTCGTGACTCCTTCTTTTTGGGCTTTTTTCTTTGGAGAGCCGTGTTTTTATAAAAGTTAAAAAAATGTGTATTACATTTTGATGTTTGTGTTGTGCGTTGTTTGTTTTGTTGTTTTTGTTTTTGTTTTGTAATTGTTTTTTTTTGTTTGGTTTTTTTTTTTTTGAATAAAATGTTTTCTGATCAAAAAAAAGTTTCCAAAATTACTTAGATCGTCTAGAGGCAGTGTTTTTTTTAAAAAAAAAAAACCGGTTTTAAAAGGAAGCTTTTCAGGGGGCGTCGCAAAAAATTTAATTTTTAACGACCAGCCTAATATATATATCTCTTTATATATAAATTTCTTCTGTACGTGTGTATGTCACTAAACTCCTCCTAAACGGCTGGACTGGTTTTGATGAATTTTTATGGAGATTAAAACCGCAGCGCCACTTAGCGGGTCCAATAGTGAATCTAAACCATTCTCGGATCCACTGGAACTCGCACACAAAATTACATCAAAATCGGTTCCGCCGTTTAGGAAGAGTTCAGTGACATACAGACGTACAGAAGAAATTTATAAATAAAGATTAGGGTGTGCCAAAAAAAGACGCACATTTTCGTACTTAATTTTGTTGCAAGTTTGATGTGTTAACGAATTTGCACCAAAGTATTTGTAAATTTCAAAACTATATAACAAATCAAATATTGAAGATAGAAATTCGACTCAATACATTTTTGTGTACGAAATTTAATAATAAAAATGATTCATTAATTCGTTTATTTTTAAAATAATTTTATCACAGTTTGCAGGTCAAAAAAGTAATAAAAACCATGTTTCCCATGTTATTTACATCGAAAAACTTTAAGTTCGATGGAGAACCTCTTAGAATTGTAATTTTGAGCTCCCCTTTTAATAGGAGCTTTGTTGGGACATCTGAGATATTTTGGGCTGAAAACAAAAAAATATCGTCGTTTTTTGGCACACCCTAATATATATATATATATTATGTATATATATATATATTATATATATATTATATATATATATATATATATATATATATAAACCCGTAACCACTAATGACGATGCCAATGGGAATAACGTTTTCCCCGACATATATATATAATAGGCGAAAATAAAACAGTTAAGTAACTTTCCTATTCTATTTGTCAAGCTGATTTTAATTTTTTAAGCTATTTAAAAACTTTGTTAAAAACGGTTGAAAAGATACATATCTTTAAAGTTTGGCTCGAAAGGGCATAGAAGTTCTCATTTTGGGTACTAATTAAACTCATTGATACCCAAGTGAATTCCTAAAAAGAAACGCGTGTTGTTTGTAGTCAATACAATCGTATTCCTGTTTTATCCCTGCGTAATAGAACTAGAGTATATATTTTAACGTCAACCAATCTGTATCTATCACAGCCATGTTACTATATTTTAATATATTCCATAAATGAAACATTATAAGACCTAGGAGAGCCTTCTAAAAGTACCGAAATTCGTAAATATTTCAGCCGTTTTCCGAAGTCCAGCAAACAAATTTAACTAACACAATAAATTAATCAGAAACAAAGACAGCTAAATTCCTTCACATTTTAACTTTATGTAAAATAAGAATGAAAATCTGTTTTATTTGAAAGAAGAAACAGGAGAATACGAAATTATGATTTTGTCTATTTCATAATTAGTCCGAACTTTATTTGATAATTCGAGCAGAGTGTGACAGTAATAGATAACTTATTCTTGGAATTTTTACAGACCTCGTTTCTTCTTAAATTCAACACACAACTTAACTTATAATTTAAACTAATGATCGAGAGGTACAAGGAACTACAGTTCTTGTCAATGTTTTCGGCCGCTTGGACGCCCTAAGTTCGAGCTTGCGAATAGTATAGAGTCATTCAAAACAAAGTTAAAATAATATTATATAAATATAAAACTGCCAGTTATTTTTCTTAAATTGTCTCACTGTTATACATGTAATGTAATACGTATTTATACATAAATTTGTCTTATGCGCATCTATATTCAGTACGGTCTAAAAGGTTGGCTATGACTGTACTAGAAACCATCGAATGTATGATTGTTTTAATAAAATTGAAAGATATGTATATCAGAAGAAAGAGCTTACAGTTTAAAATAAGTCTAGAATATAAATAATTATAAGCGAAACGTAAATACGTTTGGATTATCATGCTGAGTCATCGTTCCTTTGTATTTTTGCAAGTCATTTATCAAAACGATTTTTAAAATGAATCACGTAATATGTAAACATATACATGTTATTGTTTAAAATCGATTAACCTTGATACTTCACTTTTTTATATTATAATTTATTTACACTCATATCACACACATTTATCACATCTTTCTTGTAGTTTATTTTTCAGTGTTGTTTTACATGATACACAAAATATAAGAATACATTGCTCTAATACCTGCAGTAATATTCACACACTATTTATTCCATTCAAAGAAGAGCATTTGCACGCCTACACTCGTGTAACCATAGATCACGCTACCATGATCTGGCGGTGAGTTTCGCTCCCGCAGACATGCCGCGAACCCTTTCGTTAGCGGCTCTATTTTCTGGAGTGGAGCTCTCGAATACACTGCTAGTGCGATACAGCGATTTATTTTCTCTTATTTTTCTAATTTAGTGAGCTTAGTTTAGTCAAATTGATAGATACAGAATACATGTTGGAGTTCGTGAGACACATGTGCTGGTATAAAAGCTTAGGTAGTTAGAAATATTCAGGTATTTGCATCGAAGACAACAGCCCAAGCCGAGGTTTGGCTTCTTTGGTACCCTTGAACTTCTTGCCATAAGCGCTCGCCACATTACTCTGTTGAAGGTCCATCAGGCCAACAGTCAGTGTTAGTCAGTACGAAATAAAAACTGGTTAATCACCGAAAGTAATTTTAAATCACACCTTTTATTTATATTAGGCACATAATTATCTTCTTACCGTTATTCCACCTAACTAAGGTCGGCACAAGTTTTTCTCTTCCACTCTCCTCTGTCAGATTTCATCTCAATATTCATACTTTTTATACATACCTAGGCATATAATTCTTCACATAATCCATCTTTATTAAAGTCTTCCTCTACTCCTGTATCCATTCCACCTTTATTATGTCTTCTTCTATACATATAATAATGTAAATTTCACACGTTGTGTCTTTACTTTTTAGATGTTTGTGAAAAAAATTGTTGCAGGTGTCTTCCAATAAGTAATAAAATACATTTCAATCGTTTTTAGAAATGTCTGTCAGTGTATATGTTTGTTTGAACACGCATCACTACTGAAATACTACGTTCAGGATAAAATTATAAAACATATCCCGGAGTAACATTTAGTCTTGGTTTCATTAAAATCGGTTCACTCTTTCAAAAGTTGTTGTAATAAAAAGACTTCTTACATTCGGATGATTTTATTAGCCACTGTTTTTTATATTAGGTTCCCCGCGAAAGGACTCGTGGGTACAGCTAGTTAGTTACCTATAACTTTGAATTTGTTAATACACTACTAACCACTCATGATTTCATTCGTGTTTTAGTTTTGTTTAATTAAAATCATTACATCATCATCATCCATTACATAGTATAAAACAAAGTCGCCTACTGCGTCTGTCTGTTCGCGATAAACTCAAAAACTACTGAACGGACTTGCTTGCTGTCTTCGCCAGTAGATAAAGTGATTCATGAGGAAAGTTTTGGTATATAATTCAAGATTTTTTTATAATCAGAGCGAGAGAACGTCTGCCGGGCCCGCTAGTTAAACATAATTGATGTAGCTCTCTATCAGTGAAAACAAAAATCACAATCGGATCAATACTTCTGGAGATTATATAGACCATACTAGCGGGCTCGGCGGACGTTGTCCCGCCCTGATTATAAAAAAAATCTTGACAAATTATATTCTTAAACCTTCCTCATGAATCACTTTATCTACTGGTGCAATCCGCATGAAAATCCATTCAGACAGACAGACAAACGTGGCAGAGGACTTTGTTTTATAATATGTACTGATGTTTCTTCTAAATTATTGTTTTCTTTAGAGTCTGGTCCCGATTAATCTATACATATAAAATAATGTAAATCTCACGTGTCTGTACTTTTTCTATTTTTGTGAAAAAAATTGTTGCAGGTGTCTAGGAATAAGTAATAGAATACATTTCAATCATTTTTTAAAATGTCTGTCTGTTTGTTTGTATGACAAATGGTAAAGTACTGGGTTTACAGTAAAACCTCACCAATAAATTATGAAGCATATCCTCGAGAATGAGTAATAAAATACATTTCAATAATTTTTAGAAATGTCTATCTGTCTGTCTATCTGTCTGTCAGCTTGTATGGACACGCATCGCTGTTAAAGTTCTGGTTTCACAATAAAACCTCAGCAAGAAAATCATAAAGCATATCCTCGAGTGAAACTTAGTCTTTGTTTCATTAAAATCGGTCCACTCTATCAAAAGTTATTGTAATTTGAATTACGGCTGGAGTTAATTAAGTACGAGAGAAAAGTAGATAATGTATTCAGATGATTTTATTAGTCACTGTTTCTTTATTTTAGGTTCCACGCGGACGGAGTCGTAGTCACAGCTAGTACTTTATATGTATTTATATACGAAGTTGAACCCCAACTTACATGAATTCGACTTACACGGTTGTCCTTCGGTCTCCCCTATCGCAAAAGTCTAGGGTATTACTGTATTTCAAATGCACCCAGATGTTCTCGTGATGTTATAGGTCGCCGTCAGATGTCACTGATTTACTTTAAAGCAGCAAATAACCATAAAATCTGAAAACTTTGATGTGATTCGAACCAAAAGTCCTTTGAATCTATTTATCTTCCGGTACAAGAATATAACCACAGCGGTAGGCTCTGTTTTATCATGATATTATAGGTAAGACTTTATTTTGTCTGCCTATCCTACATAAAAACAATAACGGTTAAATTATGAAGTTAATTAAACAATATTGGTATGTAACTACAAAGTGAATGTTATTCTCATTACATTAGTGCATAGTTTTCGATCTGCGGTTTTCAATTCTAAGATGACAATAACAATCATTGACGTCCATAGATGGCGCTACCAGTATAATTAATCGCGCTATGGTTACGTGTTTTTTATGATAGTGTATCCTCGTCGTGTTATTACTATCGCGAACAATCAGGTTTTCCTGCCCGAATGCATGTATTACTCAATTTTTGTATTCCGTCATGTCCTATTGGATATGATGGTCCAGGAATTAAAATTGTATAACTTATTACTAGGCTCGTGTGCCTTTTACGGGTAACTTGAAGGCTATGCAACAAATTAATTTAATAAAGAGACAAGAAAAGCGCTTAACCAGAGATATCACGAAAACAATAAATAATAGGTCTTTCTTTACCTATGAAATTGCCGTTCTGCAGTACTGGCCATTTCAAATCAAAATAATTTTTGTTTGGCTGAGAATTCTAATTTCAAATTAATTTTATTTTAAAAACATGGAATTCTTTTTCCAAAAATAGTCATTTGTTTATTGATTAGTGTTACATTTTCATCGCATTTCAATCTTTTTTGTCATCATGGATACGTTAAAAATTCGAGTAATTATGGAATATGAGGACCGTCGTGGTAGCAACGCGGCACAAGCGGCACGCAACATCAACGACGTTTACGTACAGCTAACACTACAAACCAACGCACCACCTGTTATTGGTTTGCTCGCTTCCGTTCTGGGAATTTCGACCTGAAAAATGAACCTCGCGGTCGTCCGAAGACTTTGGTCGACAATGACGAACTAAACGCGATTGTGGAAGCTGATGATACACAATCTACGGCTGAATTAGCAGCAGCTTTCGACGTTAGCGTCAAAACAATATTGGTCCATTTGCGTCAAATTGGCAAGGTAAAAAAGCTTGACAAATGGGTGCCCCACGAACTCAATGATCGCCAGCGCGAACTACGCGTCGAGACGTGCCTTGCACTGCTCAACAGACACACAAATGAAGGAATTTTGAACCGCATTGTTACCTGCGATGAAAAATGGATTCTGTTTGATAACCGCAAGCGCTCAGCAAGTTGGTTGGATCCTGGTTCAGCACCTAAACAATGCCCTAAACGAAAACTTACCCCTAGAAAAGTGATGGTCACTGCTTGGTGGTCTAGCGCCGTTGTGATTCATCACAGCTTCTTACCAAACGGGGTGAGCATTACTGCAGATGTGTACTATGAAGAACTGAACACAATGATGGAGAAGCTGGCACATCTCCAACCAGCATTGGTCAATCACTCGTCTCCGCTGCTCCTGCACGACAACGCGCGACTTCATACTACACAGCAGACGGTCTCCAAGTTGCAAGAACTGGGGTTGGAAGTTCTCCGTCATCCGCCCTACTCACCAGACCTTGCGCGTACAGACTACTACTTTTTCCAGAATTTGGATAACTCTTTGGCGGGAAAAAAAGTTCAATACCCGAGAGGCAGTAAAAAATGCCTTTGAAGAATTTGTTGCCTCCCGTCTAGCTGATTTCATTAAGAAGGCCATCAATAAACTGCCACTGCGTTGGCAAAGATGCATTGATTGCATGGGTGATTACTTCGATTAATACAAATAAAAAATACATGAAAAAAATTCGTTTAAATTTTTTTATACAAAACTGCAATTTCATAGGTAAAGACCTAATATATGACCATTTCAAAAGCATTCCGATTCTCTCACATATTCGTTGTGAGTTGTCTGTAATCTTATACCTTTAAACGAGCAATTCTTGTATATTTCTACATCTGTATATAATTCTCGGAAACGGCATCAACGATTTTAATGAAATGAAATGAGAATTTTCATAGAGTGAATTGATTGTTGACCCGCTGGTTATACATATATATACATAAATATATGTTTATATATATATATATCCATATATTAATTTTCTACAAATATTTAAATTCATTATTATTATTTTTTATATCATAGGAGGCAAACGAATAGGTGGGTCACCTGATGTTAAGTGATCACCACCGTCCATAGACACTTGCAACACCAAGGGAGTCGCAAGTATACATTAATTACTTTTTATAAGTAAGTCAGTTACTCCAAGTTTTAATCGACTTGTACAATCCTGCACTCAGTTTTGCCTGCGTTAATTTAGATTTAACCTATCCTTCGTGAACAGTACTTTTTACGATATAATGTCTTATAAATCCATGAATGTCGACCGCACGTTTGAAAAAACATGACTCATTGTCACGTTCCGCCTGAGCCGAGCGTGCAAGCGAGAGCGCGGAACAAGCGATAAAGGGACGCGATCAGCCTAAGTGTTCGGATTATAACACATCTATTTACATTTAGAATGATTGTATTTAATTCATAAAAGTATGCAATTCTTCATCAATGTATTCTTATGACGTTATCACGTTAAATTATCGTCCGTAAACCGAATTTACAGACAACCAATTTTTTCTGGGTAAAATGAACTCTATGCCCCTTTCTTTACTTCTGAGAATGTCTATGCATAATTTAATGATGATCATGTAAATAAACAAACATTCGTAACTATAATACGGATATCATTTTATCCATAACATCAAATAGACGGATTTTATAATAACAAACATCGATATGGTATTTTTTATATATGTTTATACTGTTATTAAAAATATTTTTAAGGCAACTCTGTTTCCAGCGAAACTCACGCACATGAATCCATTACACTGACAAAACGCTGTCTGTTAAACTGATATTCTTAAGAAATATTATTTATTTATTCAAATGTATTGAATCGCGGAAATCGAAAACGGATTCCAGACAGACATTATACAGTAATATTTTATATATATCGTGAAATTTGTGTAACTTTGGAGATTTAGGGTATGTAAAATGAAGACGACCGTAACTGATGAAAGATGTTTAATACGTATTTATACCTAAACCTGTGTACTACACAAATATATTCAAAGCGATCAAAAAGCTTAGCGAGGCCAGTAAAGTTAATATAGAGGAGCACATTATATTAAAGAAGGATGTATACTCACTTTATTTGAAAGTCAAGTGACTCCTGCGGACTACGTGTGTAACTGTGCAGTATACTTCAGTATATCGGCCGCGACCTAAAAAGATAAATAAAAAACATTACGACACTTCCTAGCCTGATGGATATTACCACCATATGAAAGTACAATTATTACACTAATATCTACCATAAAGAAACGGAACTCGCACGGTCCAGTTAAATGCTCGAATGGTGTGGTGAAAAACACGCACCACATAAAGAATGTAACAAAAAGTAAATTAACAATTTTTCTTTTCTTTCATTGACAATCCTAACTTTTTCTAGATTCTATCTTCTAGATTATTACCATTATTGTCGAATAGGTATTACAAGTCTCTTGTGATCATTTCAATGTTCTAACATAATGGTGGCTCCCTTGTTAGAACTTTCCAGGGAGTTTTTATGGTATTTCGAAATTCATACTCCGTGGTATTGTTTTCTATTCACTTCACTTGTGCACGATAATGGAACTATATTATGTAAAACGCCACTGATATTACTAAATATAGAGTTAAATAACAAGATTATGAATAAAAGCCACTACATTACAGACTGAACCTCCCAAAAAGTCCGAATATGATTTGTTGCACTTCCACGTTGTAACTACTCAACTAATGATAAGATGAAGGTTACCACAGGGTACCTCTCATCAGCAAAAATGTACTATCCCCGGGGAATAGTTCAAATGTAGATTAATGCAAGTAAAAACTAGTATTTATTTACAGCAATATTAATAATTATTTATGTCAGCATTGTTCCGCAGATCTATACTACTATGCAACTTTTCCAGATATAACGTGGTGTTTATGGTGCTGACGTATTTCTTACCGATAATGGCGATGACTTACACATATTCAAGAGTCGGTATCGAACTCTGGGGATCGCAATCCATCGGGGAGTGCACTCAGAGGCAACTAGACAACGTGAAAAGCAAACGGAGGGTGAGTTAATTAACCGACACACTGAAGTATTTAAAATAACCTTTATATAAATAAGAATGTTATACAAAATGTGTGCTGTATATTTTTTTGATCTTCTCTCTTGTTCTCTAAGCTGTCCTAAATCCACCGAAAGCTAAATACCTATATGTGAAGAATAGACGCTTCTTTTGTTCCAAATAATCCATGAAATAAATAATCGAAAGTTTCGTAATTGTCTGCTTTACATTCGATAAAGAAAAGAATTCAATACAAAAAAGTAATTCCTGAAAAAGAATTATCGTAAAGAAAATTAAGTAAGTATTTTATTTCCAATTTTTAGATCAGCACTCGCTAATTAAGCGGTAATTGGCTATCTTCAGCGCGTCCATATTTCTTTTGATAAACTTGATTTCCCTTAAGGCCCTATTAGATTCAATATTAAGATGGACTGCGTGATTTACTTGGACTCGATATAATAATTCCATTATAATCCCGCGCTGATAGGCTTTGCATTATTTCATTACATTTCATGACTCATGTTTTTATTAGATCTTTTTTTAATTCGTTACCTTCATCAATTATTGAATACGTAGAAAGCAACTTACAAGTAATATGTTTGATAAAATATTCATAAGGGTTTCTATGACAAGGGAAGAAGTTTCCATGATAGTTCAAGATCAAATCTACAATATATCTGAAATTCTCAAATTTCAGTTTTTCAGTCATCCCACTTAAGCATTTTTTTTTTAAGTGTAACGGATTTAAGATAAATTTTTGAAACATAATGCGGTGTGCATAATACCGTTTTATAATTTCAGGTTGTCAAAATGATGATCGTAGTTGTGGTGATTTTTGCTGTGTGCTGGCTGCCGTTCCAAGTTTATTTCGTGGTGACCTCCAGTTACCCGGAATTGATAGACTCTCCTTACATACAAGAGGTGTATCTCGGTATATACTGGCTTGCTATGAGCAATTCGGTTTACAATCCTATCATCTATTGCTGGATGAATTCGAAGTAAGTGTATATTATATTCGTAATGGATAACTAAGCTCTAATACTAAAGTGTAAACTAATAAACAAGGATGCAATAAGAAACGTATTATCAATCCACAGGTTGAAATGCTGTAACGTGAATAAAGACCACACATTTTTTTATGTCATAGAAGGCAAACAAAGAGGTGGTTCACCCGATGTTAAGTGATCACCACCGACCAACACCAGGGGATTCGTAAGTGTTGCCAGCCTGTGTTTGGGGTGAGGGGTGGGGCGGAGGAGGCAGGAGGTGGGGAAGTAGGGGGAGGGGAGGTGGTCTTCCGGCGCTCTCACTGACCGAGTGGAACGCAACAACGCAAGAACTATTACTTCACATCGGTTTTCTATGAGAGGGTAGTATTACCCTGGCGAGCCGTAATGTACCAATTAAAGAACCCCCAACAAGCGATACGCAGCTGGAATTATAAATAATATTGATCCCCTGACTTATTGAAGGGATGACGGCCCAATGGATAACGTATTCGGACACCACATCGATCGAATTATGGAAGAAGGAAAGAGCTTTCAGTGAAGAAAAACGTAGTGATAGCATAGTGGTAGACCTTATCTAAGCCCAGCTGGTTAGCTTTTATTTAGTGTTCCGGCAACTGCACTTGAAAACTAATCCCCTTCTAAGTATAGCGTGTTTACCCATCTAAGACCACATCATAATTTACTATCTGGTGAGAGTGTGGCCAAACGCCTATAACGCATTAGAAAAACTTGGAGCCACGCAAAAACCTTACATTTTCTAACTTTGTGCGTTTGCAAAACTTTCCGTTTTCTTTTCGTTTTAATAAATTGTTTCATTAGTCAAAAATACAATTTCGTGAGAGCATTCCAATTATGTCTAGATTCAGACGCGGATTTAAACAATTCTTCGGGTGCTGCGGGGCCTTGGGTGGCGGTGGACTTACAAGACACAGAGCCTATGGAACAGATCGACTGAACAGATCAATGCGATCGTTATCGCCAAGCCGGAAAAATGGAACAAGTAAGTTATCAAGTAAGTTGTGGACGTGTAGATTTTTTTGTTCTCCTACCCTTAATGACACAGTCTTTTATGACATTAGATTAAACCAAATCTCTCTAATCCATTTCAGAAAGCCTTTTAATTTTTACTAAGTTCTTTTTTTATTGTTTCAATTTAATTTTGCTATTACGTTACATGATTATATAACGTTGCCTTCCATTTATAAATCCGAATAACATCTATATAAATATTTCTAACACCAGTCTTCAGTTAACTTCGTTCGGTATTTTAAATTTCCCAAAATTATCGAACTTTGACATATTCATAGACGAGTACTCTTCTTCTTCATAGGTTTATTCAAGACAACAAAATTCATCAAAAATCCACCTGGTTCTCCCCATTTGCTCCATGCAAATAAGATACACAAGTAAGATAATTACCCAGGCCTTAAACACTTCGGTAATCGGTCGGTGTTATGTTAAAACCGGTGTGGCACAAACGCATTGGCTTAAAAACAAATTACGTAGTTTTAGGCTCGTCATATCTGTTAGTAAACCCTCTGTCGCCTTTCGTTCTTGCTTTCTCACCCACCCGCTTATGTTTTTCTGGACCTCATTTCTTTTGACGCTTTTGTTTATTTTGCGCCGGCGAATCATAGATTACTTCAATTAGTAAAAGAAAATATCATAGTTCTTCTGAATTTGTTACGTTTTTTTCCCACAGGCACAATTCGAATTTCGATGAATAGCACATACAATAACACGATGATAACTACCGCCTGACAGCGACGAGGCACGTCCGCTCTAGCCGGCGAGTGCAGTGTGAATGATCAAAACCGTTCGAACGTTGAGCGCACATGGATTTGACGCGAGACTCGTATGCGCCGCGCGCCCCTCACCCCGCAAGATCTTTATGCCTAAATAGATATATTTAATATTTAAACTGATTATTCTGATTTTTAAACTGAATATTCTGATATTTAAATTTGTTTTAAGATGTTATGATGGTAATAATTATTGTATTAACCTCCTAAGGCTCAAGTTACTATGATCGAGATAAGTTAAAAACCTTCGATCAACAATAACTAGATAAAGGGTCACGTACAAAATTGAAGCTAAAAGCTGTCCGCGTAAATATATACTTATGTGTAGCTATTTGTTTACTAAGAAAGGGAGAAAAAAAGTTTTAAAACAGTTTTAAGTTCAACCTAATTACAACCATGACACCTAGTAATAAAGTCACAAATGTTCAAAATATTATCTAATACTTACGATAAAACGAGCAAAGCAATAAATTACTCTCCTCTCAAATGAAAAGACAACATAAACAACATTTAGTGTGAATTCAACCTTAACACGTAATGAATAAAGTACGTTTTCCCGTTATTGTGCGTGTTTGTGCGTAGTTGGAGAGCCTAGGCCAAACATTTATACCACAGGTTTCAAATCGGTAATTTTGTTCAAAATTTGATATTATTTGTTAGTTTAAAGCTTAAAATTAAAATATTCAACATGTATTTAGCGAAAGTAAGATACTTCGGCCGTTAAATTGCTTTTTCGGGTATTATTTTTGCATCTTTTGAATACACTGCGGCATGTGAAACGTGCTTACATTGGCTGTGTTTCAAACAAACTAAACAAAATAAAACTCACATTTCAAGTGAGCTCTTATTTACCTAGACGTATTTTTCGCGCCGACCCTTTATGTAGTTATTGTTAATCGAAGTTAAAAACCCAATGTTCGATGTATTGAACAATATGTTTGGTACTTGTGTATTAAATACACAAGTACCAAACATATTGTTCACCTAACCTAGCCAAACCAAGACGAAAATGTTTTTTTTTACTTAAAAATCATCAAGTTGGTAATATACTAATATACCAATGATTGTTCGGAAATCACACATAACCTCAAAACTTTGATCATATAAATATCTTATATATCTATATCTATCTTATATAACTATATAAATATCTTAGTAACTATGAGTTTCCGCGGGGAGGGGAAATCACCCCTTTCCCCCGCCGCTCCCATTCCCTTCAATCTTTATATCGAGATACGAATTTCAAATGCAGCCCTTTAAAACACGTTTGGATTCCAAAAGACTTTATTTAAAAACAAAGTATTCAATAAAATTTAAGTTAGACTTGTGAAAAAAATAATAGTGCATTTAATACACAAGCATCATATGTTTATACATGTTCCGGCCCACGCGTTTTAGTTTTTTTTTACATTGAAAAGCTTAATCTCTTGTTGATTTAAATGCCCATTGTGCGTTTCGATGATCCTGAGTTTTAAATGAAAAAAACATGTTTAGACAATTTTTTATTGAATAGTAAGTATGATATTAATCATAATATTAGATGAGATTGTAGTTGTGGCGAAACTTCAAAAAACAAAATCCATAAAACTTAAATGTACATATTGTAATATAATATTGTACACCGGGCTTCTAGGAGATGATTTTTTTTCAAATTTGAGCCTGAATAACATTTGTCAGTTTGTACAATAAATTCTACATTATGTCTTACGAGGTTAACACAACGTTTAAGAAGCGAGGCAACGTACGTTTATTAGAAGCACTTTCTATTAGTTAATTTGTTTATAACACTCAATACCTACAACTTTGTTTTAACAGAAGGGCTACGTGTTTTAAGAGAGTCACTTCTCATTAATATTATTTTAAATTTGTACAGAAACGTAAGCCGGGAATTCAATTTATCAAATATAAATTCAATCGGATACCTGTTGATCTTAAAAGCTTATTTTATATCATCTATTATGATAACGGGTTTTGTTAAAAGGATTCAAAATAATACCAATGGAAAAAATATATCTTTCAAACACAGGTCATACTGTAATTCTTGTAGATTATTATGATTAAATAGAAATAATGCTTATTTAATATAAAAATGGGCTTAGAAATTACAATAAATTTCTACAGACATGAGAGACAAGATATTTTTACTATACATAGTTGTACCAGTATTTATCTATGCTAAGATATATCAATATGCAGCACAAGTATAATATTAGTAGGTAATCATACAAATTTTAAAATATTACTTGTGTTTTTAAATTTTAAAAGCCCTTTTAATCGATTTAGTTTTATACAAAATTTATTCTCTAATTGAAAGATATTCAGACACTAATTCCACTATACGAGTACAGAATGTTAATTTCATAAAATGCTACGGTAATTAGCGTTTTTTGTATGTAGCGATGAATCCAATATGACAATATAATTCTTTCGATGATTTTTCGTATTTCGGTAGTGGTAATTTCTTTTCAAAATGGGAATTTCTTAATCATTTGAATTTTCTTCATCACTTAAATACCGGGATCTCAGTAGTACCGTGTACGTTATAATCAATTATAGTCATAATATTATGACTAAAAATCTGTATATACGTTACCTACATGATATTTTGACGAAACATATGGCACGATTACGCACACATACGTAAAGTAATATTGTAACGCCACACTATCTTAGATAAAATGTGGAAGTAAGATGGCGTATTCTCAATATCGGTGGTGAAAAAGAAATAGTTATATGTTGCTTGGATACGGGCGGATTGACGGAGCTAGATCACATTTACTAGTTAGCCAAGTTTTAACAAGGCGCTGTCGAAGCGCTTATGACGTATCTACAGCTTTTTAGTTATAATATAATTGGTTATAATCACCAACTCAAGTCGACGACGAATGTAACCGATGACAATATCAAAGACTTGCGTAGCATCGTGTGCGAACGGGTTCCATACGTCAACGAATGTACAGCTAAATCGTATGAAAATATAGAATTTTTATTTGTCGATGGGTCCCCGTGTAATATTCCCAGCTGTTCGTGCGCATTTTTGTACAATTCCTTAAATTTAGTTCACTATTTTGTGCAGATTAAGTTCAATGTAAGTTGTTTGTTTACAGTATATGTATACAGTACTTTTTTGAAATCACTTTTCTATGCAAATTAAAATTATCGTAATGGATTATTACATTGAGGGCGTACAAAAGGATTTATAAAGTGGGTACGCGGATTGCAAAACTCGTATTGATGTATTAAAAAAAATATATCGACATATAAAACATTATATACTTATTGATAATTAGTCTATAATTAAAAAATATAACTGTATCCTTATTTATTATATTATACCCCATTAACAAGGGGTTACATTTAAGATTTTAAATATAAATTATGTATTAACATAAATATATACAACATTATTGTAGAACATATAGATTAATGTAATAATAATGTAATAACACTTTATGTGTTTAAATGTATATAACTGCAATGTAAATAATAACACTACATTATTATAGATTTAATGAAAATATGCTTATTGTAATCTTAATAAGATATTTTGTATACGTACCATATTACACGGACATAAGGTATAATTTAAACCATATTTCCTTTGTCTTTAAAATTTAATAAGAATGTGAACAAACTCAGTCAATAATTTACTTCTACTATTTATCACTACATAACGTACTTCATGGAACTTTCGATTTTTCTCTGATCTTCACCAAATACCATGTACAAATATTTTTGATGTGGTAACGTCTTATAAATCGATGAATGCCGGCTGCATGCACGAAAAAGCATGACTCATTGTCACGTTCCGCCTGAGCCGATCGTGCAAGCGAGAACGGAACAAGCGATAGAGAGGCGCGATCGGCCTAAGCGTTCGGCTTGTAACGCATCTATCTCTTTTCCACTCCATCGGCCGATGCGCCGAGAAGAAGAGAGACGTCGGCAGCCACAACCTACAAGTGAACTGTGTTGTCAATTTTGTGACAATAATTCAATTCGATTCATAAATGTATGCAAATTTTCATCAATGTTTTCGTATGCCGTTATCACATAAAATTATCGTCCGTACACCGACTTTACAGACAACCAATTATTTTTTAAATAAAAAATAATCTAAGAAACCTTAGATTGATTTTAAGCTTGTAAAAGAAAAGGATTGTGTGGTTTTATGAAACCACGGTAAAAGTGAAACTTTTCTTCACACTACAGACATTTAACTAATAATAGTCTATACACCACACGGTCAGCTGCTGCGAACTATAGGCGCCGCCATTTTGGCCCTGGCTGCTCTGACGAGCGCCTTTCACTTTATCCCTACTCCGCGGCCGACCATCACGCGACATGCAACACACAGACGAAAAAGTTTGAGACGATGTAATAAAAGTTTCACTTTAATAATTATTCCGAGGTGACTATAAACATATTCGTTTTTTTGGGGATATATTCCAAGTATGTCCTCCTCTGTATACGTGCCTGCCAGGGGCCACCATCTGGTTAGAACATCAAAATTGTAATATCATTACCTACTCGACCATGGCAGTAATAATCTACTTTTTTTTTTTTTTTATTGTAGCTCGGCAAAGTGACCGTACTGTGCCTGATGGTAAGCACAGTACAATCCAAAAACAATGGCGACCACCGAAAGACATACTATCCATCGCCGGTCGCCGCTGTCATGCCGGTCTGAAAGCGACCCAGTCAGGGACAGCCCCCCCCTCCGGTTGCTGGATATACACCGGCTGATCCCGGAACGCGACACGCCCAAACGTGTTCCATCTGGTGTACGGTGGTCGCTATCCAGTCGGGTACAGACACCCTACCACCCCGCAAAGACCCCCTACCACCCCGCACAGACACCCTACCACCCCGCAAAACTAGATCATTGGTTGCCAAAAATAAATAAATAAAGATGGATTAAAAAAGAACTCATGCGCAGAGTGGCGCCATTTGATACTCAGGCGTGTTAAATGAGCGGTAGATATGTATTTTTGTTCGTTCATGTTATTATTAGATGTTTATTAATTTTACAAAAAACATACACTATCAGTTGTATCTTTTGTAGGTATATACTCGTATATGTACATTATCGTGCACGCATTGGATGAATGATATTAAAACCTTCGTATGTTTTATTAAAAATAATGTAATTTAGTTTAATCGAAACGTAGTACCTATCATTCAATGATGTAAATATCGTATTTTATATGTTAAATATATAAATGGATGTAATTATATAAGAAAAACTTTTATGTAACATGATAAAAATATGTGAAATTTAAAAAATAAATTATATGAACGGAGATGTTTCTTTTATTTACCTGTATTATAAATTGAAAAAGGTAAATTTTAAGCTTAAATGAATGTTGAATAAGCAATTCGATATATTAATAGCACATTAAACTCATAATAAATACAAGTTAAATTAATATTTCTTGAAAACATATTTTCATCTTAGTAACAATTCCTACATATTTTGACTTAAAGTAATCGTATGTCTTACTAAAATCTCATGAGATATACAAATAATCGTGTGATCCTAAACTTTTTTCTAATTATAGAAATATAATTAAAATAATACACAACAACAATAAAAGGAAAAAACAACGAAAAGAATTCACTCAAAACTCATTGTAAGACTTTTTCTAGCTGTATCAATTTAATAGATTGATTAAAAGTTGATAATTGTGAAAATAAGTTCGATTATTTCCTTTTAAAGTATTCCGTGAGTTCATAAAATTTTTCTACTGAAGCAATAAATTACACGATAATATTTCATAACAGATTTACGAAAAATTAACAATTGACTACTTAAGTTTTTTTTAAATAAAATAATAAGTGTGGTTTTTGAAGTGAAACTTCTTTATCGGCGTTGGAAAAAATTTACCGTCACATTTTTCGGTTACGCGCCATCTTTTTTGTATTCATGTCTATGATAATAAAATCCTTTTGTTTAAACTTTATCTTTTTTAATATATTAATGAAATTGTTTGCCATAAAGAAAGAAAGGGTTTTTTTTTTTTTTTTTTTTTAAGTTGCATATAGATCATTTTGCGAAAAATAAGGCCTTAAACAAGTTTCACTTCTTACGTGTGTACACTAGTACACGCACAAATTTTTTTTCTATTTCCAAGTGATTGATTTTTGATATGCTGACAATTAAAATTATTAGATTTTCTTAAGCCTGTCCTTTGAATTTCGGGTTTGAAGTAAAATATTAAATAATCTTTTTATAGACACAACATTAACTCGCTTACGTATACAATAGTATTATGATTTATTAATACACAATTAATGTGACAATTCTAATTAATACAAAAAATAGGTTGGTATAGTTTTTAATTATATTTCAAAGTTGGGTTTAGGACAAACATGTACATCCGGATCTGTATGAAATGGTAAATACATTTTTTTATACTTGGTTACCAAGTCATGTTGTTCTTTACGAGATTATCCAGAGGCCTACGGTACTGTCGGTGTCTCTAATAAGGCACTGTATTTGTTAAGAACACCAATTATCTAAAATCAATTCATAAGTTTACAAAAATATCAATAACATACATAAATAAATATTAATTGCCGAATGTAAGATCACCTCAGAACTTTTTTAATTATATTTCTGTTGTGTTTTCAGAATCACTTTTTATAACAGAAAATGTTTGAAAAATCATGCAGTAGAATGAACATGTTGAAATAAAACTCCATTTAAAAAAGTACGTGAGTTAGACAGAAGAATAGAAATATATAAAAAAATATCTTCAAAAATATTGACATATTCGACAGAACGGCATTCAGTTGTTCACTTGTCTTTTTTATTTCATTATAAATGGTCATACTGTAAAGATAAGGTTTGGTCTTATATTCTTTACTAGCTATGCCCTTGACTCTATCCGCGTGGAACCTAATGTACAAAAACAGTGACTAATAAAATCCTTAGAGTGTATATATGTATTAAGTCCACTTATCTATTTTTCTATAGTACGTAAGTCGCGTCAGCGTTATTAAAATTACAATAAATTTTCATAGAGTGAACCGATTTTAATGAAACCAAGACTTAAATGTCTCTCGAGGATATGCTTTATGTTTTTCTTGGTGAGGTTTTATCGTGAACGCAGTACTTTAACAGTGATGCGTGTTCAAACAAACAGACAGACAGAAAGACAGACATTTCTAAAGGTGATTGAAATGTATTTTATTACTTATTCCAAGACACTTACAACAAGTTTTCTTTAATTCACAAAAATCTAAAAAGTACAGACACGTTAGACTTACATTCTTATTATATGTATAGATTTAAAAACCCAAACGATTCACAGTTCCACACAAACTGTCTTTATACACTATGGTATTATTGTTGGAAAAAATTTCTCATATTCTAGTTTCCTTACGATAGCCGATAGTGTTGCGTATTTAAACGAGTAAACGTATGCGAATTTCGAATTTATTGGTATGTACATTGAATCCATTTTCCAACAACCAAACCAAGGAGAGACCAAACCAGAACTCAAATAATGTGGTCGGGTGTCTTCAAAACACGTTCTACTTTACACTGTGAATCATTTTCTTTCAAAAATTTATCTCGTAACATGACAACTTTAACAGTATCTCCAACGGAATACTCTTTGTGGGAAACTTTGGTAAAATGATAAATGGCAAAGTTAGCCCGTGACGGGTTAAAGAAAGTTTTACCGCTGTCGTACGAACTTTATACGTGTTTAGATTCATTCGTCTCGTATAAATTTCGAGTATTATTTATATTTTCTTCTTTAGCATATAGCTGAATGAGAGGTGAGGAGTTATTTCTACTGAATTAGTTGTATGTTCCAACAACAAAACTTTTTTCTCTTTTGGTCAATTATACCGATACCACGTTATCGATGTAAACTTAAATCTTATAAAAAGTTTCATGTTTTGGTGAAGCAAAACATTGTGCCGAAACCTTAACATGTTAGTATTGGTAAGTTGATTTTTTTTTTTTTTTTTTATATCATAGATGGCAAACGAACAGGTGGACCACAACACCGTCCATGGACACTAACAACATCAGAGGAGTCGCAAGTGCGTTGCAACCCTTTCGGAGGAAGGGTTAGGGGAGGGAGAGGGAGAGGAGAGAGGAGAGGGGAGGGGAGGTGGGTCTCTGGCGCTCTCACTGACCGAACGAAACGCAACAATGCAAGCACTGTTACTTCACGTCGGTTTTCTATGAGAGGGTGGTACTACCCCGGGCGAGCCGACCCATTCATGCTGAAACCAGTAATAGTTTCAGCGTGGCTCTACCACCATTAGCGTGGCTCTACCACCATTTACCTTTAAGTAGAAAACTTGGCGCCACGCAACAATCTTAAATGTGTTCTAGTAGCTGCAGTTGAGAACCAGTTATTCCTTAAGGCTTTGCGCGTTATCGTATAAGAACAAATCGTATGAGATATTATATAAATATTCTCCTTTCTCAAATATCTAAAAATCTCATGGCCATCGGTAGATAGACACAGAAATTGCAATACTGTAACGTCACAATGAACAAAACACTTACCAACGTTTAAGAGGATCTGCCAAAGTGTATTAGAATTTATCGATCTTAGATATATAAACATACGTTTATACGGATAAGGGATAGATACATCCTAACTTTAGTCTCATGATTTTCATAAAACACTTGAAGACCATGTAAACTTAATTATTTTTATGTAGTACCTACACTGTTAACAGAAAATAGAGACAACCAAAATAACGCAAACTTTATTATATACGTACACGGCCATAGCCAGGGGAGTGGTGTCATTATGGGGTAATGCCCTACCTTGAAATCACAATGTCCCACCGTAAAAGAAAAATAATTATAATCAAATTGTTTGTTCATAGTTTGAGATTTAAAAAAATGCGATTTAGGTACCTATCTAAACTTTTCCGAACATACCACAGTTTGTGACATTCGAGGGCAGATCAATTATGATATTTTTTTTACTTCCGCCCTCCCTGAAACTAATGCTGCCCTACCTCAAAGTCGATAGCCCTGTATACGTAATGTTCTTAATAACACTGTTTATTATGTTAAAATACAATATAGACTAAGTCTCAAAAGAGAAAAAACTTTAATATGAAGATTTTGTAAAAAATATTATTAAACAAATTTGTTAATTACTTCTAGAATGCACTGTTGAATTGTATTAAGGTAGGTCGACTCTGTAATCATTACATAGTATAAAACAAAATCCCCTACCGCGTCTGTCTGTTCGCGATAAACTCAAAAATTACTAAACGGATCTTTATGCGGTTTTCACCAGTGGATAAAGTGATTTACGAGGAACGTTTTGGTATATAATTTGTCCAGGATTTCTTTATAATCAGGGCGCGACAACGTCTGCCGGGCCCGCTAGTAATAAATATAAAGTGTTTTGTCCAGCTAACAAAAATATTATGTTAAATATTGCATATTTCTACATTTTATCGTAGATCAAGCTGTCTGTGTCTCTCTAAACGAAATCCATTAATGAATTAAAAGAAAAAACTGTAAAACTTTTCAAATAACTTAACAGAGATTATCCCTCACCATCTTTTGTCCATGCTTCTTCGAGTTCCTGAAGCGAAAGTTAGCTATGTTACAGAAGATCACGGTAACTCTATCGCAAAAACGCGTTGTTAGCAAGATGGGAAAACTTTAACGACGTAAGGTCGCGAGGTGGCGCGACGAGACGCGACATGATGAAAACGCTCACGTAATGGAAAAAATATAAAGAATGCTAACTAGATACAAAAGTTATCGTGGACTTTATAAGTGTTTTTTTTATTAACTACTTGTACGATCGTAGTGAACTTACTACAAACTATATATTATAGTGTATTGATATGGTCCGTTGAATTATATACGTGCTTGATATGTTCATTATTCGTTCATTGTGTAGTAACTTTATTCCCAAAGTGGTCTAGGTGGACCCCTAAGGTTCCACGGGAGACTCGACGGTGGTCTACGTTGGCGTGTCAAAACTAGGAAGTTTACAATTCGTAAGCGGGGTCCACGAAAATTTATCTTGTTTTGATGATAGTGAAGAACTAAAATGTTGACTTAACTTCACTTCATTTTTAACTTTTTTTTCACTTCAAATGGTGAGTTAATGAAATAAATGAGCATTGATTGGTTCCTTGTGCCATTAAATGTCAAAAAAGTAAAGTTGGATGGAATCATTTTTTTGATTGGCCGACTAAACTTTTTTGACATCCACTCACAGCACAATCAATTAATTAGTTAGCTATTAATTTGTGCTTGGAACTCGGCTGTAACGCAAATTTCCATACTTTGCTTACCATCAGGCATAGTGCTGTCATTTTGCCGTGCTACAATAAAAAATAAAAAAACACTTTGGAAAGGCCATTTTGGAGATCAGGCCAAACAAACACACACTTTAATGTAATTTAAATATATATACTCTTTAAATATATATACTCATTGTTTTATTTTTTAAGATTTCTTTGCATTACATGATCATTTTAGAAAGTTAAAATATTCGTGAACAACATAAAACACTTCCATTCGGTTACAACGCGTAGAATTTATTAAAGGAAGTATGGAACAAATAAAGAATATACTACAAACCGAACGTGATTATGACATAGCCGGAGGTTGTCAAACGACCGCACAGAACCGCATATACTTTTCCAGATAAATGTAATAAATGTGTTCATTTGTTTGAAATTTTAACATGGTTTCAAGATTTTTCTCAACTCATCATAAGCTCTAAGGCATTTCGAAAAATATACATTTTATCTTCTGTACATATAATATGAATGCAGTTCTAACGTGTCTGTACTTTTTAGATTTTGTAAAAGAAATGTTGCAGGTTTCTTGGAATAAGTAAAAAAATACATTTCAATCACATTTAGAAATGTCTGTGGGATGGCAACCACCACACCCACACTGATCGGGCTACCTAGCCTAGGCAGTGGACTGTATACTTAAAATTGGCTGGAGGTAGATACCCCTGGAAAAATATATGCCGAAAGTCTGTCTCTCTGTCTGTTTGTTTGAATACCCATCACTGCTAAAGTACTGTGTTCACGATAAAACCTCAGCAAGAAAATCATAAGGCACATCCTTGAGTAACATTTAGTCTCAGTTTCATTAAAATCGGTTCACTCTATCAAAGTTACTGTAATTTTAATGACGATGACGTGACTTACGTACGAAAGAAAAATAGATAAGTAAGTGGACTTAATAATACATACATAGGATTTTATTAGTCACTGTTTTTTTACATTAGGTTCCACGCGGACGGAATCGTGCGCACAGTTAGTTATTAATAAAATAGAAAGTCATAATGCTTCGAATTTGTCAAAAAACTTATTCACCCGTTCATTAAAAAAAGCCAACGCCAATGGTGCATTTGAGCAAACCTATTAATCACAAAGAAAAAATGAAAGCGAATGTCCAAAGTAATTTCGAAGATAGTTTTGACAAGAAATCTGTTATAGAAAAATAAAAAGTAGACATTTTAATAATATATCAGTAGATATCAGTAAAAAATCAGTAGATTTATGATTATTACCTGCCAAAGATTTATTAACTCAAATAAAATTTGGCTACCCTAACTAGAATAGGCAACGCTAGATTATTGAATACAGTAACTTCTTTATTACTACTAGACTCGTAGTCTGGAACTAAAACTTTTAGTCAAACGCGATGACCTTGAGGATACGAGGACGAAGTAATATAAAATAATTCATATATAATACCTATAATAATTAATTGGCGGAATTAGTCAGATTAATACAATAGTATAAGAGTGAACAAGCGAACAAAAGTAAGCAAGTCTATCTTGTCAACATTATGACATAATGTTTCTTGACAATAAGTATCTACACTAATATTATAATGCTGGAGGGTTTGTTTGTGTTTGGTTGAACGCGCTAATCTCAAGAACTACAGGTCCGATTTGAAAAGTGTCTTTCAGTGTTAGATAGCTCATTTATCGCGGAAGGCTATAGGCTATATAACATTACGCTAAAACCAATAGGAGAGGAACACCAAAATATATCAAAACCTTTTTTTTCTTCTGATACCTTCCGCTGCGTTTTAGCGTTAGCCCATAGTAACTATTCCACGCGGACGAAGTCGCGAGCAGAAGCTAGATATATATTTTATGAAAGTGGAAATAGATTATGAGGTGTGCCGTGCACCCGTGAGCTAGTTGTCAAATAAAATGGGCTGAGTGCCTTAAGCGCTCGCCTTAGTAGTCCGGTGAAGCTGTTAAGACCTTGCCAGGTCGATAGCGTAGTCAGTTCGAAAAAAAAAAGGAAATAGTTTAATTGGTTTAAATTAAGAACTAAATAACGTTTTTTCTTAATCCTATGTTGTATATTCTCTTGATAATGTGTTGATGGTTAAATCCACGCCTATTTAAGTAATATCGCTTGTCAAATATACTCAGTCAACTACTTGCTACGTGTTGTTTCACTTGTCCGTACGTTTGCATACATATCAATGGCGACAAGGATGGGATTCGAACCCACACTTGCAAAGCACATTGGATTAGCGTATACATATCATCCTACCTATACTAATATGATGGATTAAACGAAATTAATTCATTTCATGCTAATTTATCTTTAATTTACGATTGTTTTTAAGTTTCGGTTAAGGAAGGACATCGATTAACTCTTGATCTGTTCCATTTACTATCATTCCTCCAATTCCATTTACTTTTTGTCAATATATAGATTACTAACATTCTTTCAATGTTATGTAATGTTATGTTATGTCAATAAAATCTTGTAAAAAGGAACCGTCCAGTAACATTTTAGTTTAACAAATACATGCTTACAACTATCTAAAATAAGATCCGAAATGAAAGACCCTTGATTGATACTTTGATTAATATTAAATAGGGATCTTCAGACTTGTTTCTCCATCGGACAACAGTAGCAAATGGCCGTAGGAGGCCAATATTGACTCGGGGACAAATGGCGCACGAAGGTAATTTGCATTCGTATTATTAAACTATTAGGTGTCATTCACAATAACTACCAAAATATTATCATTATTATGAAAAAAAAACTATCAGGTAAAATAAACAGGTGATATGTATGTATAGATACAAAAATGAATGTTATACATACTTTCACATCTGAGATTTAAAAAAAAATAGTAGTTTGGCTATTAATGTTACTGCAATACTCAACTAGATGGCGTTGTAGCACGTCAACACATATGTAAGGATCAAGAAATCATCTGTGTCAATTGGCATAGCGTGGCATGTCATTGGCATTCTATAGGTGGTAGAGCCACGCTGAAGCTATAACTGGTTTCAGCGTGAATGGGTCATTGCTGCTGTCAATGCTAGCATTGTTAAGTTTCGTTCGGTCAGTGAGAGCGCCCCTATATCCCCCTCCTCAACCAACACAGGCTGGCAACGCAGTTGCGGTTCCTATGGTGTTTCTGGTGTCTATGGACGGTGGTGATCACTTAACATCAGGCAACCCATATGATTGTTTGCCTCCTATGATATAAAAAAATATGTAAAAAAAATGCAGATATTTGACGACAGATCATTTTTACATATATAATATCCATTTTGCTATAACTACTATTCATTACAATTAATAGTTTTTGTTCCCATTTATTTTCTTCAAAATAACTACCAACCAAGTTGTATACCAAAAGAGCGTCATCACAATCAGGTTTTCATAGAACGCATGGAACGCACCCTGATACCCAGGATTGACACTTAGGTGCCCTACAAAACTATTGAATTGTAATTCAAGTAAATCATAGTAACAGCAAATAATAAAAAAAACACGTGTGGACACGCGAGCTCAGCTAGTTTTATATAGAATTGTTTAACTTTTATTATTTTCAACCTACACGCTCGAATTCTATAAAATTAACGATAAATAAAGTTAAAATACCTCTTTTCTAAGTAGAAATACTCATACGTTGACAACAGAATTTTATATATACATATATATATATCGCGTTGTATTAGAAAATTCCGTATCACCATAGTAAAGTTTAAAAGTAATATTTTCCGCCACCAACAATTGTACTCATATGTCGATTAACTTGCTGAAATGCTTGCATGAGCTGTTTGCTTTTGCTGTTTCATTAAATTTATAGTATAACTAGTGGCTCCGGCGGATATTGTCCTGCCTTGATAATAAAAAAAAATCTAAAATTCAACCGCAGCGCCACCTACCGGGTCCAATTGTGAATCTAAACCATTCTCGGATCCACTCGAACACACACACAAAATTTCATTAAAATCGGTCCAGCCGTTAAGGAGGAGTTCAGTGACACACAGATGTACAGAAGAAATTTATATATAAAAAAGATAGTACATAGATATATATTTTTTTATATCATAGGAGGCAAACGAGCAGGTGGGGCACCTGATGTTAAGCGACCACCACCGTCCATAGACACTTACAACACCAGGGGAGTCGCAGGTGCGTTGCCATCCTGTGTTTGGAGAGAGGGGGAGGAACGGAAGGGGGAAGTGGAGGGGATGTGGCCCTCCGACGCTCTCACTGCCCTAACGAAACGCAACAATGCAAGCACTGTTACTTCACGTCGGTTTTCTATGACAGGGTGTTACAATCCCGGGCGAGCCGACCCATTCATGCTGTAATAGATTCAGTGTGGCTCTACCACCTACAAAATTTACCTACAAGATTGATTAATACTGAAAATTTCAAAGAAACGACACACATTTTTATGATTTTTTTTTATAACTTTTGTAGAATCTCCTCTCTATGCCCCAACTATATTGATTAACACACACTATTTTTTAATCTAAGGCTTCTTAAAATACAATTCAACTAATCCATCTGTCCGATGTGTATACACTCTTATAATTCTCAATTCTAAATTTCGAATACAGACGATTGTATTGTTTAATTAATAAACAAGTAACAATCACGAATCTGAATTAATTAATTTTCAATTTTCAGGCGTAAGGTTTAGTTCTACGAATATTTCAACATCACCTATTTTTACAATGTTACCAGCAGACAACGAGGAACGTTGCAAAAGGCAGAATGACTTTTGGAACCTACCCATTTAATTATACAAAAAGATACTGTCAAATGCGTCAAAGAAAAATAAATACAGTTATTATAATTAACATTGACAAATTATATATTTGAAGGACTCTTTGACTCGCGTTTAGCTGTTAAAATTTTGCATTAAGTAGGCATTTAAGTTAAATGAAGCAAATGTCATTTAAAGAACGATTACTGCGTAGCGAGTCTAGCAAGCGACTGAAGCGCTCGGCGTGGTACCTCTCTGGTATAGGCATTCACAGTTCGGTTCTCGTCGGTCGGATAATCCGCTCCCACTCCCCAGCAACACGTGCCGTGCCATGTGGCCCACCCGTATTATTTAAGTCGTTCACACTTAATATATTATCTTATGTACAATTCGTATGGTAAGTAATTACTTGTCTGCGAAGAGCCGTAGTATATTCTCTCTCTTCTTTTGAGATCTTATCAGAGGGCATACGCAATGCTTTTTCCATCTCGTTCTGTCGTTTCACGCTTCACCTAGAAAGGTCTGTACCGTTATATGAGACGTCCTATGATTTTCTTTAATATGTGCTACTAGTTACCCGCCCCGGCTTCGTACGGGTTATACTAACAAAAAAAATGACACCAAACCTACACTTTATACTACAATCATGTAATTAAATGAAATAGTAACTAACAATTGTAAATCAATCTATGGATTCGATTAATATTTTTTAAGATCTCCCTATAGTCCCCTATCTCATTCACTCACTAACTTTTTATATGGATATTTTTAACCCAATTCAATTCAATTTCTTACTTCTCCGTAAGGCTTTTCAAATATTATCTTTCATGTAAACCTTGTCCTGATAATTACAAAGGCAACGAAATAAGAGTTAGCTAAATAGTGCACATATTAAGTAAAAATACGTTAATTTACTTATAATATCATTGGGTGCAGCGAAGTTATATTTTTACATACGAATGTATATGAATGTAAATTGCCGAACGACAATTGATTTCTATTTCACTACATATTATAAAAAAACAAAGTCCTCTGCCACTTCTGTCTGTTAGCAGTATACTCAAAAACTACTCAACGGAATGGCATGCGGTTTTCACCTTTAGATATAGGGATTCATGAGGACGCTTTAGGTATATACCTTGTCAAGGATTTTTACGAATAAATCGTGACAATAAATAGAAAGACAATCTCGCAAGCTTTATATTATGTGCAAAGAACATTCAAAATATGGCAATTTATTTCATTACATTAAATTTATTTGTATGTGCATAACTATTCGTCTATATCTACATACAGGTAGACTAAGATAATTCAATACCTATTTCCCCTCTGTTACTCTTCTGAGTTTCTATTTCTTATTTGCCTAATTGCAACTGCTGTAATAGCATCTTTAGTGTATCAATTTAAAAAAATGGGAATAATTATTCTTTTCACACCATCGATGAGTCGAAGCCGTATAGTCATCATCAGCCTGTAAGAAACCCACTGCAGGGTCATAGGCCTCTTCTCGATGGAAGGTATGGGCATAATCACCACGCCAGCTCACGACGTATTGGTGATTTCAAACTCAGAAATCCACAGTTCTATGTTTTCCCACATATAATAGTACTTCAAGAACATTTCTCAGGTTCTGGTTTCCTCGCGATGTTCTCCTTCACCGTCAGCCGATAGTGTTACCAATTTAAATTAGTAAATGTACGCGAAATTCCGAATAATCCGTTGGTACATGCCATGGTTCGAACCTGCGGTCATCGAAATTATATGCCACCGGTCAAACCAGTAGACCACTATGACTTTTTTCAGTTAGTCGAAGCCTTATAGACTCTATTCGTAATAATTCAAGCTCCCTACGTCTACAGTTTACAATAATATTTGTACAACACAATACAAATACTAATAAAAATAATAATAAAATACGTGAAAAACAAAAGACTTTGTACCGTTATTATGGTCGAATTTTAATCATTGGACATACACTAGTACTACTTAATCATTATGCTATATTTCATAATTTCAGGTTTTTCAAATCATACCTGTTTTAGCTAGACATATTAAAAAAATATCTTTCAATAGCTTTACTTGTCTCTTAGGTACGACCGCATGAAAATAAGTAAATTTTGCAAGGATTTACGACCTCAATTTAGTTCAGAAAATCTCTTTTTAATTGTGCCCCGTCTCCAAGACGTTGTCGTAAATTCTAAAACTCCACAAACCTTTGTTCGACGTTCAGGCCAACAGTCATTATAACGATCCCTACAAATGGGTTCAAGCTGTTAAGATGAACGAGAAACGAAAAAAATAAATCATTACAATTAAGTCGAAATAAAGTAAACGAATAGCTTCAGTATTTAATATCGAATTAAAATTAGCTCTATTTTATATAAACGATGTTTCATATGTGTAGCGCCATCTATTGTATTATTTACGGTTGATTTTAGAAACTGGGGCTACGATTAACCAAGAAAGGAACCGCTTACTAGGCATAAGGTTAACAAACTTATTGTTTTTAAATTCTACTTCGTGAAATAAATATTAGTTGTTTTAAATACACATTCTCATCATATTTATCTTTGTTCCAATTTTTTCTAAAACATCGACATCGATGTTTTATAACAACGATGTTGCATCCCTATGTATTACCCATTTCTGTAGTACATTATTTTGATATCTCATAAGGTTTAGATACTAGCGTTACCAATGGAAGCGCCCAAAAATATTTTTACAACTTTATTAAAATACTTTAAACTGTCATCACCTTCTTTCTGTTAAGACAATTTTGGTTTATATTATTAACTAGCTTCTGCTCGCGACTTCGTCGGCGTGGAATAATGACTTTGGGCTAACTACCACGCAACGGAAGCTCTCAAAAGGAAAAAACCATTTAGAAACATTCTTCATTGGTGCTCCTCTCCTATTGGTCTTAGCGTGACGATATATAGCCTATGCCTTCCTCGATCAATGAGCTATCCAACATTGAAAGAATTTTTCAAATCGGAGCGGAACTTTAGATATTTCCATACAAACTTTCATCCTCTATTTCCTATTGTTATTTTACACCCTTCAGGTTAAAACTTTTACAAACTTTGAATGTCATATTTATTTATATCGAAACAACAGCCTAAAAAAGAAGTTTCAAGCTTTTAGCTCTAAAAAGGACGATACTTCCATACAACTTTCATCCCCTCTTTCAACCCCTTACAACCCTTTTTCGCATTAAAAAGTTACCTATGTCCTTTCTCAATCTCTAGACTATCTGTGTACCAAATTTCATTTAAATCGGTTCAGTAGTTTTGGCGTGAAAGCGCGACATACAGACAGAGTTACTTTCATATTTATCATATTAGTAAGGATTGGTTTTTTTCTCTAAACTTGTTTTCGCAAAGAGATCATTTAGAATTGGCAATATAAAGGGAGCGAGGGGTGATCGCAATTGATACGATTCAGTACTCACTCCTTTGACGTGCTGCATGAGCATAATATTAAGTCACCAAGATTTGGTAGTCCTGATATAGATACGAGTCAGAGAGTCGTGGTAATTTCAAAGTCCGTTAAATGAATAGCAATCACATGCTTGACAAAATTATCGAACGATTTGATTGCAGACTCCTTTTTCATCAAGCCTAAAAGATCGAATGGACATGTACGAAGATTATCACAAAACATTATGTGCCCAATTCTCTTCGTGCTGGGGCAATCTTGAAGCAAGAGTTCAAAGTTTTGCACAGATATGTTATCGCAGAGGGTAGGTGTTGTCGTCAATAATCTTAAAGCGATTAAGGTATTGCTTACAATACCCACGTCCAGTTAATACTTGTGTCATATGAAATGAAAGTCCAATACATGTACGTAATTTTGTAATATCCTCCAATTTGGGTAGACGTGTAATAGCGTATCTACTCTGAGGACAGTTTTCATTCCTAGCATGTGATGCTCAACGCGGACTTCGCGCTTGGCGAAAAGGGAACTCGGAAGGGGGCTCGTCGGGAAGAATGCATAGATAGGCGCAGAATGTAGAGCCGCAGCGTGTTTTGCTGCGGCGTCAGTTGCCTCGTTTCGAATAGAGCCGGCGTGACTTCTGATCCATGTCAGGTGTACAATGTAAGGCATGCGTGTATTGATGAGTTTATGTGTTTTGGAAACTAGAGGGTACGTATTGCTTCGATCACGCAAAGGATTATAGGATTGGTTATTAAAATTATATTTTTAGACTCCAAATTTCAAATTACAATATAATATTTTTATCTACAAACATAATACTAGATGTGCCCGCGACTCCGTCCGCGTGGAACGTAATGTAAAAACAGTGGTTAATAAAATCATCTGAATGTATCAACTCCATTTAATTATCTACTTTTCTCTCGTACCCAAGTTGCGTCGTCATTAAAATTATAACAACTTTTGATAGAGTGAATCGATTTTAATGAAACTAAGACTAAATGTTACTCGAGGATGTTTTATGATTTTCTTGGTAAGGTTTTATCGTAAACGCAGTACTTTAGCAGCGATGCGTGTTTAGAGACAGACAGACATTTCCAAAAATGATTGAAATGTATTTTATTATTTATTCCAAGACCCCTGCAACAATTTTCTTCACAATAATGTAAAAAGTACGGGACACGTTAGATTTACTTTCTTATTATATGTACAGATTCTTTCTATATTTCTTTTTATATTTCGAAATTTCAGCCAAGGAACCTAATGTTATACTTATAATATTAATATTTGTTTACAAACCATTGGAGTAGATTACCACCATACTACATATTTGTAAAGCATCCTCTAATTAACTTTTGTGTTCGTCAACTTTTTCTGAAATAAGAGCTTTAAGCGGCATCTATGTATGATTTATTGTACCACTATCTAATACCCCCGGCTAAGAAACTTTGCGCGTTATTCACTATGAACCCAAGTATACTCGTAATGTAGTCTGTGATTGAGTTAACATTAATAGGTACTGTATTTTAAAGAAATTACAATGTTTTTATTAATGTTACCTAAAATTAATGATGGAACTGTAGTATTTTTTTTATAAAGTATAAGTAATATATATATATTAATTTGTATAAAAACAATAATACAATTATTTATAAAAAAAAATACATATTTGTATACCAGAATTACAGACAACTTGTCCGATGAGACAAACGTCACTACTAATGTTACCAAGTATACCGACTAATTAACAGATTTACTTTATTTTTGGAATAATGTTCTGATTAATTAGCGAAATGAATTGATTTTTGATTCCTCGGATACAAAGTATATAATAAAAATTTGCTTTCCTTTTACCTGGTTAACAAATTTTGTACTGGACATAATCTGTTTCCTATATCAAAATACAGCAGTGTAGTTACTACTAATTTGTGTAAATACTACCGATGTAATACTGAACGTGAAAAATTAATTGCTAAAAAGATGTAAACAGATTACTTATGTTAAAAATTAAAAACTACATATTCTAGTACTATCAAAAATTTTACTAAGTCTGTAATAATCTAATTATAATAAATAAGGTTAGTGCCAGCATTGTTTGTGTTGAACATTAATGATTACAGTCCTCAATTCCTCCTCACTTTTTTTGGCAGCTGTGAATATAAGCGTAAGTTTGGGCTTGTGCATAATATAGTCAAGAGTTTAACACAAAACAAATTAAAAATATTATTATGGGAATTTAAAATTAGCATTCATTTTTCTTACGTTTGTCTCGATTTTACACATATAATGTTTTATAATACAATATTTAAACCTAATTTTCTTCTAAAGTTTCTAAGTTCTTAAAGAACCTAAAGTTCTGTACGCCTATATTCAGGGCGGTCAAAAAGTTTGATGAGGACTGTACATAATTTAAAGCATGTATTTTTATTTGACCACCACTGATCTCCAAAAATTTCAACTAGCAACACTGGTCGTTAGGCAAAGGCGTATGACGACTTACGACAGCCGTCAATCAAACAAATTATTCAATATGGCCGACTGCTTCAAATGGAGTTGTTCGCGGTAAATTTTCACAAATTTACAGTTCTAATTGAATAATTTTCAATGAAATTATGTTACCTTACTGTATAATGTAAGTCAGTACGCTTAATGAAGAGTCTACAGTAAGTAAGATCGCAGGAACTCATGTTTATTTCCGGCAACATCCTTGACATGCGATGGGAAAGTTTTAATAAGTGGCCTCTGCGTTTCATAGTTTAACATTGCATGTTATTTGCAGGTACGCAAAAGATGCCAGTTAACTCGGTGACTGAACATAAAAAAGTTGTCGAAAAAACACGATTTAATTTATCACTAAACAGAAATAATGCAACACGTTTGAACGACGAAAATAGGAGACCGAACGAGAATTTCAAAGAGAATAACGATCCGTGCAAACGGAACAAGGAGAATAAACCATTAAAGAGGCCCCTAAAGAGTATATATTCTAATACGTTGAGTGCTGCTAAGAAATTGAAACCTTTAACCGAATCGTCAAAGCCTGCAGGTATTGTGTAACTAACGTTTGTTATGGTCACCTAAGTGCATGATTACTTACTTTTCATCAGTTCGAGTACTTTTTAGTAGGAAATTAGATATTATAGCAATCGAATTGTAGTTCAGTTACCTACTTCTAAGACACTTGGCCATTATATAGAAAAATTAACACTTATTATTTAGAATTTAATTTATAAAGATTATTAAAGTTTTAAGAAACTATGATTTTTGGAAGCACTACGAAATACCAAAGAGATATTGTAAGCAAAGTGTATTTTTGCTTTTTTTATGTTTTTTCTTCTCTACATAAATTATATTGTTATAATAATGAACAATGCAGATGAAGTCATGGGTATCAGCTAGTTAGACATAGAAATAGAGTTGAAGTGATAATGGTTTGCCTAGACAAATTTTTGAAACTGTTGAACTAATTTGAACAACATTTTTGCTGGCAAATAGACGATAATTCAGAGTTATATATAGGGTTCATATTATTATGTTTTCTTATAGGAATTCAGAGCTAATATTAATATTTAAAGAAGTGACATAAAAATTGATACTAGGGTCATAGGCATTGAGAAGAATAACAATAAATCATCCTATTGATCTATATATATCACATTACCCCATGAAATAATGAACCAATTTTTCCCTAATTAAAGTACTAACTGGTTCCAAATAAAGTCTTTCAAGTTTTTTCTCCATTCATGAATACTATTACTTTGTCTGATTCCAATTTTTAATGTTTATATTTATGAACTACTCATTTGAAATACGTAACAATATTTAATTAAGCAGGTATGAGTATAGTTACTGTTTTAGTCAGTAGATCAAAATATTGTAAGTGTATTTAATAGTAAGCCAAATAATTACACATAAATTAGATAAGTTAATCACTAATATCTCAATTATATTTCATTATTTTTTGGTCCATTTTAAGAAGTTATATGTCTGTATTTAACTATATGTATTGTCATTTTACTATGCTGTAAATTTGGTGAAATATCCATGCATCCATTTATTGTTCAACGTAAATTATAATAACTGTATTTATTTTTCTTTGACGTATTTTGTCAGTATCTTTTTGTACAATTAAATAGGTAGGTTACAAAAGTCATTCTGCCTTTCTGAAACATTCTCGTTGTCTGCTGGTAACATTGTAAAAATAGGTGATGTTGAAATGCTCGTAGAACTAAACCTTACGATTGAAAATTGAAAATGAATTAATTCAGATTCGTGATTGTTACTTGTTTATTAATTAAACAATACAATCGTCTGTATTCGAAATTTAGAATTGAGAATTATAAGAGTGTATACACATCGGACAGATGGATTAGTTGAATTGTATTTTAAGAAGCTTTAGATTAAAAAATAGTGTGTATCAATCAATATAGTTAGGAGATAGAGAGGAGATAGTTATAAAAAAAAATTATAAAAATGTGTGTCGTTTCTTTGAAATTTTCAGTATTAATCAATCTTGTAGGTAAATTTTGTAGGTGGTAGAGCCACGCTAAAACTATTACTGGTTTCAGCATGAATGGGTCGGCTCGCCCGGGGTAGTACCACCCTCTCATAGAAAACCAACATGAAGAAACAGTGTAAAAACTTTCTATAACGTAGAAATTAGTTCAGTTTGTTTGGTTTACAAAAAATCAGTTATTTGTTGTCTTTCCTCCATATAAAGAAAACTCTTTATAACAAATAAACATGTTTGGACCCTTGAAATTAATTATAAAGAGTTTAAACTGAATATGGATAGATATATAATTAACATATCAGTGGTTATGTCTTTTTTTAAATAGTATTTGATTAGTTTAGGTTATCACATTCATATTGTTAATGATGTGATGTACAATTCTAGTAGCTTTCATAGTATTATTTTTGTAAATACCAAAGGCGTCATAGCAATGTTATCAATATAAAATTAGTTAATAAGCTACTAAAGGTATTTCAATTTTGATATTAAAACCACCTTAACTGGATCACCAGAATTTTTGTACAAATGCGAGTTTATTTGTTAAGCTTTTAGTACTCACCTTCCCTCCCCATCCCCACTCGCCATTCCCCAAACACAGGCTGGCAATGCACTTGCAACTCCCCTAGTGTTGCAAGTGTCTATGGACTGTGGTGATCACTTAAAATCACGTGACCCGCCTGTTCGTTTGCCTCCAATGATATATTAAAACAAAACTACTCAACCAATAGCCATTGAATTATTCACACATATTATCAGGGGTACAGGAAAGGACATGGTGGTCATTACATCCACAAAAAAATAATTGTTGTTAGTGAATAGGTCAAATCAACATTAATGTAAGACAAGCCGCAAGCAAAAGGTATTAATGAATAAAACTTGCAGAAAAACTGTTCAAACCTGACCTGATAATACTGGAAGAGCCATCATCCAGTCCTGCCATGTTGAATGGCCACCATCAAACTGACAATCAGTATGGAGGAGGTATGCAAAAGAAGACGCCTATCGCCACACTCTCCAACTTAGGCAATACCTGTTTCCTTAATAGTGTTCTCTATACATTGCGGTAAGAATTTAAATTACTATATCACATTAATTGGGTGGCATGATTATTTGTAACATTTATTCATATATATTTGGTTTAGTAGTATGTATACATAAATGATTAATGAGTGTGATAAAAAAATAAATTTTAAATGGGGTCTTTGAGGCTTAAATTACATCCAACAATAAGTATATTATCTAAACTCTTTATAACGAATTTCAAGGGACCAAGCTTTTTTTTATACGGAGTTTTCCCTGTGTGGAGGGAAGAAAACAAATAAATAAACAAAGAAGGAGTAGACCAACCAAATTGAACTAATTTCTACATTATAGAAAGCTTTTTTGCTAAAATGAACGTTATAAGGAGTATAAACTGTACTTATCTGGAAAAAGTTACATAAAAGATGTAGTACTAAATTTCTCATTAATATGCTACTAGCGAGCCCGAAGGACGTTGTCCTGAGTTGATAATAATATAAAATCCTAAACGTCAACCACAGCGGCACCTACCATGTCCAATTGTCAATCCAAACCATTCACGGATCCACTGGAGCACGCACACAAAATTTCATCAAATTCGGTCCAGCCGCTTAGGAGGAGTTCAGTGATATACTGAAAACTACAGAATGGATTTTCATGCAGAAGATAGAGTTATTCATGAGGACGGTTTCAGTATATAATTTGTCTAAGTTTTTTTTCATTATCAAAACAGGACTACGTCCGCCGTGCCCGCTAGTTTTGTATACCTATATTATCTTAAATGTTATGTTATATCGAACCGTATTATGATAATCAGAGTAATTTCCAGAATTAACATACATTTTTAGAATTAACATACATTTTTTGATTTATCAAAATTGTTGGCTGATAGTGAAGTTAAATAATAGGTATTTACCTATGAAATTGCCGTTCTGCAGTACTGGCCATTTCAAATCAAAATAATTTTTGTTTGGCTAAGAATTCTAATTTCAAATTAATTTTATTTTAAACATGGAATTCTTTTTCCAAAAGTAGTCATTTGTTTATTGATTAGTGTTACATTTTCATCGCATTTCAATCTTTTTTGTCATCATGGATACGTTAAAAATTCGAGTAATTATGGAATATGAGTACCGTCTGGCAGCAACGCGGCACAAGCGGCACGCAACATCAACGACGTTTACGGAGCTAACACTACAAACCAACGCACCACCTGATATTGGTTTGCTCGCTTCCGTTCTGGGAATTTCGACCTGAAAAATGAACCTCGCGGTCGTCCGTAGACTTTGGTCGACAATGACGAATTAAAGGCGATTGTGGAAGCTGATGATACACAATCTACGGCAGAATTAGCAGCAGCTTTCGACGTTAGCGGTAAAATAATATTGGTCCATGTGCGTCAAATTGGCAAGGTAAAAAGGCTTGACAAATGGGTGCCCCGCGAACTCAATGATCGCCAGCGCGAAGTACGCGTCGAGACGTGCCTTGCACTGCTCAACAGACACACAAATGAAGGAATTTTGAACAGCATTGTTACCTGCGATGAAAAATGGATTCTGTTTGATAACCGCAAGCGCTCAGCAAGTTGGTTGGGTCCTGGTTCAGCACCTAAACAATGCCCTAAACGAAAACTTACCCCCAGAAAAGTGATGGTCACTGTTTTTTGGTCTAGCGCCGGTGTGATTCATCACAGCTTCTTACCAAATGAGGTGAGCATTACTGCAGATGTGTACTGTGAAGAACTGAACACAATGATGGAGAAGCTGGCACATCTCCAACCAGCATTGGTCAATCGCTCGTCTCCGCTGCTCCTGCACGACAACGCGCGACATCATACTGCATAGCAGACGGTCTCCAAGTTGCAAGAATTGGGGTTGGAAGTTCTCCGTCATCCGCCCTACTCACCAGACCTTGCGCCTACAGACTTCTACTTTTTCCAGAATTTGGATAACTGCTTGGCGGGAAAAAAATTCAATACCCGAGAGGCAGTACAAAATGCCTTTGAAGAATTTGTTGCCTACCGTCCAGCTGATTTCTTTAAGAAGGGCATCAATAAACTGCCACTGCGTTGGCAAAGATGCATTGATTGCATGGGTGATTACTTCAATTAATACAAATAAAAAATACATGAAAAAAATTCGTTTAAATTTTTTCATACAAAACGGCATTTTCATAGGTAAAGACCTAATATTATGAGGAAAGCTGAACTCTGTATAAATGTTATTGTGGTGGTTTCTTTTTTAATTTTTTATATCATAGGATGCAAACGAACAGGTGGGTCACCTGATGTTAGTGACCACCACCGTCCATAGACACTGGCAACACCATAGAAGACGCAAGTGCGTTGTCAGCCGGTGTTTGGGGTGAGGGGAGGGGGAGGGTAGTTGGGTATCTGGCGCTCTCACTGACCGAACGAAACGCAACAATGCACTGTTACTTCACGTCGGTTTTCTATGAGAGGGTGGTAGTACCGCGGGCGAGCCGACCTATTCATGCTGAAAACAGTAATAGCTTCAGCGTGGCTCCTACAGAACATGGTAACATTGGTACAGTGGTAACATTATCACGCTATATGAGAAAAATATAGACCTGTGAATTTGTCTTCTTTGTCCCTTCCTCTACATACAATGGGAACATTACAAACTTGTATTATTATGTTTTTCTACAAACTATTACTAATTTTTCAGATATGCTCCTCGTTTCCTTCACAATCTTCATCATCTTGTGTCAGATTTGGCCAGCGTTGAACAAAAACTAGGTAGCATCAGGCTAAAAAGTTCATCGCTGGGCAGGAGTGCAGCAGGTCTTGCATCGTCGGGAACAAGATCTTGGAGTAGTAAAGACCTGCTGTCTTTAGGACAATCGGATAATAGTTCTGGAAAAAGTAAAATTCAAGTCAGTATAACTCCTTATGTATTCAAGATTTAGAGTTTAGGTGTGAAAGCCTGGAAAGTTTTAAAGAATATGTTGCGAAAAGCAAAGAAAACTGTGTTGTGTAGAAGCTGATGGTCTTTGGTTAACCTTGAATGGCAAATGTGAGCCTTTAAATGTTTTAAAAAAAGAAGTTGTATATGTAAAAAATTATTTTGATGTTGCGGGTACAACTAATATTAAACATATTGTATATTGCATTTAACTTGTAACAAATACAGAAAAGTTGCCCGAATTATACTTTTGTAATTTTTTTTTTCATTTTCACCTAAGATAATATACATTTTGTGATAAAACCTTGTCAAGATGTGGCTTATCTGATATTATTAGTGACATGGATAATAAAATAAACACATCATAGATATTTCTAATTTAGCACAGTGGCACACAAAGATGGTCTAGTTATTTAAAATTTATAATAACACTAGCGGACACGGCGGGCGTTGTCCCGCCCTGTTATTAACAAAAAACCTACACAAATAATACACATAATCCTTCCTCGTGAGTCACTCTATCTACTGGTGAAAACCGCAAGAAAATCCATCCAGTAGTTTTTGAGTTTATCGCGAACAGACAGACAGACAGACGCGGTAGAGGACTTTGTTTTATACTATGTAATGATATACCTAATGTTATGGATCAACTGATCTATTATGGTACTATTTATACTTCTCAGATAATATGAATAATTACATGTCGATTGGGGTTACATATTTCATACTATTTACCTTCATTTTGTAGATTTTTTCTCTTTTGAATTTACCTCTGTTGCCTCTAATAATTGCTAAATGTGAATTTTATTATACAGTCAATATGCAATAAGTTATAATAATTACATTTCCAATGTATCCTAACTTATCTAACACACAATCAAGATAATAGGCTAATAAAAGAATATGAAATATGACAAATGTGTCCTTACATTTCCAAAACAGCTAATTCCAATTTTAATCATTCATATGAATTCAAATATTATTTTTTATAATCTTCATATTTTACATGTACAAAATTTGAAGATTTTGAAAATTAATGGAAAATATTAGGAACGAGTAAATCTTGAAAATTAACATAAAATATTAGGAATGGCTAAAATTGGACTTCTCATTATTCACATTACCCACATAGTATTAATACTGCCCTGATAATGTATTTGTTCCATAAAATTTGTATAAGTTAATCAATTTAACAATATGTTAATTATTTCTTTTGACAGATAGCAACAGAGAAACTCCATGAAACTTACTTCAATCTTCGTGCCGCTGAGAATAAATGTATGAACAGTAGCAACATTGATGCTAGTCCTGAACCGTTTGCCGCCGACGCTTTCCTCACTGCCCTCAGGGATGTCAATTCAACGTTTGAAGGTGAGACTAATGTCATTATTCACCTTAGGAAGATTTTGTGATCCAATCCTTTGACAAGGAGCTTTAGAACCCGTTGCATGAGACACTATTACTCACATAGGTCACATATACCCAACACTACACTTTATATATATTCGCACAGTAATGTCGTAGGTAAATAATTTCTACAAGTGAACTATTTTCTTTTTTTTTTTGGTTAGTTAGTGAATATTATCAGATGAAGTAAATATTTGGATAATACGAGTATATTCTTTAAAAGTAAAATGCAAGGGATTACACAAAATTATATATTTTGGACACAGAGAACACCTCTACTATCATTATATTCCACAAATAATTATCCTTTATGGGATTAAAAATCCACTCAGCATAGCAGCAATGGAAGCAATGCTTAAAAACAACTTTAACATTTACTTCAGTCCAGTTAGGAACTGCCTACAAAGCAAGAGCCCAAATCTAGGTTAGACAACATTGGCATCCGCATTCTCGTTACCATTTTGGCTGTATAGTTTCTGCTTTTGCTACAAAGCTTAGTAAAATTGTCAAGGGTCTTCAAGCGAACAGCGTTAATTCTATGAAAATAAATAAAAGGTTCAGAGAGGAATTATTTCACATAAGTATTTAATATTTAGGTTAAAGTTTTATCCATAACCCTTACATATTAGAAGTCTAGGAGTACTGTATTTTAAACTCCAGTCTTACGATTCGACGTAAACCTTAACTTTAGTCTCTAAATTTAGGTATAATTTATAAGACTATTTTTTTGTTATATCACTATTTAACTATCTTTAAGCCTGTGGTCGCGAATTTGTAAGGAGTATATTAGTCCGACGCTGAGTAAAAAGGTTTAGAACAGCTGAGTAGAAAGGTTGAGAACCGCTGGTTTACAGTACATAAAACTAAATTTACTAAATAATATTTGCTCATTCTCTGCATGATTGATATGCTTCATGAACATACAATATTACCTTACAACATAAAATTAAAATAGGTATCCTAGTAAAATCTGACTTAGCAGCCATTTGTAATTTTATGTAAAGATTGTGTCAAGCATTTCGAATCATGATTTCGTCTATCTTGCACTTTATGGGCAGTTCAAATAGAGTGGAACGGCAATAGACTTCTGGTAAAATATATTCCGTGTTTCCTCTTAAAATGAAGTGAGCCACTGGTTTTATTGAAGCTATAATCACATATCAGCTAAATAATATTTGTTCCAGGTAACAGGCAACAAGATGCCCACGAGTTACTAGTGTGTATATTGGACAATATACGTGAGACTTGTCGAGCTCTCAGTGCTCGAGCTGCGAGGTTGCAAATACATGAAAACGGAGACAGGTACCCTTTATTTGTATTGTTAAGCCGATAAGCGATTGAAATGTCGTTTTGTATTGAAAGAAATTTTATTTGTACTCACAAAACAGAAGTAAAACAAGTTCACTATTATCTATGGTCGTAGTTACAGTTTATATTACTATGTGGATGTTGTCCGATACTAGACTTATTCTATTTTTCTGTTCATAGTTGTTTCAATGTCCAGAAAAAAAATGTTTTTAATCTCCCTGTGACATGCTGTGACATATCCATAATCCAAATCCAAATATTATAAGTGCGAAAATGAGTTTGTTCTTTATTTGTTACGCTTTCATGTTTACTCAACCAGAGTTTTGGCTAATCGTTCATGTAGTGGGTTGTATATTTATTTATAATCTTGTGTTATTTGCCTTTATATTTTGTAAAATTGGTGGTGTTTTACATAATATAGTTTGGTTATAAATGCATGCAGAAGTGAAGTGAATGGAAAATAATACCACGGAGCTTGAATTCCGAGGTGCCACATATATTCCCTGAATGGTTCTAACAAGGGAGCCACCATCTTGTTGGAACATTGAAATAATCACACGACACTTGTAATATTATTACCTACTCGACAATGGCAGTAACAGAAAGAAACTATATATGAATTTTTGTATACACGTTTTTAGGGGTACAGAAAATGTCATAAGATACATTTCGTTCAGACAAAATGTACTGGACCCGAGTGATAAGTTAAAACTACATTAATCAACCAAATCATAACACAGATCCCCAAACTTTTTTGTGTCGTGCACCACTTGCCATATTTTTGAGGTATATGTACACCCCCTGCTTACCTGATGTTGATTTATTTACAAATTCCTCAGTTCTGGTATGTTATGAAATGTAGTTTTATCATGTACTAGCGGGCCCGGCAGACGTTGTCCCGCCCTGATTATAAAAGAATCCTTGACAAATTATATACCAAAACGTTCCTCATGAATCACTTTATCCACTGGTGAAAATTGTTTGAAAATCCGTTCAGTAGTTTTGAGTTTATCGCGAACAGACAGACAGACAGACGCGGTAGGGGACTTTGTTTTATACTATGTAATAATGATGTAGGTAGATATGTCATCATACTTAAATTAAACATTATTTAAGTTGACAGTATGTTTATATATATTATTTAATTCATGAAGAGCTAAACTTAAACCTGTGACCTGCTTACATTGGTTATTATCGTTGATCCTTATCCTTCGTTGGCCATCCCTGTTTGTCTTTAAAAAAAAAACTACATGACTGCACTAAACTTATATATTTTTAGAATATATTTACATTCACACACTCACATCCGGGTTTTTTTTTTTATGGATACAGCCGTACTCCGGGGGGTCTAAATCCCGACTGGACTAACTTATACACAATTATAATGAACGAAACTAAAAATGTCAAACAGCAAAATTGCACAGCGACATATGCCAAAACGCTGCATTATAACAAACCCAACAATTTTTGTTTCCTTGACATCAATACAATTTGCTCAGCATCATAGAGCCCTGAGGGACGATATACTGGTAGATCACTTTGAGAAGCGCAGTCATAACAGAATAAGTATAGGCCAATATAAAATTTGGAGTAATTTTAATTGTATTTTATACAGTAACGGTATCCCGAGGCAACCGAATATCGACGGCGACGGTGGAAAACCGACGCTGGGAAATCTGCGGAAATCTTGGAAAAAGCGTAAAGAAGTGAAAGCGACTAACAACGATAAGAAAAACTCACCAACTGAGGAACGAGCTCCATCACCTGTTGAAGAGAAAGATGAGCGAACAAGGCCAGGGTGGGACTTCGTGGCTGAGGATTTCGAAGGTGAGAATAACTGAATAACTAGCTCTTGCCCGCTGCTTCGATCGTTTCACATTAAATCTATACCAAGTGAAAGTTTAAATGTTCGCAGTATTCTGGGATATGACACTGTATGGGCACATTTAATATACAAAACAATAATATTAAAACAAATACTAATAAACAACCAATGAAACCTAAGTGACAGTTTGTTTTTTCAAAAGTATATATACAACCTAGGTGCAATGACCGGTGTCGAAAGCTACAATGGGCGACCCTGAGTTATAAACTTCGATAATAAAACGGACAATAAACCCTTTTGTTTTGTTCCTAACGTTTGCACGTTCCCTTTCAAGTGAAAGTGAAATCACCCGACGATTGTTAACACTGTGCTTTAACATAGTGTATAACTTTTATATTATTCTGGATAATTAAGTCAAATATTAAATACCTATTTTTAAATTGATTTAGAACAAGAATCGAGTGCAGATTATCCTCCATGATTATTGCTTCTGTCTAAACATTCATCCGATTATCCGATTTTCTTAATTCGTTATTCTTTAGTAACTGAAGAGTTTTAGTGTTATCAATAAAAAAATTGGAAACACTTTTTTTCTCTATAGTCAAAGTGCAATTATTGTTGAAGTTTTCGAGTAATTCGAATTTTTTTGGAATAATTCGATTTTTTCCGGATTATTCGTAAACTATTAAATTATTAGTGAATTTTCGAGTATTTTCAATTCAAGGTTTCTTATGTTCAATATTCAGATAAATAGATTTTTTATGGTACCGACAGAGATGAACATATATTGAAAATGAGCAATTGTATTCTTTGGGTAATTGATTTTTATACGAAAAGTATATTATTCGTAAGTAGAATAGTTCGATACACGATTTAAAGGAAATTAAATAGAAACAATTGAAAATCCAGAGATATTTCATGAATTCGCGATTATTCGAAAATTTTCGAATTTTGAATATTCGGAATTTTTCGAATTATTTGATTTTTTTCCAATTATTCGTAGAATTTCGAATTTTTCAATGATTCAATTTTTTCAATTCGAATTTCGAATTGAATATCAATATTCTATTCGAACGACATTCGCGCACCCCTAATAACAAACCTAATTTCATTGAACTTACTTTGAAACATCTAATATGGTGATTCAGAATAAAATCATTAGATAATGGTGAGATTGCTTAAAACGCCATCTATTTGCTCGTTCTAATTACTTCATTGTTAGCTTACATTAAGTCTTAAATGTTTGTTATTTTTATACTTTCACTGTATTTGTTTTTAATTCCCTCCACATTCTCATGCTTCTAAAATGTACAATATCTTTTTAATAAATGTATACAATTTAATCGAACAATTTTTTACTTTCGTTTGGCTATTTTATAGTTGATAGAAAATATGTACGTTCTGTTAAGCTAAAAAGGTATCAATAATTGCTTGTACATTTAGGTTGTATATTTGACTTATTAATTGTTTTTCAATAAAAATCTACTTCGATGTTTTTTTTACGTCTGTCAAATCTGGCATTTAACAAATATTTTGCAGGCACGATGGTGGTGAGGACGATGTGCCTCGAATGTGAGGCAGTGACTGAGAAAGCCCAAGCTGTGTGTGAGCTGTGCGTGCCCGTTGCTGAGGATGAACCTACGACCGAGCCGTTCCGTGCCGCCTGCCTCTCCACTGAGTACCTGCGCGATCAAAATAAGGTATCGTAAAGTCTATATACCAGATGAATGTTTAGACAGTAGCAATATTTATGGAGGATAGTCTGCACTCGATTCTCGTTCTAAATCAATTAAAAAATAGGTGCTTAATATTTTACCTAATTATCTAAAAAAAAATTATGCTTAAAGTGAAGCCAACCAACTAACAAAGGATCATTTTTCGAAGTTTGAACAAACAAAAGGGTTTATTGTCCGTTTTATTATCGAAAGTTATTAATTCCGGGTCGCTGCTCGCAGATTCTATCAGCGGTCATTCAACATAGGTTTATTTAATTTGTTATCCATATTTTTGAACTTCTTAAAACGAACTTTACCTAAGGTTCTCATTGTTGTCTATTAGTATTGTTTTGATATTATTATTTGATGTGTTAAATGTTACCATGAAGTATCATATCCTAGAATACTGCGAGTGTCTAACCTTTAACCTGGTATAGCCTTGCTGAAAGAACGGTAATTGAAAACTATACTTTTAAATCAGTGTCACCAGAATTTTTATATATGTCGGGGTGACGTTGACGTGTCAGTTATAAAAGTAGGTATGCAATGTACACATCATCTTTAATAGCCGATACAGTACTCCAATACCGTTGGACGATAATGCTTTTCCTTCGAATCTGATGTTCAAATATTTTACGGATTCGTAGGTTGAAACATTCATGTCTCTGAAAAATACAAGTTAGGGACGCACGTCCAGGAAATAAGAGTGTTGATTACCTTCTCATGCTATGAGATTTTTTTGTGTCCAAGGTTGGTAACACTGAATGATAGTGTGGGTTCATCTGAACAGAATGAATACAGGCGGATCTTGTTAGTGTAGAAATTCGCTTCGTAGTGTATACGTATGTGAATTACGTCTATAAAAAATCCCTCCAAGTGCGATGTGCGCGCTGTCATACGGTTCTTTGTCGCTGAAGGTAAAACTGCAACCGAAATTTTTTCACGTGTCCAAGCTGTTTATGGCGAAGTTGTTATGAACCGAACGAACGTGTTCAAGTAGTGTCGTGAGTTGAATGAAGGCAGAACGAATGTTCACGATGGTCAGCGGTGCCCTTTTGGGCTCATTGAGTTAGGACATTTTGAACCACTCCCTTGATCCCTTCAGACTTCAATTTTTTTTACTTCCCTGATGACTTACATGGGTGGAAAAACAATTTCATCTAGCAAACAGGTCAAAAACAGAGGTCCTTAACTGAAAAAAGATGGTGACGGTTAAGTTCTTTCAAGAGGGCATTAAAAAGCTTGTTATATAGAGTTATATATAGCCCAAAGTAACTATTCCACGTGGACGAGGTCGCGGGAACAGCTAGTCTATATATAAATAGGCAATGGGAAAACAGTTAAGAACATCTGCATACTCTGTTTCTCAGCCGAGATTTTCAACATTTTTTTTTTATTTTGTAACTATTGACGAGCGCTAGGGTTATCAAAAAAATTCAGAAAAGATTTTTTTCTTTGTGGTTGAAGTTCCACCACTGGGAGAGCATGCTTAGATAGTAAATGTAATATTTTCAGTATTGGTGCGAGCGATGTTTGCGGTACAATGAGGCTCGGCGTAGCGTTGCGTACTCGCGCCTGCCTCGGCTGCTGGTGTTGCAGCTGAAGCGCTTCAGCGGCGGCATGGAGAAGATCACCCGACACGCACCCACGCCTATGCTCATGCCTTGCTTCTGCGAGCACTGTGCCAACAGGGCCCATGACCAACCCCCAGCACACAGGTATCAATATAATATTAAAGCCTTTATTTCCTTTGTGTCAGTAATACAAAGACAAACTATAATATATCACGTAGTTCAGTGTGCCTAATGGCAAAGTCCTTTTTTTTTCTACATGGGGAAATCCCTACGGATTCCCACCCTAGCCGGACAGCTGAGGGTGATGTATGTCCGACTTGCACGGACCAAAACCCCATGGTGCCTTCAATCTATAGACAGGAGCTGCCGAACTGGCACTGCGTCTACTCCCCGGCAGGTGCTGGCCCTTCATCTGGGGCCTCCTCGCAGTCGAGGTGTCAAAATCTTAGACCCCCTCAGGGGAGGACGAGAGTTGTCCTGCCCGAGTATGGTGGGAGGCACATCGGCACAATGCGCCTCAACCTCATGGGCCTGTGCAGATATTCTGCCAGGGCTAATGGCACAGTCCTCCTCCGACTTTTTCTATTGCTTTCTATCTCGCGCCACTCTTATCCTCAGGGATCCGAAGGCCATTTTAAAATCATCCTCCCACTTCTTACTTCTCGCACCATACCTTGATTACCAAATCGTTACCCGTTTGCTTTATTTTTCTTTATTGCAGCTGAGCATATGTCAAGTCCACCTCCATTTTAGTCGATCAATGTGTGACAAGATATCTGTTAGTTTCGTTCTATACCTGATATTTGCTCTAAATTTATCCATTTCTTTTAGACCTAACATGTTCCTTTCCATACCTCTCTGACATTTTGCTAGTTTGTCTATGGCGTTTCATCAAAGCCCAGATTCATTTTTGAACGAATAATTTAAAGTATTGGCGATATAATTCTAATAACGTAAAATGAACTTTCACTTTTGGTTTATGAAAGAAAATGGCATCTAGTAACTGTATGTCTTTTTTTTATATCATAGGAGACAAACGAACAGGTGGGTTACCTGATGTCTAGTGATCACCACCGTCCATAGACACTTGCAACACCAGGAGAGTCGCCTGTGTTTGGGAGGGGAGGGGGTGGAATAGAAGGGGGAGGGGGAATGGAGGTGGGCCTCTGGCACTCTCACTGACCGAACGAAACGCAACAATGCAAGCACTATTACTTCACGTAGATTTTTCTGTGCGTCGGGTGGTAGTACCCCGGGCAAGCCGACCCGTTCTTGTTGAAACCAGTAATGGCTTTAGTGTGACTACCACCTGTTATCACCACCTCTTATATACCTATTATATACCACCTATCTATCTACTATGTAATGATTGCAGATATATCCTATGGGCGGTGATAATGCATCTCGGGCAGACGCTGACCGGCGGGCACTATGTCGCTTACGCCCGCGACAGTTCCTGCGATTTCAAGTGTTCGCGGGAAGGAGGGGGAGACGCGACCACAACCACAACGGGCTCATCGTTCATGCGCACGTTGTTCAATAGGCCCCGGCACCCTCCGACCGGTTGTGCTGCAAGAGAATGCTGCGTGCCCCGACCTCGTACGGAACCCTGCTGGCTAGCCTGCGATGACGACATCGTCAAACCCATCACCGACGATGAGTTCGAAGACCTCCTGTCTGCGGAACCCAAAATGCGTTCCGCGGCAACTCCCTACCTCCTCTTCTACGTTAAAAGTGAAATTGGCTAGTGTGAAATAAAACTTACAGTGATACAGAAGTGATACGGAAGTGAAGTGCAACTGTGCCCATATTATCGGTGATATAGAAGTATTATAAGGTGATTTGAAACTCTTCAGATCAAGGTAACACTGTGTTCTGTGGTTTTAATATATAGTTTACAGTGTATCAAACTCATCATATACGACGAGCTCAAAGACCTCCTGTCCGTAGAACACAAAATGCTTTCAGCAGCGACCCCCTCTCTCCTCTTCTACATTAAAAGTGAAATGGCCTAGTGAGACATACAGTGATATGGAAGTATTATAAGGTGATTTGAAGCTCTTCAGATCAAGGTAACATTGTGTTTTGGTTTTAATATATAGATTACTGTGTATTGATTCTGGTCATTGTGACTGTCGAGTGACACAGAACAAATAGTAATTTGTTTTTTTTTTTTTATTTGGCCCCTGTGGTCCTTATACACAATTCAACCAGTGTCACGTATAGAAATACAACTACCATATGTATTGAAAAGAAACATTTTGAAAGGTAGATAGATATTATAATTAGAGTTTTGATTTTACTACACAAGGATTTTTTTTCAGCAGCTAACAATTTTATTATTCACTAGCTGTGCCCGCGACTTCGTATGTGTGGAAACTTATGTAAAAAATAGTGATTAATAAAGTCATGTGAATGTCTTAAGTCCATTTACTTATCTACTATTCTCTCGTACTTACGCCACGTCGTCGTTAACATTAAAATTACAATAACTTTTGATAGAATTGACCGATTTTAATGAAACAAAGACTAAGTTATTCTCGCAGATATGCTTTGATTTTCTTGTTGTAGTTTTATTGTGAACTTTAGCAGTGATGTGTGTTCATACAAACAGATAGACATTTCTAAAAATGATTGAAATGTATTTTATTACTTATTCCAACACACCTGAAACAATTTTTTACATGAAAATCGATAAAGTACAGACACGTTAGATTTACATTCTTATTATATGTATCGATTGTAACTGTCATGTTACACAAAATATTTGGTAGATAAACTTATATCGAAATATAAGTATGTCACAAAAACGTAGTATCATTTAATGCATCATAGTCAAAATCCTATCTTTTAAAGAATGAGGTTGATATCTAATTTTAACCATTATTCAAATCAGATAAACTAATTAACGTGCAAATAATAATAATAATTTTATAATGTCTCTAAACTGAACTACAGGTGTGTTTTTTATCTAATTCAAAGAGTCCAATTGCAATGCTCAGTTATTTCAAGATTTTAAATATTGCGGTACAGGGGGTCAGGGATTGGTAATGTGTCTGATGGTGTTTGTTTATTTTCTCCATCCTTTTAATATTGATTTGTGCTTGTTGTCACAAAGTGTTATGTGAAATTAATTTTTATAAATGAAAAAACAGTATTTATTAAAAAATCCTATAATCATTTTAGAAAATAGCATGTTAATCTATTACAGAACTGTTTAAAATCATCATTTCAATTTGAGATTTTTGCCATAAAGTTATGTTCCTTATCATCTTAACTCTCCATTTAGCATGAAATTATTTTCAAATTTCGTTGCTGAAATTTGCTATTTATTGTCTCTGGTAATCCAATAGACTTCTTGTCATAAACATATATCTATGAATGCATAAAAGACATTATAAATAGGACACTAAATTGTACATGTGGTGTGTCAAGGCTGAAGTGATATTATTAATGTAGCTATCTTAAATATTATTAAAAAAAAACAATTGAATATAATATCGAAGTGTTTCATAAATATTTTTACTTGTTAACCTGATAATATGGATGGGATAGAAGTTTTAAAAACGAAGCTATCTATGTGTGTTGTTACTGTATATTACGTGTATCATAAATGTGTTTAAGTAGTGTTTGCTTTCGGCCTAAAAAAAATATTATCCCTAATTTTTTAGACCTCTTGATCTATTTATTCTGTGCATTAATTTAACAATGCAGATGTGAGATTATAACTGTGCAAAAGGAAAATGTCCAGAAAAGCCTTAAATTATTTTATAAAAAAAACCATAAAAAAATGTAGCATTTAGAAATTGATTTGAAGTCTTAACAATTTTTATTTTACTCTCGTGAAAAACTGTTAAAGAAAATTTGTGTTTCTCACAAATTATAGTCAATTGTATTGTCATCAACGAATGTTATAGAACTTATATTTAATTAGTATATAATTATTTTACGCTCTTATGAAACGTTTGCCATAGGATGAAGCAGTCAAAAAATTTACATTGTATTTATTTATAATCTTAAAATGTATTGTTAAATCTTTACGCTATAGTATTAAACAAGTTCACCTTTGGAGTTCATAGTCACACAGATGTCTCTATTATTATAAATCCCCAAAAGAAAAATAAAATAAATTGAGATTTTCTACTTAGTATTGGATTTACGGAATCAATTCTCAACTTTTCCAACTATTTTCATTTAAACTTTATCAAATAAAAATTAATAAATGTATGTGATTCTTTAAAATTAGGTTAAATTTATCCAGACTTAAGACCTTAACCTAAAACCATAGAAGTGATAATTAATAGTATAAACTTTATTTATGGCAGCTAAGCAAAAACTATATACACAATTCATTTTATTTAGACTTTGGCTCATGCTGTATGTGAGTCTAACTATTACTTCACATTACCATACAAAGTTATTTGAATATTTGGTATAATTATATCTCTATAATTTTTTCTTTTTAGATTAATATATGACACATATATTGCGGACCAGACTATAATGAAGACAGAAATAACCTATTCACACATATGTAACAGTAATGCTTATAACATATAACTGTGTTTAAATTATTGGTACCAATTTGCTTTTTATGGACCTCTGATAAATGAATACTATTATGTATCTTTACCCATATGTTTGTTTTCTAGAGATGATTTTATATAGCTTAAAACATAAATTATCAACAACAATGTTATATATCTGCTTGCTATAAAACGAAGGTTGCTAATTATAATAATTTTATTCTTATGATTTACATTATTAAATAGTGTTGCTTTTTTGTCAAGATTGTATGTGTCTATGTGATGGTTAAACTTGTATCTACTTATATAATAATAATTTAAAAAATAGTTTTTTGTTTGTCAGTAATGCACAAATTTTTTTACAGCGAACAAACGTTACTGGATACTCGTTTCTAATTACTACTCATTTATATTGTAAATAGTCTGAAAAATATATTTTTTTATATAAAAATATAATTGGCCCTATTTGACACTACTATGGTCCTTATTATACTCGATTAAAATTAATTTGTAATTTTGTTATTTGCGGATGCCATTCCAAAGCCTTTGTAAAAGGTGAGAATTCTTGTCAGTAGCTATGTAATGTTGTTTTTATTAATCTGAAAATATCTTAATTATAATTATTATCCTTCATTTTCTATGTAAATTTAATTGGATAATAAAATAAATTTGAAGCCGATGGTATTTTGGTGTGTTTTATTTTAACCAAGTGAGTGATTCTTGCATTTATAAACACTATTGTTTTCTCAGAAATAACTATAACAATTTATATGAAATGTTATGTTTTACATTCCAAGTTTATCCAGTTCGGTGTTATTCTTGACATATTTTTTCAGATGGTTTGGACAAATCCTGGACATATGATAGTGTCTGTTGGCTCAGATATACTAATTTCTGATAAATACTTAATTGGCGTTCAAACTTTTTTAATTGATAGAACATACAATCTATCCCCCTGATGTTAATTAGTCACTGCAGCTTATGATTATGTATTATTTTGTTATTTATGTATGAATCAACCTAAAGCAGACTGCTGTTGTAAAGCCGATAAGTCGCTGTTCTTAATTATGAGTAAGACAGGAATACAGTTGAGTAGTAGTTCCTTTCCGGCAGAAATAGGTCATAGTGCTGCGCAGTTCAGGTAAAACTTCATAAATCTAAGAATGATATACATGAGTAAGACATTAATTAAAATGGGTAGAATTAAAGACATTTTATGAAGAAAACCCACGACAAGAGTATACTAACAGAATATTAATTTGCAAAACAATAACTGAAGGACTATTCATGGCATAAAGTACCAAAAAATTATTTTTGATAATTTATCACCACTTGTGTGGCTGAAGTTATTTATATATCGACCTCAATAAATTTTTAACCGCAAGCAAATGACCTTTGAAAGTTAAGGCACCAACTAAACTGTTTACGATAAAATTATCTTATAAATACATAATTTATAACATATGTGTGTGTAGATTTTGTGGATGACTTATTTATTGACTGTCGATGAAGATAACAGGACATGTCTATTCTTTATCAGTGTTCAGTTAACCGTTGGAGATCAAGAGCGTCTTATTTAGTAACTAGTTATAATTTATTGTGCATTAAGTAACGCGTGTCAAGATTTATATTATCTAAACCGTTCGTACTTAAATAATATACATAATAATGAAAGCTGTGGAAACAAGAGGCAGATTCTTTGTAAGTTATTTTTATTCTATTACCTGGGTTATTTTTATAAATTATGATGGTATAAAATACATTGATATGTTACAGGAAAATAAAAAATATGTATAATACAATTTCTATCTATCATAAGGGCACTCAATTGTAATAATTTGATTGTAGAGCAACTCGTTAAGTGATGCACATCTACTTGTAACTTGAACATGTATTTGTAAGTGGATATTATTTAAAAAAAATCAATTTATTCTTTTATTTATAGGCTCATCTCTCCTAGGGATGATTTAAACCTTAAGTTTAGATAACCTTTACAAAAAGTGTATATCAACTGAAATAATATAAAACATCAACTATTAAAAAAAATATAATTTCCTTATTACAATATTTCGTTACTAGGGCCTCTTCGTATTACCTTATAGATTAGGAATTACTATTTTATTAATATGCTATCTACAATGATTGGCTGTCGTAATTGAAAATAAAATACAAGTAGATGCAAGTGTTACGTGTTTAAAGATAAGCCCATATATATACAACATCTACATCAGCTGCCTATGTTTGCCAAAGTGAACTAAAGTAAAAATGGCCACCTGCCGGCCGGCTTGTCTATGACATTGGAGTGACCTTTATGTCCTCGTTATGCGTAACCGCTGTCAAACTATCTAACTTTGCTAGGTAGTGATAGTGCTTTGTTAAATTACTCTTTTCAATTGTTACAAAGTTACAGTTACAAATGGCTTTTGTAAGTATTTTCAAATACATTTTTAATAGTTTAAGAACTACAAATTATGTGATTTCAACTGAGGTATAGTTGATCTAAATCGATAAAATCCTGGATCCTTCACCGGGTATGGTGAAAATGTAATAGGTTGATCGATATTCGTATATAATATAGATTTTATGATGTTTTATCTTTCGTGCGTAGTGTTTCTCCAATAACGGCAAAACTTTTAGGTGTTAATTGAATTTATTTACATTTCAATTGACATTCTGGTCACTGCAAAATTTAATGACGTAGGTATAATTTGAGTATATGGAGTCAAATCAATAAAATCCTCATATTTAACAAGAAGAAAGTGAATACTTAGTATTTTGTAACGTCTCTAAAAATAATTTAATGTGATATTTGCCTAGATATATTCTTGATTATTATTAACCTAACCTATAAAATAAGTGATTAAAATTATTATTTTGTCTTAGATTACATGGTTGTCTGAAAATATTTATCGATGTGTTAGAATAATCGAGTTAATAAAACATAAAATATTGGTGTATATAATATCATAAAGTTATAGTGCTAGATGTTTAAATTTGTCATGGATATGCGGATAACTTGAAAAAATTTTGATTCGAACGATCTCTGCAAGTTCGCTTTCTAAATTTAAATTTTATTTAATGTTTATGATTAATATAATTCATAAAATAAAAATAAATAATAAATACGGCTTTACAATAAAAAATCCAAAGTCGTTATAAGTTTCATTAAAGCTGAAACCATAAATTTTAAGCATTGGTAAATTTAGGGTTAAGAAATTTGCATAGAAATCCTTGGCTTATGCTAGAGGTCATTAACATCTTATCGGGACCTTATGCGATGGCGGCATACGGAAGAATTGCGGAGCCTTTTTGAAATTTCACAATAAATAAAAATACTTTTGGAGAATTACATATTTTGAGGGTTTTTTTTATTTCATATTTTTAAAACAAATAGGTTTCTAATAATCGATACATCAGTACATGACCCGTATTATTAATATTATAGCAACTAACTAATTTATATCCGCCGAAAAGGTTTTATTTTCTGAAAATATTTGACCTTTTTGGATTTGAATAGATAAGAAGGTGGCTGGAGTAAACGCTACAGCAACTATTTTAGATGATACGTTTATTAATGAAATTATGGTTGATATACAACACATTATGCTAGGACAGTGATCATACAACATATTTATTTTCATATTAAACGCCATTTTTTATGTTCGAAGTTATGAAATTAATGAATGGCAACTGGTTTGATATCGGAGACTGCCGCAGACCATAAATCTCGGTGGTGGAAACTCTTTAGTTATTGTGTTTCGAAATCAACCTGTACATATTCTACTGCAGAGGGCTTGCAGGCCGGCACGACAGTGACAACTAAATGTCTCGTTAGTTACCATTGGATTGTATCATGTTTACGATCACATTGGTGCATATTTTCGTATTACAAATAAAGTGATTAAGTGCTTCTAAAACTATTCTTATCTAATCATAATGAACAAAGGTCTAAATAAGATGGTATCTGGAAGAAAAAAAGATCAACAGAGGTTGTAGTCATTTTCGAAGTGGTCAATTTTACCCCTAAAACTATAATAAAGAAATATTGCAGCGTATATTAAGGACTAGCGCTTGTTTGGTGATTCGCCCTCTTTAATGTAAATTCGATCTATCCTTATAAAACAGTATGTATATTTTTTTTTGTTACTGTACCTCAGACAACGTGTAGGTAAAATTTCATGATGATCGGTTTAATAGTTACAATGGGAAAGTGTGACAAACAAACAAAGAAACTTACATTCGCACCCATATTAATATTATAAATCTGAGTTTGTTACGCTTTCACGCCTTAAAACTTAACCGAACATCATGAAATTATGCATACAACCTTGTCAGAGGTATAAAAAAGGATTTAGCGTACCTTGCATCGCGAAACAATAGATCAAGTCTTTATTAATTCGAGAGAAGCTGCGAAGCAAAAGCTAGTTTATTATATTAGTAAGCATTCGGTGATAAATACTTAACATATTTTTGGTTGAGCTGTTTGGATAAAATATTTTGTAATTTCAAATGCCTGCGTGTAAATGCTGTTATGTCCCCTAGGGTCTTGCATCCGGGTGCCGCATTCCAAAGTAAAATGACCCTAAATGTATTTGTGTGAATTTTAAATGCCAAGATTATAAAGCTCCTTTATATTTCAGTCGATATAAAAAAACATTGTCTATTGGCGGTTCGTTAAACGGAAGTACCGGGACAGCAATACATTTACTTCCCAACGTCGTTTTATTTGAAAATAACAGTTGGTCCAAGTTTCTAGTGATGATATTAATAAAAAATATAAATCACTAATGAATTCGTTTGTATTTGAAACATTTTTGCTGATTTTAGTGTAGAAGCCGAAAGTATTGGCAAGCCTTCAAATTTTTTAAAATTAGAACATCGCAATCTAGCTCCCATTCAAAATGATGCACAGAGCACAGCGTTTTGTGTCATCTGTTGCAAAATACAGGCAAGCACGTTATAAAAAAATTAATGTTATATGTGGTTTGGTGGTTATACTCACCCTGCGGTGGCCGTTGCTACGACATTATGCGCGCGCTCGTTTTTATGCGGCAGTATCGAATACGCAACTCCAAGCGTCCCTCGTTGCGGACTTCATATTTTCACTCGGAAGGGCAGTTCAAGATCACAAAGGCGACCCGGTCGACCTGTATCGGAGTTTCGTGAAAGATTTATTCATTGTAATACAATAAATATGGTTTATCCGACAACGTACGATGGAAAAGTTGAGGTAACTCGCCGTTTGTAATCTATTTTCGTGTGTTGAACTATTACGTGAACCATTTAAATCGGAGCTGTATTCGTTACCTTGGAGATTAATTTTCGGGTTGAGTTTTATTATTCTAATCATATGATAGCAAGAGCGGACATTTTGAATTACAAAATAATATACAATAGTAAAACTTCTATATTTTTGAGATAATAATGTATCAAAGTAAGCATTTACTTTGGAGGACAACATTATTTGAAATTATATGTACTGCTTCAAAGCACAAATTCGTTGTAAAATAATTTTTAGACGTGATGTAAAATGGAACAGAAATCAATATTTTGTTAAGTTCATTTTTTGTTGTATTATTTAGTAATTCTAAATAAATACTACTTCAGTAAAAACTATTGTTATTAGTATGTATTTTCTTTCATTTCATTAGGTAATCTATCTAAAAGTGTATCTAAAGACGAATCTGTATGCATGGTTTTTGTTCTATATACTGATGCGCATGTCCTTATATTACTATTAATTATGTATTTTTATTATTGAAATCAAAATCCACGTCGTCGGAAAATCGGAAAACATCTGAATGTTGAAAGACTCGTGGTTATCTTTCTATCATTTAGTTTTTAATATCAATGATACATGTCCAGTAAATCACGCATCAAAAATAGAAACGAAAATATTGGCCATTTTGTTGATTAATCTATGATAATATTGAGAGCTGAAGGTATAGTCGCTCGTCTCGCGCGCGCCATCTTTACTACCATTTTCGTTTGAATTCGTTACTATATCATCATACTTTTTTGTTACTGGAATTTTGAAAGAAGGATTACCAATTGATACTTCTTTTCAACTAAAATAATATCAGCTGAATAGTATAAGGTTTGTTTATGTTAAGTTTATATTTGCCAACCAATCTTCTAAATTATTACTGCCATCGCGAGTAGGTACAACCATTACAAGTGTCTTGTGGCCATTTCAATATTCTAACAAGACGGTGGCTTCCTTGTTAGAACTTTCCATGAAGTATTTGTAGCATAGAATTCATGCTCCGTGGTACTATTCCCCATCCACTTCACAGCTGTGTATAACAACCGAACTATACTACGTAAAACACTTCCAATATTACAAAATCTAGAGTCAAATAACACAAGATTATGAATATAATATAAAATGCACTTCATGACAGCTTAAGATCTCGCAAACGTTCGCAAAAGTCCAGGTGTAAGGATTCTACAAATTACCAAAATAACGCTAATTGCTGTACGTTTCCATCTTTTGCATCAATAACGTCATCTTAATTCCAATTGTGATCTACGATGTCTATTCTCCTTCACTTTACCTTCCACCACAGACTACTAAGAAGTTACTACGTCTTTTCGTAGTGGATAGAATAACAGTTGCTTTATTATTTGTTTCAAACGTTTTTGACAGCTGTCACCGCTAACTTATGTACGCAGACGTGCACATATATCTATCTATTTTATTGTTACAGACAGCTGTATATGTGCATTTTTTTATTTCATGATATCCTTCATAAAGACACGAACCACGACGATAACAATCTGTTTGTATATCGGCTCAGCTGTTTTTATGAAATCTTGTGTACGGATAGGTAGTATGCAATGATATCATTACATAGTATAAAACAAAGTCCCCCACCGCGTCTGTCTGTCTGTCTGTTCGCGATAAACTCGAAAACTACGGAACGGATCTTTATGCGGTTTTCACCAGTAGATAAAGTGATTCACGAGGAACGTTTTGGTATATAATTTGTCCAGGATTTTTTATAATAAGGGCGGGACAACGTCGGCCGGGCCCGCTAGTTATAACTAAAAAGCTGTAGATACGTTACCTACATGATATTTTGACATAACAAATAGCACGATAACGTACACATACGTAAAGTAATATTGTGACGCTACACTATCTTCGATAAAATGTGGAAGTAAGATGGCATTTCTGAATACCGGTGGTGAAAAAGAAATAGTTATATGTTGCTCAGATACGGGGGGATTGACGGGGCTACGTTTGCTGGCAAGCCAAGTTTTAACAAGGCGCTGTCGAAACGCTTATGACGTATCTACAGCTTTTTAGTTATAATATCATTGTTAGTATGTCATTAAATTCCTTAGTTAAAAGGAGACGTTTATTCCATACACACGTATTCCTTTGAGTTGTTCTTGAGTAATGGAACTAGATCAAATATTTTTATACCTGCAGTCTATCATGTCATGTTTTTATTCTTTTTTCCGTAAATTCAATATTTATAAGTACTACGCGCCTTCTAAATCTACTGAGATTGTCCTATTATATCGTTGTTTTAAGAAATCTGGCAAACAAACTTGACATATATCATATATGTATATTATACAAACTAGCTGATACTCGCCACATCGTTTGCGTTGTTTATTTTTAAATGTACAGAGGAAAAAAAATTTAAAGTAATATACACTTTACTTACAGAATTTATTTTTAAAAAACATTATCCATTTACTTCCCTTCACCTACCCGTACGCATAAAATCGCTTTCCCCACCTCACACGTCGCTGAAAGCGTGGTGTTTATAAATATTATAATTTATAAAAAAATTAATTACTTTCTATGAAATGAAGATATTGTGGTAATTTTTATTTTATCTGAGAAGTAAAGCTAGCAAATTTTATCGAAATCTATTCAGTAAATATAGCGTGATGCGCGCGCAACGGTACATCACCGTCATTTTATTTATGAAAATGAAATAAAATCTTACAGACCCAGGCAAAGTTATTTTTATATGCTTTTTTAAAGATTTATAATCGGTTCAATTTCGAAACAGGAAGTAGAGGAATACCAAATCATGATTTTTAAAGGCAAAATTTAAGGCTGGGGTAGTCCATAAAATACGTCACCTAAATTTTCAATTTTTAAGACCCTCTTCGTCCCTATGTCACATTTTCTGCGACCCCCTATCAGTATTGCGTCATGAATAATAGATGTACATTATATATGGCAAATAATACTATACAAGACTAGAAAATTTCGAAATACCGAAAAAAAAAACAGGACAAAATATAGCCAGCTATGAAACCATTATGACGGAAATATATACGTCAAAATATTTGTTAATAAATATGAAATAAATGACTTTCTATCGTCACAAAAAAAAATTCAGATAAACATTTTCAAAATTGTTTGACGAACTCCGAACGTCACCTTCCTTTTTGCGGGATTATGGGGGACGCCCCAGACTCCCGTTTGTCATATTTTGTCACAGTAAGCGATACCAGCCATGAAGTAGCGATCTTTCGGCGGTCGTTATTATTTCTGGTTTATACTGTGCTTAGTAACAGGAATAGTACCGTTAGTGTAAAATAACGGTGTTACTATAAAATAAAACTATTAGCTAGCTTTTACTCGCGCCTATTTTCGCGTTAATCTATATTTGATCTATACCTCTGGAACAAATAATTCTGACTGGATGAAAGGTTCTCTTCTCTTTGTAGCCTATGTTCTATATAGCCATGTGTGAGAACATCTATTTTTGTGATAATTGGTTGGGTAGTTAAGGCGTCAAAGGGTAACAGACAGACAAAAAAAAATTGCAATTATGAAAGGAAAGCCTATTTTTCCAATTTATTTTCCATGTTTTAAATCGCCAGTATATTGTGATTTAGCGCTCGCCTTTTCTAGCGAAGAAGGTTTTGCTGATCTGTAGAAACGAACAGTGTTATGTTATTTCTTTATTTAAGGTATTTTGGCGCGTGAATGATAAATGCAAGAAACATTTGTTATAGTAAACAATTCAGTTGTTTAGAAAGTCAAGTCAAATATCAAATAATTCGCAAATTATTTGACGACCTCTTTATGATAATAGATGGTAACTGACCTTGATCTTAATATAGAGCTGCACGTTTTCAGTGAACTCTGTTGTCGGCCTTCCGCATTACTTTGTTGGTTATAATATATTCCATTTTCTCTATGTTAGCCATATTACTACACATGTTAAGTATTATGTGAGGTATGTTTTATGAGCAATAACTCTTTTTAATGTTTGTAAGGCAATTGATAAAATGTCTTTTTAACTCATTTATATCCAGAGATCAAATCTAGTTCGTTTTGGCAAAGATAGATAAATTGATGTAATTAATATCTTATTACATTTTGTATGTTGTTTCTTAAATACTATATGAGATAATTTTTTTTCTTATAAATAATAAAACCAAACAACCTTACTGTCGACACTATTGACCAAGTATCGACACTATTGACCAAGTAATAGTACTATTGACCGATCGTATCCTTGAAGTAAGATCAGTCATAATGACTTAAAAGGCATATGTCATAAGAAGCGGGGAGTTTCTTATTCAACTCACCGAAGGATTATTTTTTTATGATCAACCAAGCGAAATATGATAAAAAGAATGTCACATTTGGGTACATCATTCTTGATGACGTCATACTTATGTTTAACACTTTCACTGCCACACCGTAATCACACGTTTGTTTTAGAACGCCACGGATGAACTTTTACAAATGTAAAAAGATCTAGGCTCTCTACTCACCAATTACCAATGTGGCAGTCATATTGTTAAGTGAGAATTTATAGTCCACGGTTGTATGTGATCAAACTCTAAATTGAAATCCTAACTATAGTCCGCGCCAAACTTTTTGGCCGCTCTGAATATAGCCGTGAGTATGGGCTTGCGCATAATATCATTAAGATTTGAATACAAAACAAAGTAAAAGTAGTATTATAGGAATCTAAATTGGCATTTATTTATCCTTAAGCTGTCTCGATGTTATGCATATAATAAAATACCTATTATTACGTAAATTTGTGATCTACGCAACTATATTCAGGGCGGCCATAACATTTGACGCGGACTATAAGTTAATGCGTGGTACTAATCACACCACTCATACAGTACTGCAGCATTATTGTATTGAAAGATGTATCGCTGCTTTAAGCGTAGTTTTCTTTAGATTGCATAAACGTTAAAGATGAGAAAGGCCTCTAATGTTTTCAATCTTCCTGCAGGCATACTTTTACTTTTTTTTATTTTTATTTAAGGCTTAGTCGCTTGCGCGACTATATCGCCTAGTAATGTACAACTACATACAACTATAACATACTAAATATAATAATTACAATTACAATAAACTTATCAATATGCTACATTAATTTTGTACAATTCTTTAGCCTCTTTCGAAATGGGGTCAGACAACAAGTCGCTAGCTTTTTATAGACTCCTCTTGTTAGTGTATAGATTTTTTAAATAGCAGGTCTTTATTGAAAGAATCGGATAAATGCAGGGCTTTTTTGTGTATACACGCAATGCCCTTAAAGAGAATTGCAGAGATATCGAAAAATTGCCTTAAAAACTGAAACTGAGTTTGTAAACAAGTGAAAAAAAAAGTTATCAAAATACAAAGAGAATAATCTATCTGTCATGTACAGTTACCACACAGTGGTGTGTCTCGTGTAGGTCGGACGTAGGACACTAAAATATGCGACGTAATTTTATAAAAAATTAAACGCTATTCGATTCATCTAATGAAAAGCTATTGAAATACGTAAATGCGCTTTTTCGATTGGCCGTATAGATTAAGAGTAAATTGAATAAAACTGTTTTAAATTTATGGGAAGCAACCTAAACCGATGTCGAGATTTACATTGGTTTTCGTTTTGAAAATTGTACAACAGTATCTTACCATTATATGCCATGAGTACCCAAAATAACAAGGTACAGTTTTGCACTTTTTGATAATTATAACATTGTGGGTTTACAACTTTCGAAAGTTAGCATGCCCCAAAAAAGAAGTGGCAAAAAAAGGCCTGGGTAAATGTATCGGTTAGTGGCATGCTTATGCCGGAGGAAGGGCATTATGTAATGTACTTATCTGAATTATTTGCAATACTCTTGTTAAAAAAGAAACACACATTTTATATCAAATCCGTTCTCGTCGTCTGTTTCCATTTGATAATATCGTTCTCTGACATGAAACGTATCAACTCATCTGTTTACACATCTGTATGTACGTCATCTTAAACAAGGTCTCAGGAGTACGTCAGTTATTCTTATTTCTATTTAGAATTATTTATTTTCCGTTGCCAAACGTTGATATGTAAGGAAAATCATATTGTACAATAGGTAACATTAAAAAAATTGTATTATTTTTACACGCAGGCAGGATCCGCAGACAAACTCGGCCAGCAGTTGGCTGTGGCCAATGTTGGCTCACAACTGCAGCATATGTGTGGCCTTGACATCGACTCCAAGGCTTCCTATGTTCGCCTGTCGGGTATCATCTGTACTATTGGTAAGTTAGTTCTTGGAGTTTTCTTTTAAACATTTTTGTAGCATAGATCATTGTAATTAAAAAAAAGCACACGTAAAAGTATGAGTAATATAAATGCAACTTCGGTAATAATATTTCACTCTTGTATGTTTTTTGTTACTAAATCAAATATCAAAGTAACGCGTTCCATAGCTCATCAAAATAGTTGAGGTCCACGCGGAATATTATCTTATGTTACCGCATTGATTTATTTTTCTCGGTTTGTTTTATATATAATAATTCTTTTTCTTTCTTTCTGGGTAAATAACTATTAAATTCCTTTTTGCGTCAGTAACGTTTTCTTTAAAATTTTACCTTGGAATTGTACTCTCATGACCAAAAAAAGCTTCAATTCAACTATTATCCGTCGTGATCACAATATCAATATAATTTCCTCTAGGACCTGCTTCCCGCGATGTAACCATGCTCGAAAAGATGATGGAAACTGGCATGAACGTAGCTCGTATGAACTTCTCTCACGGATCACATGAGTACCATGCCGAGACCATTCGCAATTGTCGCGAGGCTGAGAAAAATTATAGCGCAAAACTTGGCACACCTTTCTCCCTCGCTATTGCCTTGGACACTAAGGGCCCAGAGATCAGGACCGGTCTATTAGAAGGTGTAAGTATTATTCCATTTAAACTGTAACCAAGATTATTTACAATTGTTTGAAAGGCATTACAAAAATAGACAAAATTTCCCATTTGCCTATTGAAAAGTTAACTGACGTTTTTAGACAAATAATTTGGCTCTTAATTATTCCTAGGGTGGATCAGCTGAAGTAGAGTTAAAGAGGGGTGAAACCATAAAATTGACAACAGACGCCGCGTATCAGGAACGAGGCAATGCGGAAATGATCTACGTCGATTATAAGAACATCACAAACGTTGTTAAAACTGGTAACAGGATCTTCATCGATGATGGCCTCATCTCCATCATCTGCCAGTCTGCGACATCTGACACACTCGTGTGTACTATTGAGAACGGAGGTGATTGAATAAAGTTTAATAACTCGTGTGTCACAGAAATCCAGTATTATACATCGCTAATAGTTGATTTAGTATGAAGATCATTTGTTTAAGCTGATGAAAAAAAAATATTTTACATTTAATATCTTTAAATCATTGTTGTATCTATAGATAAAAGATATTTTGTATGAATAGTCCATGTAAAAATACTTTTAGTTGAGTAGATAGTCCACGTTGAGTAAAATCTCCATTTTAGTAAATGCTCCACGTTGTGTAAAAGCTCAACGTTGAGTTGATAGTCCACCATTAGTTTACACTCCACGTTGAGTAGATACTCCACATTGAGTAGATACTCCACATTGAGTAGATACTCCACATTGAGTACATACTCCACGTTGAGTAAATACTCCACATGGAGTAGATGCTTTACCTTCCGTAGATACTCAATGTATTCTGAGTATTTACAGAAAATATAAGAAATGGTGGGATTCGAGACTTTAATACATCATTATTTCTGCGTCATAGGTATGCTCGGTTCAAGGAAGGGAGTGAACCTCCCCGGGCTTCCGGTGGACCTCCCCGCCGTCTCGGAGAAGGACAAATCCGATCTTATCTTCGGTGTAGAACAAGGAGTGAGTATTATGAAAAGATCTATTATGCAGTCAATTTAAATGCAATACATTTTTAATATTATGTTTTTATTAGCTATATGTTTGGATGTATGGAATAATTCTATTCGTCAATCTATAAGACACCCACTACAGAGTTATAGGCCTCTTACCGAAGAAAGGTATGGGCATAATCACTACGCCAGCCTACAACGTATTCGCGATTTCAAACTCTGAGAAATAATTGTATATTTTCCCAAATATAGTGATACTATGTTCTGCCCGCGACCTCGTTGGCGTGGAATAGTTAGTTTGGGCTAACTAACACGCAGTGGAAGCTTTCGGAAGGAAAGAAACATTCTTCATTGTTGCTCCGCTCCTATTGGTATTAGCATCATAATATATAGCCTTCCTCGATGAATGAGCTATCTAACACAATCAAATCTGACCAGTAGTTCCTGAGATTACCCCTACAACCTCACAAATTTTACCTCTTTATAATATTAGTATAGATTGATAAGAACATTTCTCAGGATCAAGTTTCCTCACGGTGTTTCCCTTCACCATCTGCCGATTGTCTTACCAATATAAATTAGTAAATGTGCAGGAATTCTGGAATATTCTTTGGTACATGCTGCGGTTCGAATCTGTGGGCATCCAGTTGCCGTTCCATCGGTAAAAACACTCGCCCACGATAACTTTTTCTTTCGAATAAACTATAATATTTTATTTCAATATTCTATATTTGATATGCCAAAAGTAAAAAAAATATTTAAAAATTTGTACATAAGAAGTTTATTATTTTAAAATAATAAATTCTACCTCATAACATTTTAAAAACTAACTGACGGACAATTGGTAGCTTTAACGGTTTGGTCTAGCTCTAGAAGCATGAAATTTTTTTAGGGCACTAAAACCAAATTTTTTAAAATTAATTGCCTAAGAGTTTTCAAAATAAGATGTCTCCTTAGAAACTCCTATGGAAAATCGCTATTGTTTTTATTGTAGCATGGCAAAATTACTGCAATATGCCTGATGGTAAGCACAGTACAATCCAAAAACAATGGCGACCACCGAGTGACATGCTAACCATCGCTGGTTGCCACTGGCATGCCGGCCTGCGAAACGCTGGATATGCACAGGCTGATCCCGAAACGACCCGCAGAAGCGAATCACTATGACGGGCTTTTTCGCCATACACATGTGGTTGCGACCCAGTCAAGCTGTAAAACCCTACAACACCGCTTTCGCCATTGCCTCGTTTGTTATTCAGCAGGGTGCACCACGTGCAGGTGAGGTTGCCTTGGGTGTCTCAAATATTATGATGTTATTTGACACCCCTTACACCCCAATACACCCATCGATGAAAAATTCCATCACTTTAAAATGACAAACGTGTTAAAATGTACGACTAATTATCAATATTTGTACCCCAAGCAAAGATTACGTGTATAAATAATTTTATAACGCAATAATGATAAAAAAAAAACTAAACAAACCCATAAATCTATATTAATCATATTTACGTATTTGTCACAGACGAGATCGATGATCGTCGAATGATTTCCATCATCGATAAATGTGTGAGCACGTGCTCTATGTAGGTATTTATAATCTGTCGATTGCCTCTGGTTTTACTGCTTGAGTAATTATTGTTTACACCTAACAAGTACTCACCTCTTTATCTCTTTAACAATAAATATATATATCTATACATATAATAAGACTATAAATCTATCCCGTCTGTACTTTTTAGATTTTTGTAAAAAAAAATGTTGCAGGTCTCAATAAAATGTATGGAGAAGTTTCTAGAAAATCGCGAACAAAAAATTCCTTTTTATATAATTATAGCTGTACACGTTACTTCGTCCGCTTGGAACCTGATGTGAATGTATCAAGTCTAATTACTATCTACTTTTCACTCGTAACAATTTACAATAACTTCTGATAGACCAAACCGATTTTAATGAAACAGAATGTTGTGTGAATGTTGAATAATGCAGACAGACAGTTTCTAAAAATGATGGAAATGTAATTTTTTACTCATTCTGAGATACCTGCACTAATTTTTTTCACAAGAATTTAAAAATTTCAGACACGTTAAATTTACATTCTTATACTTATGTATAGACAACAAAATCGGAGAGATTAGAGTAAATAACGTCTCAAAAACACATATTTATCAGACATTGCATAACAATCGGTAATCAATATTATTATAGTTATTGCATAAAATATCGATAAAATATATTATAATTACTAGTATGTCCATGATTTCACATAGATTAATGCGAACTTTGTTATCCTTCGTAATATGAGATTAAGTAATAATATTTAATAAATGGTTTTACGTCACGGAAAGAGAATATAATATCAGACGTCATGTCGACCTTGTACGATACTATGTGTGATGCGATATCCTTCGCTTATCTTGTGATTGAATTACTATAGGTATTTACATTATTATCGACTTTTATTCTTATAAATATGTCATAATATATTAGAGTTTCCGGGTTATAAAAAATATTTTTTATTAGATTATTGAGTGAGTTAAGTTATGAAGTGGGATCATTTTATATAGTTAGATATATTTTTCACAGTATTTACACAACTTTAATCCAAACATATTGATTGTCTAATAATGTATAATTTTTAAAAGTTTACAAGTACATACAAAAAACTAGTAACAGTCTGCGTATTTGTTAGGTATCAATGATGATATAATATATATAAGGGCCCATCCATAAATAAGGTCGCACCCTATATGCGTTATGGAACGTGGGATGGATTATTTGCCACTAGTTATATTATTTAAAACATGCCAGTCTTATACTAAATCTAGCTTTTCTAGGTCTTTGCAGACATTACATACAGAAATGCATTACATTATCAAGAACGCGTTGGAGGGGCAGGTAGCTAGGATACTGAATTTCTGAAACTTAGACTTTAACCGCGGGACTATCCAAAACCATAAAATTATACAAACTAATGTAGACCTCATGAGGCACTGCAGATGAAGAGACTGTTAGCAGCATAAGCTTAAAAAATACCTGAAGAAGAAATACAATCATAATTTTTATGTAAAATGTATTTTTTAATTATTTTTGCATTTGCTCGAACTTTTTTTAACTAACCATGAAATTTACAATTCACGATGTCGTGGAATTAAAGAAGAAACTAAAAACATGATCCGCCATTTTCAGATCTGGGTCTTAAAATGTCAACCAAGAGGTTAATGGTTCCCTTTAAAGATGATTGCTCTAGACTAGTAGTCGACAAACCGCGGCCCGCGAGCCGTATGCGGTTCTTTCGCTCCTTCACTGTAATTCTTCCAAATAATATTTAGTGCAGACACGAAATGTTATTTATTAACCTGCCTTGTAAGAGACAAGTTGTTTATGAAACGCAAGCACACAAAAATGACGCAAATTTTTAGAAAGCAATAATAGCAATGCTAGTCGCTCGCAAAAAATATATATTTACCGAAGGCAACCTCAAGAGTGTACTTTTATTCCTAACTAGCTTCTGCTCGCGACTTCGTCTGCGTGGAATAGTTACTTTGGGCTAACTCTAACACGCAGCGAAAGCTTTCAAAAGGAAAAAAAAACCCGATTTTGAAACATTCTTCTTTGGTGCTTCGCTCCTATTGGTCTTAACGTGATGATAATAGGTCTTTACCTATGAAATTGCCGTTCTGCAGTACTGGCCATTTCAAATCAAAATAATTTTTGTTTGGCTAAGAATTCTAATTTCAAATTAATTTTATTTTAAAAACATGAAATTCTTTTTCCAAAAGTAGTCATTTCTTTATTGATTAGCGTTACATTTTCATCGCATTTCAATCTTTTTTGTCATCATGGATACGTTAAAAATTCGAGTAATTATGGAATATGAGTACCGTCGTGGCAGCAACGCGGCACAAGCGGCACGCAACATCACCGACGTTTACGGAGCTAACACTACAAACCAACGCACCAACTGTTATTGGTTTGCTCGCTTCCGTTCTGGGAATTTCGACCTGAAAAATGAACTTCGCGGTCGTCCGAAGATTTTGGTCGACAATGACGAATTAAAGGCGATTGTGGAAGCTGATGATACACAATCTACGGCTGAATATTAGCAGCAGGTTTCGACGTTAACGTCAAAACAATATTGGTCCATTTGCGTCAAATTGGCAAGGTAAAAAAGCTTGACAAATGGGTGCCCCACGAACTCGATGATCACCAGCGCGAAGTACGTGTCGAGACGTGCCTTGCACTGCTCAACAGACACACAAATGAAGGAATTTTGAACCGCATTGTTACCTGCGATGAAAAATGGATTCTGTTTGATAATCGCAAGCGCTCAGCAAGTTGGTTGGATCCTGGTTCAGCACCTAAACAATGCCCTAACCGAAAACTTACCCCTAGAAAAGTGATGGTCACTGTTTGGTGGTCTAGCGCCGGTGTGATTCATCATAGCTTCTTACCAAACGGGGTGAGCATTACAGCAGATGTGTACTGTGAAGAACTGAACACAATGATGGAGAAGCTGGCCCATCTCCAACCAGCATTGGTCAATCGCTCGTCTCCGCTGCTCCTGCACGACAACGCGCGACCTCATACTGCACAGCAGACGGTCTCCAAGTTGCAAGAACTGGGGTTGGAGGTTCTCCGTCATCCGCCCTACTCTACAGACCTTGCGCCTACAGACTAATACTTTTTCCAGAATTTGGATAACTCCTTGGCGGGAAAAAAATTCAATACCCGAGAGGCAGTACAAAATGCCTTTCAAGAATTTGTTGCCTCCCGTCCAGTTGATTTCTTTAAGAAGGGCATCAATAAACTGCCACTGCGTTGCAAAGATGCAATGACTGCATCGGTGATTACTTCGATTAATACAAATAAAAAATACATGAAAAAAATTCGTTTAAATTTTTTCATACAAAACGGCAATTTCATAGGTAAAGACCTAATATATAGCCTATAGCCTTTCTCGATAAATAAGCTATCTAACATTGAAATAATTTCAAATCGGACCAGTAGTTCCTGAGATTAGCGTATTTATCCAAACAAATAAGCTTTATAATATTAGTATGCTCGTAGATTACTACTTTTCTCTCGTACTTACACTTAAATTACAATAACTTTTGATAGAGTCAACCGATTTTAATGAAACAAAAACTAAGTCACTCTCGAGGATATGCTTCATGATTTTATTGGTGAGGTTTTATTGTGAACCTAGTACTTTAGCAATGATGCGTGTTCATACAAACAGACAGACAGACATTGCTAAAAATGATTGAAATGTATTCTATTACGTATTCCTAGACACCGGCAACAATTTTTTCACGAAAATCTAAAAAGTACAGACACGTTAGATTTACATTCTTATTATATGTATAGATAGATGTATTCCATAAAAATGTATGTACTAAAGCATACTTAAGTTTAAAATTTTGGCTCTTTGAATAAATTTAAATTTTGTATTGTTTATATTTGGCTCTTTTGGATAACGAGTTACTAGACATACCATAAGACACAGTGCCGTCTTTGCTATAATAAAAAAAACATTGTTTCTGATTTTAACACTTTTTAATACAACAGGTGGACATGATTTTTGCCTCGTTCATTCGTAACGGCGCCGCACTGCACGAGATCCGCGGAATCCTCGGCGAGAAGGGCAAGAACATCAAGATCATTTCCAAGATTGAGAACCATCAGGGAATGGTGAACCTTGACGAGATTATTGCTGTAAGTAAAATTTTTGATGTGAAACATCTATAGGCGCGAGTAAGCCTGATTTTGGGATGGCGCAACGTGGCGACGCAAAACACGAACTTTACACTATTAATGAAATACTCAAAAACATTTGCAACCCTATCTGTATAAACATAAGATTCAAATTGTTTTGTCGGCGACTCGTTCTACTAGTGTTACGCGGCACGCGCCGACGACCTAGCGCCCTTTGATAAATGCCGTCAAACACACCGCGCCTGCGCCTAGTTGAATTTTTGTATTTCATAAGAAAGAATATTTTTATATTTGTATATTAAATAAATAAACAGCCATTATATTATTAAAAAAATTGTAATGCTTTATCTTTTCAATATACCATAGCTGATTTCTGTCTTAATCTGTTCTTTTAGGCATATAACTTATACAGAACAGTTTCAATGTTTCACATCTGCCAGACGTCCCGTGACGACTCAATTTTTATTAAAGTGAAACGTTTTTTCCATCAGTTATTCAATTGTTGTATTAACCCTCAAGAGAAGCACTGGGTATGGGATACCCAGGTGTAAATTAAAAATATTTCTCCTTCAGAAATGGTTACAATGAGAAGGTGACTTTACCTAGGGGAAAAATCTCTACTATCCCCACTACAGATTCCCCACCATAGTTATCTTGAGCTGTGAATACGGACTAAAATATAGGCGGCCGTAGTCAGTCTATGGGTATGCGCTACCCAGTGCTGTTGTAGCGTCAGTATTTTGTTATTTTATCTGACTCAACGTTTTGCATAAAATTGTGTTTTTCAGTTCTTTTTTTGTATTTATATAATTAGAATTCTAAAATATCTATTTTAAAAGAATTCTGATCGATATTTTATATAATCAGTCAGTTTTATTGTATATATTGCTTAGTTCAAGTGCATTTTTTGGAGTGCGCTATTTTTATGGAATGCTGGACCAAGCTAATGTGAATTCTTTCATTATTTATAATTTAATAAGTAGTAATAAAACGATAACTCGGAATGATTATATTTTAGATCTATCTTTATCTCTTATTAAGCCATTTTTGATAAGAAGACTTCAACTGCCTACTTTACAAACGACATTACGCTTACAAATAGAAGCTTTCCTAGATTATAGAGATTTACCTGAAACAGAAGACCCTAGAGATTTGATAGCTGACAATAAACTAGAAAAATATAAGCGATGTGGATTTTGTCCCAGTTCATTAGACCGAAAAACATGTTATAAGTGTTTAAAATGTAATATTCCAATGTGTAAAGAACATACAGCCAAAATTTGTGAAAAATGTAGCTTGAAGTTATATTCTTAATTTTTTGTAGCATCAATCCATTTAAAATATAAGTTTTATAAAGTAATTTAAATGTTTGTATTAATAAAAGAATAATGAATCCATATTTTTTAATGAAGTATTATCATTCTAAAAACACTGAACTTTACCTAACTAAATAAATATCTTTTATCAATTACAGTTAAATGACGAAATAACTATCTAAAAGTACATTTAATTCCCTTTCAAATGCCGTCGGGAAAAATTTTTTATCTATAAATTCTGCCTAAATATGGTAATTTGAATAAAACACCTCATTTTAAGGGTTTATGTTGATTTTTTTCTATATTATTCAAGATAATTTTTTCTTTATGACAATTCTATGGATATATTCTTAATCTACACTGTCTAAGCTTTAAAATGAAAAAAAAAAATTCTATATCGGATAATTTGATCGAAAGATATTATTAATCAAAGACACGCGGGTATGGCATACCCAGTGCTTCTGGATCGCGCAGCAGCGATAGTGCTTCTCTTGAGGGTTAATTACAAATACTTTGCACTCTCACGCGCAAATAATTCCGCTAAAGTTTCGATATAGTCGGATAAATGGTATTATTTTGAGACAAAAAAAATGTAATTTTTTCTACATACTTACTAGTTGTGCCCGTGGTGTCACACGCCTTTATTATTGCTTGCTCATATTATTATCTGTTCTAAAAACTATTTCCTGTAACATATAGTTGTGTAGTAACAGAGTGGATATTAAATAAATATTCTCTGTACTCAAGCACATGCGTACTTGCCTTTGCTCGCGGCTTCGCTCGTGTTAATGGAGATTTAACGTATCCCGTGGGGCCAGTTATTTCTGGATGAGCGATACACTATGTCTTTTTCTGTATACCTGTAAATGCATTACGATCGGTTGAGCAGTTTAGGCTTGAAAGCGTAACAAACAAACTCACTATCGCATTTATATTCTTAGGATACCAATTTGTATGACCCTCAGTCATACGATATAGAAGTTTATTTACTCTATATATTATAGCTGCGATATAATGCGAATGAATCGAGTTTATCATGTGACATGATACCTAACGGCCAATAATCGACGGATGATAGTAATTTGCAGTGCGAACACGTGACACCCACACTGCAACAGCCCAAGTGAGACATCCTCGACAGAATTGAATTCGAATTTTACCGGTTATTTATTACTATATTGGCTAGTCACATCGAGCTGCTTCCGAATCTACTTTACACATTATTGTGTACTGTCTTTTTTATAGACACTCTTTCCTCTGTTAACTTCGTCAATATTGATAAGGTAATCGGCAAATTAGAAACTATTTATTTCTTATTATACTATATTCTGGTTTAACAGAATAATAGAGAAAATATTTAAAGGAAATCGTCGATGAGATGCAAGTGTCTGTATTCAGATCTACGTGACTTACTACAATGTTTAAATAATTGTGTCGACCGTTTAAATAATTGTGTAAAAGTTGTTGTTTTATCTTATTTATTATCCTGTATTTACTATTCTTTATCTATTAAACAGTTCTACCAAAAGATTTATTAGCATATAGGGCTGCCTATTCTTCTGTTTTCCAATGAGCTATTCTATTTTTTTCTAATTATGTCCAGAACAAATTCAAGTAACTTCCAATACTTTAAAGTAAGGTCATACTTCAAAATATTTTACTGTCGGCTCGGTAAATCGTATAGAACACTTTTATATTATACTAGCTGTACCCGCAGCTCCGCACGCGTTTTTTTAAATCGTATTAAAGAATTATAGAATTGTGAGACTATGTACAATTACAGAAACACTCTTTAAAGACAATTGTAAGTAGGACGCGCACGCCACTAAAAGTAACATGTAACGTGTACATTAGATATATAAATACAAAGAGCATGCCAAATTAGGTTTGTCATCAGCATCAACATTTGGAACCTTAACCCACCATATAACTACCTCAGTGCTCACTTACACTGTATAAGGAACTAATGAAAGAATAACTTAAAATATTATTATAAAGATTTACATTTCATTTAATATACATTGCCATTATTATAATTAAGATTTTGTGACTATACAAAAAATAAACGCTTGTCTGTTCCGCAAGAAATTGTATTATAGAACTCTTTACGTAATACGTTTATAATCTAAGATCTTATTAGGAAGACCTTTATATCATTAATGTTATTAATAATTATAATGTCGAATTTTAAACAATAAGCTGATAATTATTTCTCTTATTAAAAATAAAGAATGAGTTGAAATCTTGCTAAATTTCATGCAAAGTCGCGGGTAACAGCTAGTCTAAAATAGATTAAATTAAAATACTTTTTATAAGGTCCGCTATCTGCCAGTGAAAGTCCCATGAAAATCGGTCTAACTGTTTTGGAGAAAGCACTGCGGGCAAAGCCACGGTTAATAGCTAGTATAAACTAAAATTACTTAAATTACTTTTTATAAGATCAGCTATCTGTCAGTGAAAGTTTCGTGAAGATCGTTCGAACCGTTTTGAAGATAGTACTACGGGCGAAGCCACGGTTAACAACTAGTCTAAATTAAAATAAACTAAATTACTTGATATGATGTCCTCTATCTGCTGGTGAAACTTTGTGATAATCGATCTAATCGTTTTGGAGATAGCATTGCAGACGAAGCCGCGGTTAATACCTAGTCTAATTTAGAGTAACCTAAGTAACCCGCTGTAATTTCAACTATCTGTCAGTGAAATTCATGTCAAAATCGGTCCAGCCGTTTCGGAGATTACCCGGAACAAACAGACAGACAGACAGACCGACAAAAATTTTAAAAATTGCATTTTTGTTATCAGTAGCGTGTATACTTTCGTACCCAAGCAGTAATTTTTTTCTATTTTGATATTACATACAGACACTTCATTTTTATTATATGTATAGAAGATTGCAATTGCTGTTAATTGAGTTCCATTTAACCTGTTTCCATTCCATATTACTAATAACGTCTGCATTTATAAACTGCGGTATCCGCATCTTCAGATTCCATTTTTCATATTTTGAGAATGGGAACACTATTATAATCACCAGTGAATTATTATAATTGTCTTTTCAGGAATCTGACGGTATTATGGTGGCCCGTGGTGATCTTGGAATCGAGATCCCACCGGAGAAGGTGTTCCTCGCACAGAAGACCATGATCGCTCGTTGCAACAGGGTAAGATTTTGCTCGATGTCATGGCCTCAGAAAATATGAAATAACTATAAGACATAATAAGAAAATTGACTCAATAGTATTGCGTAACGGTAGACATTTATCGATAGAATTTCCTTCACTATTATACAAGCACTGAATGTGTAACAAATCGCTTTAATAACTACAAATGTAGAGTTTTAGGCGGGATATGGAATGTCATGTAGTGGACTTTATGTTTTATACATTGTTTTGTGTTATTTAGCTATATATTTTGTAATATTGATGGTATTTTACGTAATATAGTATGGGTACTGTGCACAAGTGAAGTGGATGAGAAATAATATATATGTAACTAGCGGACCGGGCGGACGTTGTCCTGCCTTGAAAACAAAAAAAATCCTAAAAGTCGATCGCAGCGCCACCTGCCGGGTCCAATTGTGAATCTAAACCATTCTCGAATCTCCACGAACACACACAAAAAATTTCATCAAAATCGGTCCAGTCGTTTAGGAGGAGTTCAGTCACATACACACGCACACAAGAAATATATATATTAAGATATATAAGAGCATGGATTCTGATTTGTCATAAAAACTCCCTGGAAAGTTCTAACAAGGGGGCCACCATCTTGTTAGAACATTAAAATTATTATAAGATACTTGTAATATCCATTACCTATTTGACAATAACAGTAATAACATATTGGAAAATTCTTGCCTGAGTAGCGAATCACTATAAGTTAACTCTTCTATAGATTACAAATTCCTTATTTCTAGCCTTGTTAACAAGGCTGTTAACTGCGGCCTACGAATCAATAAGGGAGCAGATTAAAACACTTATGTAAATGTTTGCTTAAGCATGGGAAGGGGAATAAGAGCATTGCTTATTTTTGCTGTATAAGGGGTGGTGGTTGTCAGAAATTACAAAAAATCTGCGTTTATTTTTTACGTTATATTTGTATGTATTACGTAATATTTGAATATCCCGGTATTGATATATGTTCCGGTGTACTTAGGTGGACAAACCGGTACAGTTTTCAGACTAAGGAACATGACTAAATGGATTTGCTTTCGATAGACGAGTGGATGTTGATGTGTGTTATTGTATCTTAATATATATATTTCTTGTGTGCGTGTGTATGTGACTGAACTCCTCCTAAACGACTGGACCGATTTTGATGAAATTTTTTGTGTGTGTTCGTGGAGATTCGAGAATGGTTTAGATTCACAATTGGACCCGGCAGGTGGCGCTGCGATCGACTTTTAGGATTTTTTTTGTTTTCAAGGCAGGACAACGTCCGCCCGGTCCGCTAGTATATATATATAGGTGAGCAAGCCGGTATAGTTTTCAGAACAGTGAACATGACTAAATGGATTTGGTTGCAATAGTCACGTGGGTGTTGATGTGTGTTCTGGTGTAGCTAGGTGAGTAAACCGGTACAGTTTTGAGACCAGGGAACATAACTAAATGGATTTACTTTCATAAGGCTAGTGGGTATTGATGTGTGTTATTGTGTACGTAGGTGGGCAAACCGGTGATCTGCGCGACGCAGATGCTGGAGTCCATGGTGAAGAAGCCGCGTGCGACCCGCGCCGAGATCTCGGACGTGGCGAACGCGATCCTGGACGGCGCGGACTGCGTGATGCTGTCGGGCGAGACCGCGAAGGGCGAGTACCCGCTCGAGTGCGTGCTCACGATGGCGAACATCTGCAAGGAGGCGGAGGCCGCCATCTGGCACCGACAACTCTTCAACGAGCTCGTCTCCGAGGTACACCACCACCATCTTAAAAATATTCCATTTTGACTAGTAACTATTTTTTCAATATGGTAGAGTCTCACTAGTCTAGCGCTTCAGTCATCCGATACGTCCTATGATCCCTACCCTCATACTTCCCCCATTCCTCCCTACTTTCCTTACATGCTTGCTCACTGGTGATACATCCTATAATCCCTAAGCTCACACTTCCCCCATTCCTCCCTACTTTACTTTCATGCTTGCTCACTGGTGATACATCCTATAATCCCTACGCTTACGCTTCCTTCATCCCTCCCTGTTTTCTTTACATTCTTGCACACTGGTAATACATCCTATAATCCCTTCGCTCACACTTCCCCCATTCCTCCCTACTTTCCTTTCATGCTTGCTCACTGGTGATACATCCTATAATCCCTACGCTTACGCTTCCTTCATCCCTCCCTGTTTTCTTTACATTCTTGCACACTGGTAATACATCCTATAATCCCTTCGCTCACACTTCCCCCATTCCTCCCTACTTTCCTTACATGCTTGCTCACTGGTGATACATCCTATAATCCCTACGCTCACACTTCCCACATTCCTCCCTACTTTCCTTTCATGCTTGCTCACTGGTGATACATCCTATAATCCCTACGCTTACGCTTCCTTCATCCCTCCCTACTTTCCTTTCATGCTTGCTCACTGGTGATACATCCTATAATCCCTACGCTCACACTCCCCCCATTCCTCCCTACTTTCCTTTCATGCTTGTTCACTGGTGATACGTCCTATAATCCCTACGCTTACGCTTCCTTCAGCCCTCTCTACTTTCCTTTAATGCTTGCTCACTGGTGATACATCCTATAATCCCTACGCTTACGCTTCCTTCATCCCTCCCTACTTTCCTTTCATGCTTGCTCACTGGTGATACATCCTATAATCCCTACGCTCACACTCCCCCCATTCCTCCCTACTTTCCTTTCATGCTTGCTCACTGGTGACACGTCCTATAATCCCTACGCTTACGCTTCCTTCATCCCTCTCTACTTTCCTTTCATGCTTGCTCACTGGTGATACATCCTATAATCCCTACGCTTACGCTTCCTTCATCCCTCCCTACTTTCCTTTCATGCTTGCTCACTGGTGATACATCCTATAATCTCTACGCTCACACTCCCCCCATTCCTCCCTACTTTCCTTTCATGCTTGCTCACTGGTGATACGTCCTATAATCCCTACGCTTACGCTTCCTTCATCCCTCTCTACTTTCCTTTCATGCTTGCTCACTGGTGATACATCCTATAATCCCTACGCTTACGCTTCCTTCATCCCTCCCTACTTTCCTTTCATGCTTGCTCACTGGTGATACATCCTATAATCCCTACGCTCACACTCCCCTCATTCCTCCCTACTTCCTTTCATGCTTGCTCACTGGTGATACGTCCTATAATCCCTACGCTTACGCTTCCTTCATCCCTCTCTACTTTCCTTACACGCTTGCTCACTGGTGATATATCCTATAATACCTGCGCTCACGCTTACCTCGTCCCTCCCTACTTTTCTTCCATGCTTGTTCACTGGTGATACATCCTATTATCCCTACTCTTACGCTTCCGTCATCCCTCCCTATTTTTGTGCTTGCGCACCGGTATTAGTGTAACCACCAAAACTTCTATATAATTTTTCTATACAATGCAATAATCCGATACACCTTGGTTTTCAAAGTACCTGATAACAGTCCCATATTATCGTGTTGACGACACACCTTTGCCATGACAGTGATAATTCTAAACTAGCTTTTTTAAGTTCCTTTCATGTGTGTAAAACTGAAGGAATTACTTACTGTGCTGCATCTATCGTCACATATTATTCAATCCAACCTGAATCTGGGAAACTATGGAAGAATATAAAATTGGATTACTCGACATTTAAAGTCGCTAATATGTATACGTATAAAGCCCTATCGAGACATCCTTATAATTGCATGAAGGTACTTTCCATTATTAAAAGTATTCGAAAATACCATTGCAATAAATGAATGAATTGGATACTGAATAAAAAGTTGTAACTATTCCAGGTGACGGCGCCGATAGACCCGGCTCACTCGACGGCGATCGCGGCCGTGGAGGCGTCGACGAAGTGCCTCGCGTCCGCCATCGTCGTGATCACCACCAGCGGCAAGTCCGCGCACCTCCTCAGCAAGTACCGGCCGCGCTGCCCCATCATCGCCGTCACGCGACACCCGCAGACCGCGCGACAGACGCACCTCTGGCGCGGACTGCTGCCCATCGTGTACCAGGGTGAGTATACATAGCGGCCTGTCCTCGCACCTCCTCAGCAAGTACCGGCCGCGCTGCCCCATCATCGCCGTCACGCGACACCCGCAGACCGCGCGACAGACGCACCTCTGGCGCGGACTGCTGCCCATCGTGTACCAGGGTGAGTATACATAGCGGCCTGTCCTCGCACCTCCTCAGCAAGTACCGGCCGCGCTGCCCCATCATCGCCGTCACGCGACACCCGCAGACCGCGCGACAGACGCACCTCTGGCGCGGACTGCTGCCCATCGTGTACCAGGGTCAGTATACATAGCGGCCAGTCCGCGCACCTCCTCAGCAAGTACCGGCCGCGCTGCCCCATCATCGCCGTCACGCGACACCCGCAGACCGCGCGACAGACGCACCTCTGGCGCGGACTGCTGCCCATCGTGTACCAGGGTCAGTATACATAGCGGCCAGTCCGCGCACCTCCTCAGCAAGTACCGGCCGCGCTGCCCCATCATCGCCGTCACGCGACACCCGCAGACCGCGCGACAGACGCACCTCTGGCGCGGACTGCTGCCCATCGTGTACCAGGGTGAGTATACATAGCGGCCAGTCCGCGCACCTCCTCAGCAAGTACCGGCCGCGCTGCCCCATCATCGCCGTCACGCGACACCCGCAGACCGCGCGACAGACGCACCTCTGGCGCGGACTGCTGCCCATCGTGTACCAGGGTGAGTATACATAGCGGCCAGTCCGCGCACCTCCTCAGCAAGTACCGGCCGCGCTGCCCCATCATCGCCGTCACGCGACACCCGCAGACCGCGCGACAGACGCACCTCTGGCGCGGACTGCTGCCCATCGTGTACCAGGGTTAATATTAATAATCGATACATAACATTCTTCTTCCTCAGAATAATCTATAATTAACGATATTCTTCGTTAGATCATACGTATTTAGCGGCATTATTCGTCAGATCAATATGTACTTAACAATGTTCTTCGTGAGATCGATATGAATTTAACAACGTTCTTCGTCAGATCAGTATGTACGTAACAATATTCTTGGTCAGATTAGTACGTACTTAGCGACATTCTTCGATAGATTAATATGTACTTACCAACATTCTTCGGTAGATCAGTATCTACTTAACAATATTCTTCGTTTAGATAGTGTGTATGTTATAACGTTTTCTGTCAGAATAATTTATCTTCAATAACCAGCGAAGTCTGTGACTTGACCACGTCGGTTATTATAATTAGGCATATTGTATACAGTAAACAATTCCAAATACATATAACATAGAAAATTTCCTTTCAAAATCATTCATTCTAATGTATGAGCATTTTAAGTCTACCATAAAATGCTTTTAAAATTTAAATCGTTTCTACTGTAATAGTCAGTTTCCCCTTTAGTCCTACAATTGGTTTGTGTAACGGGGTTCGATACAACTGAGATGTATAACTGGGTTCGATACAACTGACATGTATAATGGGGTTTGATGCAATCGGCATGTGTAATAGGGTTTTTTATGTGTAATGTTTTGTTATAACTATCATGAGTAATGGGGTTTCGTTATCGGCTGTTCAGACCCGAAGGCCGAGGACTGGTTGAAGGACGTGGACAATCGCGTCCAGAGCGGCCTGAAGTTCGGTCGCGACCGCGGTTTCATCAGGACGGGCGACAACGTGGTGGTGGTAACGGGATGGCGGCAAGGCTCCGGCTTCACCAACACCATGCGCGTCATGTTAGTACCACAGATACCACACATATATACACCACAGATACATACCAGATACACACAGATACGTGTTTTGCTTAACATCCCCCTATCTCGTGTCAAGTACATACATTCTTGTGTATACAAGAAACTTGCTTGTATCTTTGTCTAAAACAATGCCGCCCTTTAGTGCCTTTGAATGTAAAAATAAAGTTTATAGATTGTTTCCTTAAAGAAACGATACGCAGGAATCAATGGGTCAAAGTCTTACGCTTAAAAAATTGGAAACCTAATTAATCTAATAAGTTAGGTGGTGAACCCTTTAAACTGCTTGCCATTTTGAGCTTTTATCTTAATTCGGAAGCCGAGGGGTCAAAAGTATAAAAACTGATTTACGTTGACAAGAACCTATAATACTAACGCCATCTGAGGATTAGCTTCGCCCGTGTCTCCTCATTGAATCGTTACATTTCAAAATGCCCTAATTTTAGCCGATTCTAATGTTTTACGTTATTTTTCTACATGTTTAAATTTTGTACATGTGAAATATGAAGATCAAAAAAATAATGTAAACCTTATGGACGGCAAACTTTTGAACTTCCTTCTCGGAGTATAAAAAACTGGAAATTTTAAAAAGAATTAACATGCTATATGAACGACTAAAATAGCGACTCAATTGTATTGGTTTTTCCTAAATATACTCAGAATTGACCTGTCGGCTGAATTTTTTAAAGACGCAGATTTCAAAATGGCGTATCATGCTTTTATTTTATTTCATTCACATCATAAATTATAAATATATTTTATTACTTATTCCTAGACACTAGGGGTGTGCGAATAATTCGAACTTACGAATTATTCGTTCCGAATCGAATATTAATAATTTCGAATAATTCGAATTTTTTTCAGGGTTTCTTATTTTCAATTTTCGAATAAAAATTTAACAGTTAATATACATTTTATTTAAACCATGAAATATAGTTACACAAATAGAACAATTAATATAGTTTTAAAAATTACCTGAAATTCGTGCTTCTAGACTAGAATACCCCCTTAATTCGCGAATTATTCGAAAACTTTCGAATTATTCGATGAATTTCGAATCGAATATTGATATTCGAATCGATTCGATTCGAACGATATTCGCACACCCCTACTAGACACCTAAAACAAATTTTTTACGAAAATCTAAAAAGTACAGACACGTTAAATTTACATTGTTATTATATGTATAGATTTATTGTAACATGAATACTAATTTCAATCTATTTTTTTTTACAGCCAAGTTGAGTAAACACCTTCGTCGCGTCAGCTTGAAAGAAGAACAAATATTTTTGTTTCTAAGTATTATTTATTTATATTTCATAATGTGAAGAAACGCATCAGAAGCCATGAAATATCGTAAATTCCAATAAAAATAAATATTTAAAATGTTTCTTGAAGTATTTTAACACTTTAGTTTTCGATATTCATAGAATACAATTCATACAATATTACAATTAATAACTATTTTTCATATGTTGAAAAAAAAATCAAAGTAGTGGTTATCTTTCAGTGTAACAGTATATATGTATAAAAGGAATGTATCTCGCTGTCGATTAGTCCTAGGCGTACATATTTATTCTATGTAATATATAAAAATGTCAAATATGCTTGTTGTGTAATGAGATTATAAACATTTTAAAATGTGTCTTGTGGTTTTTTTAATCACCTACTAGTTTTTACAAATCCTTTTCATTTATAAATTTGAACTATCTGAGGACAAAAATGGTTATTGCAGTAATAGACCAACATATATATTTTTATTTTTTTTATACTGGCAACTCTCATATCATCATTACATAGTATAAAACAAAGTCCCCTACCGCGTCTGTCTGTCTGTCTGTTCGCGATAAACTCAAAAACTACCGAACGGATTTTCATGCGGTTTTCACCAGTGGATAGGGTGATTCATGAGGAACGTTTTAGTATATAATTTGTCAATTTTTCATATTCAGGGCGGGACAACGTCTGCCGGGCTCGCTAGTAACAAATAAAACATATCAAATGGATATGTAAAATAAATAATACCAGTGGTCGAAGTTTGAACCCAATCATTTTTTTAAATTACAACATCAATATCTTTTTTTTTGGCAAAGTGTACCACAATAGTCCTACCATATTTTTTTAAATTCTTTTACGAGCGTGTACAGTTACGTCATTATGGTTTAATTTTCGACTTATTGGTATACATATAACGCAGTCGATTGGGTTGGGGAAAGTAACTATTTCCAAATCTTTTTATTAATAATGTTAAAGCTCGCCAATAACTAATAAATAAAAAATAAAGAAAATCGTTTGAGAAACAGAGCAGAGAGTTAGATGTACTTAACTGTTTTTATAGCTTAATATAATTCAGCTTAATTAATTAGTTAAGACCTTGCTAGGTCAATAGCGTTGTTAATTATTACAGGAGACGGACTTTGAATGAAATTATTGTAGAAAACTTGTAATGGAATTGTTTAATGTATTTACGTATTTACAATTAGACGTGCGTTAATAGAATGTGAAGAAAAAATCGTCTTTTGTTTTACGTTTGAATTCTGAACGTAATGTTACTGCATTCATACCTCCTTTATGTGAAAGGAGTATTGTTAACAGCTTAGTCAGTTCGAGGAAAAAAATGCTTAATATTATAGATGTAAATTTATTTTTATATAAAGACTAGCGGGCCCGGCAGACGTTGTCACGCCCTGATTATGAAAAAATCCTTAATAAATTATATACTAAAACGTTCCTCGTGAATCACTCTTATCACTGGTGAAAACCACATGAAAATCCGTTCGGTAGTTTTTGAGTTTATCGCGAACAGACAGACAGACAGACGCAGTAGGGGACTTTGTTTTATACTATGTAATGATATCAATAAGTTACTAAGTTCATATACGTTGACTAGGTAAATTCCTTTTGAATTCGTGTTAGTTCACGTACATTTTATAAGGTTAAAGCAGATTGGATTAAAGATTTACGCATGATTTTTTATTTTAAACTTTAAACACATAATATTACGTTGTAGATCAAGGAATTTATAAGTAAACAACTGGAATGAGCAATTGACAACAAATCTGTGCCGAGAGGGAGGTACCACCTTAACCGCTGCGTCTCTTTCTAAGAAGGGTGACAATAATGTTATAGATAAACTTAGGACGAATTACTTTAAGTTTGTTACATATACTCGTATGTATTTATACATATATAAATATTCATTAAAACAAGTTGTGCTATTTGAATGTTTTATTGATTGAGTTGTATTGTAAAGATATTATTTTATCTTTATATATAAATTTCTTCTGTACTTGTGTATGCCACTGACGCTGCAGTTGAATTTTATTATTTTTGATTATAAAGGCAGGACGTCGTCCGCCGGGTCCGCTAGTATTATATATAAGATATCTTTATATGTTACTAAATAAAATAGTCTTGTAAAATTTTTGCCGCAATCCTGTCTTGCCCTTTAATTTATTTATTTTTATTTTAATTATGTCATATAAAAGAATCTTGGACGGGGACCGCCTCTTTTCACACTTAAGGGGTTAGGTGTAGTCAGAGACATGAAAAAAATGCAGTTTTAAATAAAAAAATTGTCATTAAATTATTTTATTCTATAAAAGTAAAGAAAGTAGTAGAAATAAGTAGTAAAAACATAGCATCATTAAATAAGGCTTCGACTTGACTTGACAGAAATTCGATTTGTTTTTTTTATTATTTTTTAAAAGTAATGTTTATTTTGATCCAGTTCCAAACTTGCGGTGACCATCATTAATCCATGGAGATTCATATAACATTAATCGGACAAAAAAAAAGATTTATTAATAGATAATATATAGCCTGATCGAAACTTCTTTTTCAATTAACAAAATAGCGATTTTTCTCAGATTTTCGGGAAAAAACCAACATCTAATATATAAAATTCTCGTGTCACAGTTTTCGTTGCTATACTCCTCCGAAACGGCTTGACCGATTTTGATGAAATTTTTTGTGCTTATCCGGTATCTATGGGAATCGGCCATCATCTATTTTTCATCCCCCTAAATGTTAGGGGTAGTTCACCCCTAAATTTTTTTTTTATTTTTTAGACAAAATTTTTAATTTCTATTTTTTTATGATACAACATACAATCCTCAATTTTCACCCTTCTACGATCAACCCTTATTTTTTAATAGCCATAGGTAATAACCGATTTGGTGCAGACGAAGTTGCACGGGTCAGCTAGTTTGTTTATAAAAAATCAAAATTAAATAATAACCTTCGATCAGGCACTAGTTTTTCATGTTTTCAAAAAGCTGTATAAATTTCATTTAAATTTACCGAGCGGTTTTAGAGCTACAGTGGTCACCAATTCAAAAAACATAGTTTTGAGAAAAACGCATTTCAAGTTTTACACTCAATTTACGTAAAGTAATGCGTATTATTTAATTACTTACACCGAATCATCTATTTCTGGGCCATATAATAGTTCTGGAAATGCAAAAATATTTATTTTACTGTAGCTAGACAGATACATAACAAATTAAAATATTCTACTATTCACATATATAACTAGCTTGCATTCGAGGTTTTCGCGTAAAACTCAGGGATTGTGTAATTTTGTACCAGTGAAATAATTTTTGAAATCGGTTAAATAAGCAGTGTCAAAGATCTTTCTTAAAATACAAACATACAAAGGGTTTCTCTGTATAATATCATGTAGATGTATTGTTCACGTAATTATAATAATCTAACCAAGATGTCATAATATAATTAGGGTCATTGTCGATATTTGGTAAAAGTCCTATATTCCCTACATAAATTATGTCACCCTAATATCTAGAATATTCCAAAACTAAAAAACTAACTTAAACACTTACCTCTGAAAAGATAACCCACAATTCGGATAATATATATAAATCCAAGGAAATTACTTTTAGACAGTGAGATTGAAGTGAAAAAAATCATTGACAAGAATACGGAGTTAAAAAGTGAACTCGCTGAATTGCATATTGAGTTGATGGACACTCTTGCTCAGCGTGATGAACTGCAAGGGACATTAACATCGTTGAACCACTGTAGTGACACACATGAGCAAACTCTGAACCATATTAATAAATTAGAACATGAACTTAATAACTCCCAAAAATTAATAAGTGATCTGGAGTTACAAGTTAATTGTCAAAAACAAGCTCAAACACACCCTTTTTTTGACGAATTAATAGATAGTAGTTCTAAACAAACTTATATTCAGCAACAGGATTGTCCTGTCATGAGTATCATGTAGTTTAGCTAATGATACTGCGAATATTTTTTTAAACCATTAGATAAGACAAAGGAGCAGTGTAACATCTCATTGTATCATCAGAATATTAATCGCTTCTCCGGCAAAGTATTAGATATAGACTTATTATTACATAGAGAGAGACTAGATATATTATGTTTCACTGAAACTTGGCTTAAACCGGATAAAATGTTATTTTATGTACCTTGTTTTACTGTAGCCAGTGTGTTTAATCGAACAATCACTGCCGGTGGTGGTTGTATTATATTATTAAAAAATAATCTAAAATTCAAAGACAGGAAAGATATATGTAGTCTCTCAACTGACTGTATTTGTGAAGTGGCCTGTACAGAGATGGATGAATTAATTATTTTATGTGTTTATAGACCGCCATCATCAAATTTTTCCCAATTTTTAAAAAAGATGGAGGAAATTTTAATAAGAATATCTAATATTAATAAACGAGTTTTAGTTTGTGGTGACTTTAACATAGATATTTTGAGTATGTCGCCAGAGGTCACTATGTTCACATCATTATTTAGGTCATTTAACCTGGATCCTCTCTTTAATGAGCCAACTAGAATTACTTCTCATAGTGCATCTTGCATAGACAACATTTTCCCTGACTTTGAGACCATTGGCGGTAGTATTATTACTGGGATACGGTCTGATCATAAAGGACTAATTGTTAAAATAAACTGTAAAAAACCTAGCACTGACTATAAGAAAACAGCTAGACTAACATCCCAAACTAGATTAGATCGTTTAAATCACAATATTCTTCAAAGATTATCATCTAATAATTTTAGCAATCAAGATCCAAATGAGGATTATGACAGCTTGTTCAATATCATAAGGACGGAATTTAATAAACACTGCCCAAGAAAAGTTGTTAATGTAAAAAATAAAAATAATTTTAGTGAATGGGCTACCATAGGAATTAAAAAAAGTAGAGATCGACTATACGATTTGTATTATAGGAGATCATTAACTAGCGATGAATCCTTTCATTCTTATGTCAGAAATTATTCTAAAATTTTTAAACGTGTTTGTGTAGCTGCCAAAGCAAAATTTTTAGGAAATAAAGTACTTGAGTCTAGTAATAAGACCAAGACTGTCTGGCATATTATAAATAAAGAATTAGGGAAAAATAAAATAAATGATAATACGCATAATCTAGATGTTGATGGAGTACTAATTTCAAACAGTTCAGAGGTAGTGACTGTTTTCCAAGATTATTTCACAAATATACCTCTACAGGTAACAAAAAATATTAATTCATCAGCCCATGGTGCCGTATCATTTTTAAAAAGTCTGAGGGCACCTGTAAAGTCAACATTTAATTTTACATCTATTAGTGCAGGTGAAATAATAAGGACTTTTAAACTTTTAAATTTGAAACATACTGAAGACCTATGGGGAATGTCGGTAATGGTAGTGCAGTCCTTAATTATCAATATTTCACCATATGTAGCTAACATATTTAATAAGTGTATAGCACAAGGAACCTTAAAAGTAGTTCCTTTATTTAAATCAGGCTGTAGAAATAGTCTTGGAAATTATAGACCAATTTCTGTACTTCCGTCGTTAAGCAAAATTTTTGAGAAGATTATGCTTAAGCAATTAGTAGGATATTTTAAAGCGCAAGAGATTCTGGATGATCGACAGTTTGGCTTCACAAAATCAAAATCGACTACTGACGCTGGTGCAACGCTTTTAAGTAATATATTACGGGCTTGGGAAGGATCGCAGGATGCAATTGGTGTGTTTTGTGATCTATCTAAGGCCTTTGACTGCGTTGACCATAGTACCCTCATTCTGAAATTAAAACATTACGGTGTTTGTGGAGTCTCTCTCGATCTTCTTGTCTCCTATTTAAAAGATCGCTGTCATAAAGTTAGTATAGACGGTGCAACGTCTGCGGGATCCTTGACTCAAATTGGCGTTCCACAGGGTTCCATTTTAGGGCCGTTTTTGTTTCTCGTATATATAAATGATCTGCCGCTAGTGGTTGATAACTGTGCAGATGTAGTTCTTTTCGCGGATGACACTTCGCTTATATTTCAGGTAAAAAGAATAGATTCCGAGTTTCCGTATCTAAGCAGTATTTTAAATAAAATTTCCGATTGGTTTGCATTAAATAATTTATTGCTAAACGCAGCCAAAACAAAGTGCATAAGATTTACCTTACCTAATGTTCCACCAACTGATAGTAAAATCGAGATCCAAGGGAATCTAGTTGGCTTAGTTGACAATACTGTGTTCCTGGGTATCACACTTGATTCTAAATTACAATGGGGTCCTCATATAAAAAAATTGGCTGGAAGATTAAGTTCTGCTGCGTTCGCCATTCGAAAAATTCGCCAGCTAACAAATATTGCCACTGCTAGGTTGGTCTACTTCGCTTACTTCCATAGCTTAATGTCTTATGGCATTTTGTTGTGGGGGGCCGCAGCTGAGGTAGACACCATATTCCTACTACAAAAACGGGCAGTTCGAGCAATCTATGATTTGGGACCTCGTGAATCATTAAAGACTGTTTCAGGAATTCGGTATTTTAACTCTGCCCTCTCAATATATTCGTGAGAATTTGATGTACGTCCGGAAAAACTTTGATAATCTAGATTTAGTAAAAGACCGACATAATGTAAATACCAGAAACCATAACAAACTGGTCACTCCATGTTTCAGGCTTACTAAGACCAGTAACAGTTTTTTAGGTAATAGTGTTAGATTTTATAACAAAGTCCCAAAACACATTACCGATTTGCCGGATAGTAGGTTCAAGTGTTATGTCAAGCGGGTCTTAATACATAAAGGTTATTACAGGGTGGATCAGTATGTGAACGATAGCGACGTCTGGAAGTGACGCCTCTCTCTGTGCAACCACTAAAAACGAATGTAGCTTTATGTGTCTATTGGTGTGTTAATAAAAAAAAATATATGTTAGTTACTATGAAAAGATAAACCAGATCGAGTTTCTTGCCGGTTCTTCTCGATGACTGGGTTGTTTTCCGAACCGGTGGTAGATTTGACGTTCATAAGTGCCTTCTCAGGGCCTAAATTGAATAAAGAGTATTTTGATTTTGATTTTGACATAAAAATAGCGTTTTGTGTTGCAACTGTTCTATTTCCATTTCTTCCATTCTACCCAACCAAAATAGTAAGAACGAAAAAGAATAACAAATATTTAATTATTGATAAGTAGGTAGGTTCTAATTTACTAGTGAATTTGGTTTTTCAATATTTTTTCCGATTATGAACAGCATATTTAATCAATTTATTGTATAAGTAGCTCTTTAATAATCACAATATCGCCTATAAAATCTACGAAACCTAAAATTTGGATTTTTTTTCTCGAACTGATTACGCTATTGACCTAGCAAGGTCTTAACAGCTTCATCGGACTACTAAAATTTGGAAAAAATATAAACTTGTTGCACTATCGTCCTTGTTAGATCGAGATACAGCGGTTCTGGTAGCTATGTCATTGGGACCGGTTTTCTTACTGCGTATGTAATAAGCTTTGAGTTTGAACCATAAAGATTATTTTTGATCAAATGAAAAGAAACAAAAGTTTGGAGTGCGCATTCCAGTTGTTTACTTATAAATTCCTTGCATATGATACGGTCTCGAATGTCAAAAAACGTAAAAAAAAATCAAAGCGACATCTAGTGGTAACCCGAATGTAAGTTAAGCTTTAGTTATATATGGAAAGACTAGATGGCGTCAACTACAAACTTCCTTATTCTCTCAGTTCTATAAACTTCTTGGTTCACTTGTAATGTTCAAAAGAACATAATAATTACGAAGAGGACGAAATATAAAGGTATTAATAATCCAATAAATTAATTAACAACATGTATATGTACTATGTAAAATTATTTATTTTAATTGATAATTTTACGTCTAAACATAATATCAATTTTTTTGTACGAATATAAGCAATACAGATAGCCTTTACACAGTTTATGGAGTCCAGATGCCCAAAGTTCTATCACAAAGGTTTCAAATAATCTTCCAATTAGAATGCAGACATATATAGTCAACTAAGATGTATAGACGAAAGTCGAGTGCAATTTTGTCTTTTTATTTGGGGTTCGCAATAATCTATTGTGGAATATATCAATTAAAAGTTAATAAATATTAAAAAAAATCTTGATATAAAAAACTAGACTTGATATTACAAACATTTTTTTCTTCGACTTTGCGTTTAGAAATTACTCCATTAATAAAAAATCTTATATTCAGGATTGGTAACCTAAATAATAAAAATCAGGTCGAAAGCTACAATATTTTAATGATATTGGTCAAAATTCTATCCCAATAATTAGTTTTTTTTAGCCCGAAATACTCGCGCGGCAGATGTTTGTGCAAACTAGTTTAGGTATGAGATTTAGAATGTTTTCTTTTAGGCAAGTAGGTATATAAATTTTAGGCTGTCAATCTGAAACCGTTTTGATAAAGAGAACTGTATTTTACGCCAATGAAAAATAATTGTAATGTGTTTTATCCTAAAACCATTAACTTTATCGAAAGTTGTCTTAGGACAAAGGTTATTATTATTATTAGGCTATTAATCATTGACACAAAACATAAAATTTCCCTACAAAAAAAAAACGAAATATTTTGTTCTTGGATAACTAACTACTGACTATCAAATTTTAAGTAAGATTAAAAGTGGTTAGAAATATGACTTTAACCCCATTAAAAAGAATCAAATAATTCTGAACTCTGTTTCCATATAGTCTATGGTTAATGTAAATGTTTAAATAATTAACTTTAGTTAATTATTTTGTAGTTTTTGGCGGGATCTTGGTCCGTCATGTAGTGGATTTTATATTTTATTCATAATCTTGTGTTACTGGACTCTATATTGTGTAAAATTGATGGTGTTTTATGTAATATAGTTTGTGCATAATGAATTGAATGGAAAATAATACCATGGACCTGACCATAAATAAGACCATGAATTCTGAGATGCCACAAAAACTCCATGGAAAGTTCTAACAAGATGGCCACCATTTTGTATACTAGAACACTGGTTGCCAAAAATGGAATGGAAGAAGAACTTGTAATACTATTAATTACTCGACAATTGCAGTAATAATCTAAAAGATTGGTTGCCAAAAATAAAGTTAGAAAAAAAGAAAAAAAAAGTTAATTATTGTAAGAAATTTATATGTTTAATATATATGTTTTTTATTTATTGTTAATGTTATTGTTTAATGTTAAATGTTATTCTATATTTACTTATGAATATGATCTGCATTTATTATGCTCTTAGAATGTTAAACAAAATATAGTAGAAAATTCTCTCAATTTTGTAAACTATATAGATATACCTAATTAGATTGATGACTTCCAACAACCTTGGACCGATCATCGTAGAAATCCGTATTATTGCACTCACAACTAGATGGCGTTAGGTTATAGTTAACCTTTTGTTATTAACTTTTATATTGTAAGTTAACGCAGACGAAGTCACGGGCACATCCTAGTTTGTTATAATGTATTAAAAAACGCAAGTCCATCTTTTGGCTTAGTATTTTTAAATAATTACATGATAATAAACAAAACATTAAGACAAGATCTCGGACAGTATTAGATCGGAGCGCAAAAGATTTATAAAAACGCCAGAGTTTTCCTCAAGATGTTTTCAATCAGTTTCCAACACGTGATCTCATTTCCCGATACAATAATGCATTTTCTAACAACAGTCATTTTTAATCTTGGATGAATGCTTCTAAAAGTTATTTTAGAAAAGAGGAAATTTTATTAAAAAGTATGTTTTGAGTACATTTATTTGGGTAAAGACTACACCATATTGAAAATTCTGAACGTCGCTTTAGACACGCAGAATTTATTATAATCTACTGTCACAATAATAGGACAGAGAATTGAATAGAGAGTGTTAAAGATTGGAGTCAGAACAAGCAGTATCTTAAGATATGTTGGCTTACATGATGTTTATGTTATTTAGCGAGCAATTCCTTTGTAGATATAAATGGGTCTGCCACATTTTACTGGAGCAAATATAATATATTGATTCGTTAATGGCAGAAAAGAAATATATTCAGTTAAAATGAAGTATGTTAGATATTATTGGATACAGGATAGTAAATAGGTCGTTTTTGAGGTATTTTCGTTTATTGTGCGTTTTAATCAATATTGGATTTAATTTCATTATGAAAATTGGTATTTATTGAATTGCTAGTTTTTACTTGTCGATTCGCTGGCGTGAGTATAGATTTTCCTCAGCTCTCTGGAACAGTACCTTTTTTCCTTTTCCATACCTCTGACGTCTATGCAAAATTTCACTACGATCAGTTTGAAATAAGGCGTGGAAGCTCAACAAAGAAACAAACAAATTTACGTTTGTATTTACAATTTTACTCCGTTTAATTGTATATTCATTTTTTTTTCAACCAATCTTCCAGACTTTACTGCCATTTTCGAGTAGGTAATGATATTACAAATGGCTTGTGATAATTTCAATATTCTATCAAGATGGTGACCCCTTTGTAAGAACTTTCCATGAAGTTTTGGTGGCATCTCGGTATTATTTGCCATTCACTTCACGTGTGCACATTAACCGAACTATGTCAAGAAAAACACCACCAATATTATAGAATATAGAGTCAAATAACACAAGATTAATATTAAAATCATCGATATATAAAACCTAAGATGCACAGTCTTGAATAAAAGCAACGCTCAAAACCATCCCCAAAAACTCACCGATATACCTAAGTAGTTATACTATAAACATATCGACGGGAGAAAGCGGAAATCTTGTAACTTGCATTTTGGACAACGAGGGTACAATATGCATTTTTTTAAATAAAATAGATACTACTTTGTTTATGTGTCAATGAGACTTGGAATTGCTTTCTATATAAGTACATACCAATTTTCACTTTCTATTTCTATAAATATAATATGAGTTATGAATTTTTGAATAGTTTGTTTTGGCTCTGGCGTAAAGATGGGTTTTTCAAGTTACGACAATTCCGCTTTCTTCTGTCGATATGTTTTTACAAATTCAACCTTACGCGAATTAATTAAAGCTGTTTGTACAAAGCAGTGCACAAAAAGTCCAAAGACGCGAGTGATTGGAGACTATTTGAAATGAGCTCAGAATTTTCAATTCTGCACTCATTTTATGCCAACGGGTTTGAGACGTTGACTGTGTATCTTGGGTTATTATATATCAATGAATAAAATATAAAATCTACTACACGACAAACTAAGACCCTGCCAACAACTCTGTTATATATTCATTATATTTCTCTTTGTTACGAATACATTCAAAATAATAGTGATAAGTGCATAGTGTTGGACCATTCACACGACATTCTCTCGCCACACGCACACAAGGGTTTATTTCAGCAGTAGTATCGTTGTAAATGTGCGCGGATTGGTAGATTTCTGTATTTCACTGGATCGTCACTACCTTACGCGTGATGATATGAGCCTTGCAGGCCGGCATGATAGCGAAGAATACCTATGAATTGTAGATCTATCGGCACTATACCTATTGGTAAGCACATTAGAATCCAGACACAACAGTAAGTAATAAGAGACCGGTCATCCACTGTCAGTCGTCAGTGTCATACCGACATGCGAGCCTCTCGGTTGTTGGATACACAGTGTCTAGTCCTGAAACGACAAACTACACTCATCAAAAAAGTCTAAGCAACATGTACTAATTTAAATTTTAGGATGGTTCTTCACATTATAACGTTGTATTTTATTTTTAAAATAATATCTTTAGGGTTCTATGATGTAAAAATAACAGCTGTTGTCTTTATAAGTTCTTTTAATAACAAAAATGAACAATATTAGAATATACTGTAGAAACTAATATACATAAGAAAATAAACTTTTTTCTTACAAAATGAAATTTCTAAAGAAAATGTATTTATTGTGAAAGAATAGAACAATTTAATACAAAGTATGGTCTCCTCTGCTATTCAGAACTTGTCGGCAACGATTATTCATTGAATTAATGAGACTGTTTATGTCATCTTGCGGTATTCGCTCCCAATGGAATTGTAGCAAATCCTTCAGCTGTTGGGTTGTTGTCGCTCCGTCCAAGTCCTTCAAAACACGGCTCTGGAGCATGTCCCATGCGTGCTCGATGGGGTTGAGATCTGGCGATTGTGCAGGCCAGGGCAATACCCGGATGTTCTCCGTTGCAAAGTATTCACTGGTTCGCCGAGCTGTATGTGAACGCGCATTGTCATGCATTAACCTAAAATCGGAGCCAAAGGTTTGTGCAAATGGGTAGACATAAGGTCTGAGAATATCCTCAATGTAATTTTCAGCATTCATGTTTCCATTTACAAAAACGAGCTCAGTTCGCCTGTTCTTCATAATACCCGCCCATAACATAACTGTTGAGCCGCTGTATGGATGAACTTCCTGAACGCACCTGAGCCTTTCAGTATTTCCGGGCCGACGATACACTCGCACCCTTCTTGTATCAGGCTTAAACCCGAATCGCGACTCATCGGAAAACATAATTTTATCCCATTGTTCCTGGGTCCATGTTATGCGTTCTCTACACCATTCATATCGACGAGCGCGATTCCCGTGACGTATCGGTGGGCACCTGATTGGGCGTCGAGCTCGTAGGCCGTACTCATGCAGTCGATTTCGCACAGTTTGAGGACTTACATCAACACCACTTGAAATTTGTAGCCTCAAACTTATCTCTCGAGCGGTTAACATCGGCTGGCGTCTTGCAGTCAGTTGTATGTACCGGTCTTGCCGAGTGGTTGTACTCCTTTTACGGCCTGGATGCTGTTCAGCGGGTTCTCCTGTATTATTGTAGCGCTGCCAAAGACGACAAATAACACTTTTATGAATGCCAAAATGTCGAGATACCTGAGATTGATTACTTCCCGCTTGCAACATCCCTACAGCTCTTTGCATTTCATCTGCCATCAAATGACGTCGCTTCATGACGTAAAGAATATCTAACAATTCAATTTTGTCGCTAACTTTATTTAAATGGTTGGTAATATTATAAAATCAAGACTAAACGTAGCAATTAAAACGCACTTAAATTCAAACAAATTCGCAGTCATTTAAATTTTATGAAAAAACAAAACATAATAATTTATTTTTTTTACAACCAGCCAGTATGTCATCAATAACAAAAAAGTTTACTTACCTACGCACTTTGTTTGAGTAAATACTTAGAAATTAATTAATATAAATGGTAAAATTTGTAATATCATGCATGTTGCTTAGACTTTTTTGATGTGTGTATAAAAGAGTCACTGTACGAGCAATCATAGTATTTATTATTGATCGTCTAGTGCAGTGTTTTTCAAACTTTTTCTTGACACGGACGCTTTAGTATGAAAAAATATTTCGCGACCCCCCTGTCCGTTGTTTTTCTTTCAGGTATTTTGTTTTGTGACAAATATCATCATATATATTAATACGTGAAGCCAAAATTTTGTATCCCTTTTTAAGACAATTGCGTGAACAGATGAACTTGAAATTTGGCATAGTTAATGTTTATACGGAGGAGAAGTGCAGAAAGCTATTTATTTTATATAAAATGCATCATAAGTACATTCAATTATTTAAAATATGCATTACTCACACCACTGCTCCAATTTTACACAACATATACATACATGTAAATAAAAAAGACATTTTGACATCCGTCAATAACGGAATTTAAAAAAAGTAGTAATAATATTCGTCCAATAGGACAGACGAAGGAATTAATCCATACTGCCAAACTTCAAAAAAGTTTGCGAAGGAGGTTGCTATGCTCGGCTGTATGTATTTTTTTTTACTCTTACGTTCCAATTACTCTTTTTTATTCTACATTCAACAATGATATTATAACATTTCTTATATATTAACACGTGAAGCCAAAACTTTGCACGCCTTTTTAAGCGAATTGCGCGAACGGATGAACTTGAAATTTGGCATAGTTAAAGTTTATATGGCAAAGAAGTGCACAAAGCTATTTTTTTTATATAAAATGCATTACAATCATATTAAATTAATTAAAATATACATTACTCACACTACTGCTTGAATTTTACACAACATATATGTAAATGAAAAAGACGTTTCGAACATCCTTCAACCTTCTTACGTTCCAATTACCTTTTAAATATTTTTAACATGACTGACGTTGCATGCCTTACAATATGCCCTTTAATGCCCTTGAAATCAACTGGTCAAATTGTAGGTTAATTTTAGAATAATATAATATGTAAATTCATAATATACATAATATTAATTGATAAATAATTTATCTTTAGTAAATTTATGGAACTACTGAAATAATTATTATTCTCTTTGGTTTTATTGAATGTGACAGACTGCTTTCACTTCATGTCACTTTGCTTCATGTTGCCATAAGAGTAAAGCAATATTTCCAAAGTCAATGTCAATATTTTAATGTTTAGTATTTCCTTATGGTGTACTCAAATGATGATTCAATAAAAAATGAGCGAAAAATACTTTGTAAAATCAAAATAAGAAAATTTGTTTGGGCATGAAAGTAATCCATGACTTATATCTCCGCGGTTACAATGATGCAGTTCAACTTAATGTAGCAATTATATTTAGTACAGTTGATGATGAATTATGAACAAAAATGAATTCATTTTCAAAATTTAATGGTAGTATTATAAACATCTTTGTTTTGGATTCATAATTTGATTCTATTGTGTATCCATTACTTTTCTAAATGATGATACTGGGCATATCACTATTCCTCATAATGTATAGACTATATTTAATTCAATATCACCCAGAAATACCACGCGCCCATGGTGTCGTGTAAAATTAATTGAAAATTGTGTCATGAGGGGGTCCGATAATTTTTTTTATTTTCGTAAAGTTATGTTTACTTAGTATTTAAGAGCCTTACCACCTTATGTAACCGCCTGTTTTTTGTTTCAAATTTATAATTAATTTCAATTTTCATTTCGACATCGATTTTTTTTAATGTTTATATAACCGAAAAAAGTGGCAAATAACTGAGTAGGCATGATGAAAGCCTTTGATTATAGAGGTTATAATACCCTTTGATAAAAGAACCCTAATAAAGTTCAAACTTTCAAAATTCAATGAACTATGGTCGAATGTCGACCACTGGGCGCCCACTAGTTCAATTCAACATATTTATTCATTTTCATAATTAGGGTTCGAATAAATACATAAGAGTTCTCCTAAGTTGTTTGTTTATTGAATACAAATGATTATGTCCTTTAGTTAACATTTTTCTTAATAAATCTTTTAAAACTTTATTATTTTTTTACTGTAGTAGCTTTCCCAACCTTTTGCAACTCCGCTATAGAAGCTTCGCGATCCCCTTTGGGGTCGCGACCCACACTTTGAAAAACACTAGTGGTTAAAATTCGACCATAATTTATTATTTTCATTAAGGTAACAGTATAAACTTTTTCAATATTTTTATTGATAAAACTTGTCAATGTCTACCAAACAAAAAAAAGGAGATCGGTTGCGAAACAGAGAGGGAAGATAAACTTAACTGTTTTGTTTCTAGCCATTCATACAAGCGATAAGCATTTTAAATTTTATAAACAATGCATTTCTTTCGAAATAAAGCAGGTTCTTTTATTACGCTAATCCATCCATCGTTTTAATCATCATTTTACATCAATTATCAACAAAATGTTAGAGAGGACAACCTTTATATTCACTGTGACTGGTACATGGTTGTCGCTACTCAGTCAGCGGTCGATCTCTATCTCGCCGCTTAGTTACTGGGTACAGAACTGCTCAACCTGTAACACGATAAGCCTAAGACTGTCACAATGAGGGGTCTTAAATCTAGTATGGTTGTCTATCACAATTGTCATGTTCTATCACCCAGCAACCTACGCCTCCTACCTACATGCTCCTACGCTAATTTTGTCTGGTGTACAAAGAACGATTTTTCAAACGTAACTGCTCAACAATTTCATTTTGTTTATTTTGAAATTTACAATAAAAAAATTTTTTTTGCAAGTAATTATAAATATGGACATATATTGTGAACAAAAAAATAGTTTCCAATTACTACTAGTTGTATCAGACTTCGGCCTTATCAAAACAACAATAAATCAAATTCAATATTTATGAGAATGTTTACCTAGCTTAGGTTATGAATTATATATTGGTACGGTATTATATGAATAGGTATCATTACATAGTATAAAATAAAGTTCCTTACCCCGTCTGTTTGTCTGTCTGTTCGCGATAAACTCAAAAACTACTGAACGGATTTTCATGCGGTTTTTCACCAGTAGATAAAGTGATTCATGGGAAAGGTTTTGGTGTATCATTTGTAAAAGATTTTTTTATAATCAGGGCGCAACAATGTCTGTCGGGCCCTCTAGTCACAACTATAAAATAAATAATAGTTCAGTTGGAAAGTCAATCCTTAATGCTTATTAAAGAATGAACCAGATCAGATTAATGTACTAACAAAAAGATTCTATATAGTTTGTTACACTTTCAGTACATTAATATAGAAATGCTAATGACCACCAGCTGCAAGATTTTTAATAGCGATGAGTATTACATGCATCATTTATATGTGAAATCATTAGTAAAGCCGCAAACAGAGCGCGATGTCGCTGACATCAGCGGCACGGCGGCGGCGCCAGCGAACATGGCGGGTGGCAAGTCGTCGACCGTCCAACAGAAGATAGCGAAGTCCCCTAGAACCGCGCGTGACCCGGCACTCCCGGCAGTCCCGGCACCCTGTCCCCGATGTCGGCAGTAGCCGCCCCGGAGCACCGCCAGGCCGGACGCACCACGCCGCGATCCGCTACTAAAAATAAACCCGCGCCGTTCAGTACCGCCGCTACTACCGCGCGCGTCGCCCGCTGCGTCCGCGACTCCCGACCATGGCGGAGACAATCGAAGAAACGTACGAGAGCGCGGTCACCCGCAAGGTGGTCCGCACCAGCCTCAAGATAGAGGAGGTGAGGATCGATACACGACAGTTTTATGTAACGACGCCCGCGCGACACAAATATAGCACCGCGGTACCGGCGCGCGCACCACGCGACGCCAGCGCCAGACGCACCTGCTCACATAACAGATAACACGTTTGACAGTCAACACGACGTCAACAGAGGCTGCGCGCGACATACACAGTACCCACCTCACAAAACAAAACTCGACTCTTTTGCTCGTCCGACGATACTTTCGGACGTTCAAAAGTGTTTCCAGTCGTTAGATCGAGCCGAATCGTAAAATTATGTATTAATCCGTATCGATCTGACGGCACGCGAAGGTCTGTTCTTAACTACGTCAGTGGAGGAAGCGCGCGCGCATCGCAGCACTTATAATAATAAATTTGTGGCAATCGAATCGGCGATGTAAATAGAACTGCGGGCGGTTGAATGAAAATTTCCGTGCCCACCTTGACGCGTGTGCATCGACCTGTCTAGTACATGAACAGTCCACGTGCGACCTTGCAAGACATACACAAACACTGGACACACAATGAACTCTCCCGAGGCGCAATTGGGTACACGTATATTATAACTATTTACAAGAATATGACAGTTAATCCCGTCAACTTTAAAAGTATGTTATTATCACTTAATGTTTAGTCTCTCTGGGTACATTTTATAAAACAGAAGCAGATTGTATAAATCGTAATTAGACAAACATGAGTGATGCAACATCACTTCTATATATATCTCATACGGTGCGGAGATGAGAGCGACCATGGTGTTTCGGTAGTGTTCTTATAGTTTCATGACATTTCATCGGAAAAGCAACAATGAAAGTCAGTCGGTTATGTCGTTGATACTGTCCGTTTCCAAAGCGCAGAACCCAATGGAAAAACGCGCCGTGGCATATTTTCGTCTTGGCTCCCATCCTAGTTTATCTGCTACATTACGATGTTTATTCACAATACGAATGTGTGCGTCCTCGCCACTTATGTTTAGGTCTTTGCTGTCCGTTTGGATATAAAAACAGTGTATCCGTTCGTTCTATACTAAAAACTCAATATAACAAAGACAAAATACTGAGTAAACATATAAAACACTTAACGATATATAAGCTCGTATAGCTCATTTTTTTGTATTCAGTAATTCGATTTTGTTATATACAAGTACATTGAAAATATTTCCACGAGCTATTTGGCAGAAGATATCTTTTTGTTTCGAAAGGGCCACAATAATATGCGTTGCGGATAACAAACCCATTAACGTAAACAAAAGAACATAATCGTTTCAAATATCGAGAAGTAAATTCTATTGGGCGGTGCATTTTATAGCTTTTTTATCGCCAACTTGCTTTTTAATGCTTAGTACAAGTACAAGCTTTAGTACAAGTCGGCATTTTCTCCCGAATAGTCCTTTTAAAAAACTTACAACATTGTCTTTTATCTCATGTTGAAATCCGAAGTACGATACAAAGAATACTCGGTTCTATTTTCGCTGAATTATAATTGCCACAATAATATCCAGCAAAAATTCTGATGTGTATATACGCCAGATTTCTCTTTTACTATCTTGGCGTGATTTACAAGCAGTACGTTATTAAGAACTACTGCCAAAGACTATTAAATAAGCCATTTTTAATATTCTCTTAAATCTCAATTTAAACAGATTTGGTATGAAATAATTCACTCATAATTTGCATGCTTCATAGTTCAACTCCAGTTCGCACCTTCCTCCGTTGTCTCATATTCACACTGTAAAACCTGACAAATACGTTAGGGTTGTGTAATGGATTTTTTCGTCTAAGTTTTAGCACAGAACAACATAAGTCTTTTTAAAAAAGTACTGAAATACGTTCTTCAAAGTCGTCAACAACAGTAATGGTAACAATAGTAGTAGGTAGTAGACCTACTCAACCTTTCTCTTAAATGGGTCACAAACACTTTTCACTCATGGTGTCGTGGGACGCAAACTACAAATAATTAGGTATTAAATAAAAAAACGTAATTTCAAATTAACAACGTATTAATGTAGTGAAAAACGGTTCTCCAATAAAACAAGTTTGTAATAACCTTTATATCATAAGGAACGAATTGCGGTCTGGTTATATGAGATCTATTTAATTTACTCAGCGTGCTCATAGTTTTTCTGATGGGCACGAAATTTAAAATAATTGAAAATAAAGTATAATCGGGTGGGCCAACTACAAAGACCCGGCGGTCCGCAGGTTGAGTATAGCTGCCCTAGACTCATAGACGTCAGTAACTATTTACCATCAGGTGATGCATCAGCCTGTATTATCATAGAAAACAACACATCTATTAATTTTCTAGAAGCTAGAAACATAAATAACTGTTATTTATCTATAAAATAACACCCACACATTATCGATTTATTATAATTAACGCTATTAACAGTGTAAATAGCTTTCATCAAGGTCACATTTGATCTTATCACCTAACAAATATCATTTCAAGGCTTTTGATTATACAAACAGATTTGTTAAAATAATACAATGGATTGGGTGAAAATTTCAGACGGTTGTGAGAATTACTTTTAGTCAATGTATCACCAATTGTATTATCAATTACTCATCAAAAGTAGGTACATCAAAAGATGAAGCTCATAATATACATAAAGTGATATTTGGTTTCCAACAATATTTCCAATACACAATGTAAAATTTACAATCATTGGTGGTACTTAGTTAATTCACAATCACTTGCATAGTCGAGTAAAATTTCCTTTTCTTTCCTTTCGTCCAAGCTATAACATAAGATTGTAAATATAGTGAAAACTTGTTCAGAATCTATTACTTGTTCCTCTACTAAATTGATTATATTATACTTTTTATGTATTTATATAAGAAACAATCTCCTGCGACTTTAACCATTTCAAATCTGAATATAAAGCAATTATAACTAGGTGTTCCCGCGACTTCGCGTGGAATAGTCACTTTGAGCTAACGCTGACACGCAGCGAAAGTTCTCAAAAGGGAAAAAAATTTGAATTTTGGGAATTTGAAATATTTTTCATTGGCCCTCCGCTCCTATTGGTTTTAGCGTGATGAGCTATCTAACACTGAACTATTTTCTTTAATCGGACCAGTAAGTTCCTGAGATTAGCGCGTTCAACCAAACAAACAAACAAACCCCTCGGCTTTATAATATTAGTATAGATGTAGCCTAGTAGTTAGTTATAATAAAACTGGCTAATACGATCTCGTCCTTGTTGTCTATTATCTTAACAATAAATATTATATACAAAGAAAAAAAATAAACACCACACCGCTTGCCCCACTTCTTCACGGCAAGAAAACACGCATGTCTGAACGCGTAGTGGTTATAAAAATCATAGTTTGATAAAACTTGAATAACTTTATTTTGAACTAACTGTGCCCGCGACTCCGTCTACGTGGAACCTAATGTAAAACAATAGTGGCTAACAAAATCATCTGTATATATTAATTCCATTTATTCATTTACTTTCTCTCGTACTTAATTCGAGCCGTCATTCAAATTCCAATAACTTTTAATAGAGCAGACCGATTTTAATTATATAAAGACTAAGTTACTCTCGAGGAGGTGAGGTTTTATTGTGAATTTAGCAGTGATACGTATTTATACAAACAGACAGACAGACATTTCTCAAAATGATTGAAATGTATTTTATTACTTATTCCTTGTCTGCAACGATTTTTTCCACGAAAATCGAAAATGTATAGACACGTTAGATTTACATTCTTATTATATGTATAGATAGAAGATATTATATGTGTAGATAAACATATCGTGGTAATTGTTTTTTAGATCAGTGTCATAGAATCAAAACTAAAAATATTTGATCGAAAGCTATCCAGTAGTTTTTGTGTGTTGTACGCACAAATGCAGTACTCATTGAAGATAGATGTTGTTTACGTCTGGCCTAAAAGAATAAATAACTTAATATTATGTACTATTTGAAATGTCTGAGCATTTCCCTTATAATTAGCGCTGGATGAGACAGTGATTTCTGAGAATAGAGTGGGTGTATATGAAAACACAATAATCTAGACGGCCCGTGTTTAGGTCTTTCTGCACTAATCATGACGCACTATAAATCGACGAGGTCTCAAAACATCCTGAACTGCTAATTTCTGTGGATATTTATGGATATTCGTAAAGAAATTCCGATTGATCGTAATTCAAACTGTATTATGATACAAAAACTCATAATTTAGTGTGCTATAGTGGATAAATTTGGATTTCGTAAAAGACCGGTATGATTTGAATGCCAGAAATTGTGGAAAACTGGTTATTCCAGGTTTCAGACGCAGTAAAACAAGTATTTTTTTAGATATAGGTGTTATATTTTACAACAAAGTCCCAAAGCATACCACCAATTTGCCGGACCATAAGTTAACGTGCCATGTCAATCTGGTTTTGGTGCCAAAAAGTGATTACAGAGTAGAGAGTAGATCAATATGTGAACGATGATGATGTCTAGAATTGACACATCTCTCTGTGCATTCACTTAAAACGATTGTAACGTTAGCGTATTACATATATATATATGTTAAAAAGGTAAGCCAGATCGAGTTTCTTGGCAGTTCTTCTCGATGATTGAATTGTTTTCCGAACCGATAGCAGGTTGAACGTTGATAAGCGCCTTATTAAGGCCGAAAATGAATAATGTATTTTTGATTTTGAGATAAAGTCTATGTACACTTTATATGTAAAAATAATCATAGTTTTGGTTGTTGAAAATATTAAAATATTTGCCAAAAAACAAGCATAATATAATAAAAATAATGTGTTTATCGCATAAGGTTTGATAATGAATACCTTTCTACCGATTGCAAAACATTAACATTTTCAAAGCAAATATATATACTACCGCACTATCAAGTCATTTTCTGGTTAAGTTTTTCGCGGTCATAATATACATCTTCTATACATACATATAATAAGAACATAAATCCAACGTGTCTGTACTTTTTCGATTTTCGTGAAAAAAATTGTTGCAGGTGTGTCTAGGAATAAGTAATACAATACATTTCAATTATTTTTAGAAATGTCTGTCTGTCTGTTTGTGTGAACATGCATCACTGCTAAAGTACTGGGTTCACAATAAACCCTCAAGAAAATCGTAAAGCATTTCCTCGGGAGTAACTTAGCCTTTGTTTCATTAAAATCGGTCCACTCTATCAAAAGTTATTGTAGTTTTAATGACGACGCGGCGTAAGTACGACAGAAATGTACACAAGTAAATGGACTTAATACATTCAGATGACTTTATTAATCATTAATCACTGTTTTTTACATAAGCTTCCACGCAGACGAAGTCGCAGGCATAGCTAGTTATAAATATAACTGAGTAATTTTCATTGCCAATGGGCAGACAATGGTCTGTGTACTGTTTTACGGCTCCCTCAGGGATCGCGATTCGGTACGACTTTCGGTCAATATCATTTGGCCACTAAAAGCGACATTCCAAGTACCGATGCTCCATCTTACAAAGGAATACTGTATAAAACGTGTAATAAATCTGTTTCTACTCTTTGTAAATAAATATATAAAATTGAAGTTATAAAAAGGGTTTCAAGAAAGGCACACATAATACAAATCCCCTTACGATTATTTACAAAACACGCCTTTGTTTACTTAGGCAACGTATCAACATTATGTATAATCAGGTCATCGAACTTATTTAAAAACAAAAAAATAAAAACACAAACATATCGGTTTTATTTCAACACCAGATCGAAACCAAGTCATGTCCTCTTAAACGCAATACCGCCTTATAAGGGCATCGTCGGGCGCAACGAATCAAACCAGCTTGAAACAACCGCCGAAACAACTGTACGGGAACATTGCCAAATGGTCGATTTTGCCTAATTGACGAGCACGGAACATCCCGTTTGATCGTGCCCCAGTCGCATAAAGCGAGCTTGAATGTTAAAACAAATTGTTATTATTGCGTACGTGTCACTCTGTTGCATAGTTAACGATATTAGAGCGTGTATCTTCAATCGGTTAGGGTTATTGATCGCAAATTGGCGTGGAGTGGAATCCTTTAGGTGCAGGCGTACGGTAAAGCTATGCCCCGTCGCGCTGTCAATCATTTGGACGACTTCGACAGGCTATCACTGATCGGTCGTCAGCTCGCGGAAGCCGCGACGGAACGGACTGTCGCGTCACTAAACGCGAAAATGGAACGCAGCGGATATAATTAAAACACGACGGACAAATCGTTGGCGAGGAATTAACATGCGAATTCGGTCACCTATCCCTCAGTCAAATTGGCCGAGATGTGGTTTTCACCACTTATTTCGTTTGAATGGCGACAGTAAGCGGCCTCCGGTTGATGTTACGCACGTTTTGTTTTGTAGGACGTGGTGAAATTGTCCATTCGTAACAAAATATCTCATTGGAGTAAAGAATTTTTACACTGATTTGGTATAAGTTATTTTTTAATTAAATAACATAATAAACAAATAACTATTAATGTTGGGTTATCGTTTCAAACCCTGGCATGTACCAACGAAATTTACGGAATTCTAACACTATCGGCTGACAGCTTGTTACTCTTCAGAGCAGAGTTGAACGCTTTGTGTCCCTACTACATGTTACCAACCACCCATCAGAAGAGCGCTTGCGTTGCTTTATGACAATTATTGGTGTGACAAAGGTGTGTCCTTAGTCAAACCTTGTATATATAAGTACCTATATATAAGTTGTATCACTAGCAAAGTACCTTTTAAATAATTATTATTCTAGGACGATAATATTTCGATTGATTTACAAAAACATGTTAATGTTCCAACTTTTCGTTAAAATACGTGTAAAACAAGATTTGTCAATAGCAAAAAATAATTAGGAAAGTTATTATAAAATATATATCATAGATTTCAATATTAGTATAATGTGGAAACATCAACATTAGATTAGAAATGCTATGTATAAATTTCCTTCGCTGTTTCGCGAAAAAAAAAACATTAATAGGTTCTTTGGCACCGATTAAATTTAATTCAATGTCAGCAGCGTGATTGTAGTTGAAGAAGGACACCAGTTTTATCTCTAAAAACATAAAAGTAATGAGAGTGATTGAATTAACACGATTAGGTATGTTAATAATATTTCTAATTTTGATTTTTAATACTAATTTATTACATTTAAATTCTGTGGGTAAATTAAATGGAGATAATAATGCTAACATTTCTTTGCTTACTCCTATTGTATAAGAAGATTATAGAAATTATTTAATGTCTTCAGATATCTCATGAAAGTTTAGTTTCCAGAAGAATAATCATTAACATAGTTTAATAAAACTAATAAGTTAGATTGTACCCGTGCAGTGGCAATTGACCCTTTGACAATTGTAATAAATTTCTCATACGAGGCCCCGCTTTCATTTCAAAAAGCACATTTACAAGTGTCAAGAATTACTACGTCCTAGATCTTCCTAAAATGTTATATCCTTAAACGCGTTCAGGTAATGATATATTATCTGTTATATTATGTATGTACTTAACAAGGAGACTTAAAATAACTGAGTACTAACTTAACTTCTAAATGGTGATATATATTAGAATTCTTATGTACTTGAAGCCCTCTCAAGCCGGGGTTTGCGTTTTAGACCAGTTTATCATTACGCCACTGATGAATACATACCCAAGTTAATTAATATATTTTTCCCGATAATTCTGCATTTACTTATATCTAATATAGAGTCAAATTACTATTTGTTTGCTTTTAAAAGTCAACGGTACAGAAAGATGTCGTTCATAAGAGTGCAGTCACATTTAGCTATCACAATCAAAATGAATTACCTATGCAAAATAATACTAAATCGTATTGTAAAACCGTGTGTCGTTGACCTTAGATAATAACAACAAATGTAATTACACAAAGTTCAACTAAAGTTATGTTATTTTTCCTAAATAAATATGGTTATATACCTGAGATCAATAAACTTAATCAGACTTTGTCTTGCAATCATACAATTTTGTTCTCTACTGTAGCTCGCTTAGATAGCGCTAACCTAATTACAACTTATAGTTTTAATGTGTTATATTATGTTATAACAGAGGCGATGTCAGTAGCAGTTGCTAGTATAATTTAATAATATGTTAAACTAAAATATGAAGCTTAATATGTACTAGGGGCCGTCCTGTAGTCGTAATTCGACAATAGTAAGGGGTACAAACTTTTTCGTCACGTGTACAATACACAATATTTTTCTGCATTGTACAAATATTGTAGACCGTGAATTATGAGGAAAAAAGCTGTTTCCATTCTTTTACAACACTAAGGCTCATATTGTTTCGCCTCTTAATTTCTGCGGGGTGGTAGGGTGTCTGTACCCGACTGGATCGAGACCACCGTACACCAGGTGGAACACCCGCCATAGTGACGCGTTCCGGGATCAGCCGGTGTATATCCAGCAACGGGGGGAGGGGGGGGGGGTCTGCCTGACTGGGTCGCTTTCAGGCCGGTATGACAGCGGCGACCGGCGATAGATAGTATGTCTTTCGGTGGTCGCCATTGTTTTTGGATTGTACTGTGCTTACCATCAGGCACAGTATAGTCACTTTGCCGAGCTACAATAAAAAAAAAAACAAAAAACAACTTATAATATTATATTGAAAGGCTACACACGATTAAGTTCTTCATCACATTAGGACATATAATCTATTCGGAAACTAGGAATAATTATAAATATGTCGTATTGTATTTATTTATGAATATATCACTCAAAACTTAGAAAACCTTTATCTACACGGTAAAATTATTTTCTTTTTCTTTCAAAACGTGACTGTAATATCTATGAGTGCTTACAATGATTAGTATTTCAGATCGGATCAATATTTGATTACTGATTAGTATCGCTATAAAACATTTAAAACCCACTTGATCTCACTTTTTTATACTGATTAACTAATGGAATCTTATATGCAACTGAACTACTAAGTACAGTTAGTATAACTATTCCAGTTTTAATAATTTTCACTACGATATTTTAACAGACAAACTTGGGCCTTTATTTTCCATTGAATAGAATGTTATAACATTACAATGTTAAATCCAAAACCTCGGATCTAGACATCTTCACAAACTATCTCGTCAAATACAAAGAAATATATCCAAATAAGTAAAAATTAAGAAAGCAAAATAGTTTCGTTCATGATGTTAATATACTTTTATCCTTTTAATTATGTTACTGCTCACAGCATGTAATGAGTATTAAATGCTTATAATTAAGATATTACTTGTATATAATCGTATTAGTATTGAAGTGTCCTAATATAAATCTTCTTCTTCTATTTTATTTTTGGCAACCAGTCTTCTAGTAGACTATTACTGCCATTGTCAAGTGAGTAACAATATTGCAAGTTTCTTGATATAATTTGAATGAACTAACAAGATGGTGGCCGTCTTGTTAGAACTTTCCTGGGAGTTTTTGTGGCAAGTCAGAATCCATGCTCCATGGTATTATTTCCGATCCACTTCACTTGTGCACAATAACCAAACTATATTACGTAAAGCACCACCAACATTACACAATATAGAGCCAAATAACACAAGATTATGGATAAAATATAAAGACCACTACATGGCATTCCAAGATCCCGCCAAAAACTCCAATATAAATCTTGTTGGTGTTTCTAATAAATAAAAGAGTTTGAGTTCAGACGCGTCAGAAGTGAAACTCAGTATTCTGATTAATTTTTAGACAATGAAATGAATCCACTATCGACAAGAGGGGGTAGGTACTCTTTAGTTTTTGGCATTACTTTGTAATATTTTATTATATATTAACAATGCTAATAATACATAATACAGAATATTTTTTAAAAGTGTGTGATAGTCACTACGATCCAACAGAAAATAATGTGATATAGATTGCAACGTTTCTCTCTCTCCTCACTTTGTATGTTTCGAGTACATTACGCATATACTATCTCCTTCTCTTGCAGCCTAAATCTAGAACATTTATAGCTGTCTATCTCTTTTTGGTTACACATTTTCGTTTCATAAAATCCAATTCACAGCGTCCCGAAAGAAGTTTCACTTCATAAATGATTAATATTACCTACGTATTAAAGTAATATTAAATCGTGGTAGGCCCAAAAAACGTTGATTGGACGTGGTGAAGGCAGACAAAGGAGAACCACCTCACACAAAATAATGCCGAAGACCTGGCAAAGTGGAAGAAGCTAAGTAGGAAAGCGGACCCTGGCACCAGGTCGGATTAATGCGAGGTAGAAGATTAAAGTAAAATTAAAAGTTTTCGTCGTTGCGTCCGTTTCTGTTTACCCCGTTGTTTGTCACACACAATAATCTCGCAATGTACGAAAATGAAAAATGAGCTCGTTCCGACGGGACGGGGCACAGAAATAGCGCATGCGACCGCGCCGCACCGCGCGAGCTCCAATGTCGAGGTAATGTGTATTGTCTCAACATATTATCTTAGTTTTGTGAATGCATAATATATTTTTCCTCCATACCGACCTTAGAAAGTTCATTACGTCAGTGACTTTTCGTTTCTCTCCAGTGATGTAAGCGTTGTTATTCGCTTCGGTGTAATTTTACCTTACGTTGATTTTTCTTTGTGAACACTTACAGATTTTTCTCGTAAGATGGCGTTCGCTAGAATTGAAAATAGTTTTTACCTATCTTCTAATATAAATAAGAATCACTTGCCGAATGTATGTAAGCGCTTTATTTTATAACGGCTGTACCTATTTGGCTATTTTTTTTTGTGTTTATAATATCGAGGATAAGGTTTGTAAGAAGAAAAAGGTTCGAAAATTTATGAAAATGTTTAAAATTTGGGTAAAACATCTCTGTACACAAAAGTGATTGAGACAGAGGATATTCCAAAATATTGACGGAATTGATGCTCAGTTATTCAATTGTTGAAACACGTCTTTTCAATTTCTCTCTAAATTGTTAAGTACCAATTTTTTTTTTTGGAAGAGACTAAGCTATTGGCGTGACACGCCATCACAGCTTTACCGGACTACCAATGCGAGCACCTGAAGCGTGCCAAAGTGACCGATCCTTGACTTGGGCTATAATAGTATTGAATGCAACACTGCGAATCTATCTAAGTTAAACTAAGTTAGCTATTCATACTTATAATAATAATTTAGCTTATATTCGCGGTGTTGCATCCAATCATCATAGATCGAAATTAAAAAATGACAGATTTCCACACAAACTATCACCCTTTTTCTCGCCATCTTAGAGGTTGAATTGCCAAAATTTAATTCTTAATACTCTTCTTGTAAAACGAAACCGCATACAAGGTTTCGCGGTCCTAGCTCCATTTTATATAAGCGAAGATATTCGTTTTATATCCACAATTATCGCGCCAAATGATTTAAAATTGAATAGAAAATCAAATTAACTTCAAAATATAATATATTATGAGAGACCTTTACGTCTTGAAGTAAATAATTTCTCGCGACGTCTACTCGTAATTCTTTTTATCGTTCTTGTAAGTAATAGGGTTTTCGCCCACGCGTTTACCGATGCTTATCTCACACTGGGTGGTAGGGTGTCTGTACCCGACTGGATCGCGACCACCGTACACCAGGTGGAACACCCGCCATAGTGGCACGTTTGGGCGTGTCGCGTTCCGGGATCAGCCGGTGTTTATCCAGCAACCGGGGGGGGGCTGGCCCTGACTTTGACGCTTTCAGGCCGGCATGACAGCGGCGACCGGCGATGGATAGTATGTCTTTCGGTGGTCGCCATTGTTTTTGGATTGTACTGTGCTTACCATCAGGCACAGTACAGTCACTTTGCCGAGCTACAATAAAAAAAAAAAAAAAAAACTGTAACTACATTTGAAGTCTGTAAGATGTAAAATAAAATCATAAAAATCTCGATTTAATTGCGAAATACCGTTTTTACAACCGACTTCGAAAGGAAAATAAATAGTTTCCGGCTTTTTTTATAGTGTCGAAAATGTACATATCATGTCGCATCAAGATCTGTATCTGCAAATATTGCTTTGGTACCAATTTGTGATAAAATTAAAAGCTTCGAATTTCTCTCAAATAAATTTACTCTCGGTAAAAATAAATTATAAGGGTTGTCAAAAGTTTGAGAAATTTGGAATGTCTTTATTGTTTTTCCTTATTGTTGACTTAAGCTTATAAAACAATTGAATCTTCTATTGTTTCCCTGAAATGGTTGAACAAATTTTGACGGGACTTTAACAGTCATATAATGGAGTTATCAGAGTGTTATCTAGGCTCAATATGATTACGCTTTTTCATCGAAGTTAACCAACAATCGTAAAATTTACGGAGATAGTAGTGATTACAAAATTACAATTAAATTAAATAACAGTCCACAACTACGATCCACAACTAAATCACAGTGTTTCGACGAGGAAAAAAATACATTTTCAGGAGAGGAGAAAAAGTAATCTCACGATAAGTTAAGGGCTCTGAATACGTTTTTTCGCATCTTAATTTGGTGTTAATAATAACCACGTTTTAATACCATTAAAAAGTAGAATACGTACAACGGCTTTAAAGAATTTGGCAACAGGCTTATAAACAGATATGCGTACATATTTGTAATTAAATAAGTTTATTTTAAAACGCAAACGATCCTCAAACAACGCGTTAAATATTCAACTCGCGTCAGCCAGACATGACGTTTGCACTAAGCATTCACACATCACAAGAAAAGTACAACACGTAACTATTTCCCTTGTCAATATTAATCATACGTCGATTTGGTCTGTTCTAAATTTAAACGATTTTACTGTATAACGTGTTGTCTATGGTTTTGTTTTTAAATATTTGACACTAGAAATTCATTTTTCTATTCTCATTCCTGTTTCATATGTTTATTTACCAAGAGTGAGACTTCGGTTTGAGTCAAGCGAGAACTCGATTTACATTGAATTATCTCTTTGCATAAGAAAAATATATCTAAATACCAAAATATTTCAGACAAAATTGGAAGAACACTTAAGACTGTATTTAAGCTTTTTTATATTATTATTCTTCCTTCTTTCACAACCAACCCTTTTTAACTTTTTTTTATATCATAGGAGGCAAACGAACAGGTTAAGTTAGGTTGTTAAGTGATCGGCGGGCTGGGAGGCAGTCTTGTAACCGGGCTGCCTCAGCGGGTGCGGCGTGGGAAACGCCTGCCGCTGGGGGCGTCTCGGAGCTTGCTCACGCTACCCCGAGGCACTCCCATAGTCCGGCGTAGGTTATCATGGAGTTTTTTAGTCGATTAAAGGTCGACTCAGTTCAGGACCTCCCCCGGGGACCTGGCAATGTCTGTGAAGAGGGTACTCCACGTTAAAAAAAAAATGTGTGCGTGTACTAGTGTACACACGTAAGAAGTGAAACTTGTTTAAGGCCTTATTTTTCGCAAAATGATCTATATGCAACTTTCCAGAAATTGGTTAAAAAAAAAAAAAAAAAAAAAAAAAAAAAAAAAAAAAAAAAAAAAAAAAAAAAAAAAAAAAAAAAAAAAAAAAAAAAAAAAAAAAAAAAACTTTATGGCAAACAATTTCATTAATATATTAAAAAATAAAGTTAAATTAGATAAAGTTTAAACAAAAGGATTTTATTATCATAGACATGAATACAAAAAAGATGGCGCGTAACCGAAAAATGTGACGGTAAATTTTTTCCAACGCCGATAAAGAAGTTTCACTTCAAAAAAAAAGGTTGTTAAGTGATCACCACCGTCTATAGGTACTTGCAACACCAGAGGAGTCGCAAGTGCGTTGCCAGCCTGTATTTGGGAGAAGGGGAAGTGGGGAAAAGGGGAGGGGAGGGGAGTTGGGTATCCGGCGCTCTCACTGACCGAACGAAACGCAACAATGCAAGCACTGTTACTTCACGTCGGTTTTCTGCGAGAGGGTGTGCTACCTCGGACGAGACGACCCATTCATGCTGAAACCAGTAATACCTTCAGCGTGGCTCTACCACCAGACAGACTTCCATATATTCACCAATGAGTTAGGATCTATTCTTGTTTTGACCAATACAATGTCAAATATAATTTTTGCTGCTCAGAGATTTTAGCTATTCATGATTGGTAATTTTATATATAAAGACTTTTAATTTTACTTTATGGTTTTGCAGTAATTTCCATGAATCTAGACTAGAGTAAAAAATCACTATGTCGTTTCTATTGATGGAATCTACATCTATACTTTAATAAAACTATACAACTTCCATGTCTGTACGTTGAAAATATATGCCAAAAACTGATTACGTGTGATATAAGGAATACAATATCACTATTTAGAATAAATGTGTGCTTGTAAATGCTAATCTCTAAAGCCATTAATGAAGTTTTCAAGGGATGTACATTGATAAATTAAGCATAGTATATGCGTAACTTATAACCTTTATTTCATCAAAATCAGCTAACAGAAAAAACACATATTAATTAAAAGTTTTAAAAGTCTGCACAGAATAGTCCAGTTCGTAGAAAACTCAAACGATGACGCTTAATTAGTGCGTTTCCAAATGCTATGTGTAGCGTTGTGTCAGTTACTTGTATGTCCTAGTTCTACGTGTGGTTCTGTCTCGATTTAATGAAGGTAACACGCTCATTGCTTATCTCCTCAATTATATTACTTCAAAAGTGTTATAGAGATTTGAATTATCCATACAAATAGCTAGCTTAAAATATGTAAAGTTATATATTTAATTTATCGGGTTAAACGGATATATCTTTTGAGTCGTTTTATTCTGTACAAATTCAGATAGTTAAATCCTTAAACGATTTTAAAATAATTATTTTGTACCAGTCTGATAAATAATTAAATATTAATTGAAGCTGATTTAAACAGATATTTAGGACGGTGTTTTTAATATTTCAATACTTATAAAACAACTAGCGGGCCCGACGGACGTTGTCCCGCCCTGATTATAAAATATCCCTGATAAATTGGTGAAAACCGCATGAAGATCCGTTCAGTAGTTTTTGAGTTTATCGCGAACAGACAGACAGACAGACGCGGTAGGGGACTTTGTTTTATACTATGTAAATGTTCATCAGTAAACCTGAGTTTGTATTTAAAATGTCAGATGTCAGATTTAATAACGCCGGCAAAGGCGCTGACAAACACTATCTGTCGATAAATTTCAAATATTTTTTTTACCACAAACTCTGTAGAATAACAAATTTATAGGCATTTATTTGGGGTTTCGAAACGTAGCAGTTTGTGTCCGACCTACTTTAATACGTAAAGATTAATTCTGCTTCTGGGCTATGACTCAAACATGGACGGTCGTTGGTCTCTGTGGCCATAAAACTTTTTAGTGGAATATATGTTAATTTTGGCATGCATACACTATTCGTGTTAAAAAGTAAACTAGAAAATGAGTAATCTATCGTATGAAAGTACGATGTGAAAGTTTAGATGAATAATTGATATATCTATACAGAATTTTCGTTTACATTATTGTCTAAAGTTTGTTTTAAAAACTGTAAACTTATATTATTGTGAAGTTTTTTCTAATATCGTATATGGAAGGGCTGTGAAACGAATGTATAATTTTGATGGAGAGATAAGATGCAACCTGCAATTATTAAACTGTAAAATCTAAAAGTTAAAACGGAGCTAAAAGAATACTAAACTAACACTGTGGTACAAATTTAATTTATTGTATACAGTTCGTGGTATTTTCTATATAATTTTATTTACCTGCTTTAAAGAACATAATAACAAATTTAAATCTTGGAATATAATAACTATTATAAATTTAAAAACTAGTATGAGTAGTTTTTCTTTGAAAAGGTAATAATATATGAGTATCTAAATGATTGTCATCTAATATTTGGAACTTCTTTTACTCGTCCTAATAAAGTGTACGTAAACAAAATAAATAACTTAAAAATAATATGTTTTTCTCTTTTATAGACTCTAGTGGTTTAAATATGATTTGGAGTATGAAAAATCTAAAGCATTTTTGTGTATTAGATGTATTTGCGACTTTAACGCTTAGTTGTATAAAACGTTTGAAGTATTATAGTTGGGGATATGAATGATTTATTTGATTCACTAACGGGAAAGACTGACGTACATCTGGCTATGCAAAAAGCAAAGTTGCAGTTCTGCCATTCCCACAACACGTAGCGTCTGGAAATCACAAATGTAGTGCCATCTTTTAAGTTTTTTACGAACTATAATCAGCTGACGAACTTTGTGAACTGTAACTTAAGATATCTTTTTTTCGAAAACCGATTTAGATAAAATACAGCTTACATCTTGTACTAAAATACGCTCAAGTTACCTGTGACAATAGGGTACTTTTTTTAAACAATTTTTTTCAGTCCCGAAGCAAAATTTTGTTGAAAATACGAGTATACCTACCTATAAATGAAAATTGCCTAAAAATTTGAGTCCTTAATATTAATTATAAATATTCTCCCAGAGCGAGAGAAAATCAACCAAATAGAATACACCTCAGCTTTGATTATTATTATTATTAATACCTCGTTCGAACCCACGAATTACTCAGGATTGAGTGCTCTACAATATTGCCTATTGAGAATTATCTGTAACTCACATCAGACACTAAAGACAATTTTTATAAAAAAAAAATATTGTTGTTATTATTTTATTAATGACTGAATATACAGGTAGAATGATAATGAGTCTTTTGTCGGATTTTTTTTCTACTATACTACTAAAAAAAAACTATAGAAATATAGAGCTTTTACTTTTTCATCACATCATATTTTGATGGATATACGAAAAGTCAAATTTTTGACTTTCTGTAATTCTTTACGAATTTTTTCAATAGTTATTTATTTTTGTTATTGTGACAACCTTAATAACATTTATCTAATAAATATGGATATTAGCCATTAGAAACAGACAGACAAAAATATTAAAAACGGTTTTACAATTTTATTATAGTGTAGATAGAAGAAGAAATCGAATAAGGGACGGCCGTGTGCAATGTTGACTATGAATCACAATGATGTCTTTACGACGACATAAATATTACCTTGAGAGAAAAATAAACGCATAGCCATTGACTAACATCTGGCTGCTACTACTACTTCAATTTTCTTTTGATTTTTGTACGGGATGAAGTAATTTAAATTTATCGTTGTTTTCGAAATCCATTACGTCAGGGACTCCCAAACTTTTTTAGTACGCGGCGCACTGAAAGTGTTTAGTATTTTGTAACGGCGACCTAACCTAGCTAGCTAATTGAAATATATGCAACCGATATAAATACGTACTAATTAGATAATACTAATTAGATATCCACAAATAGACACTTTAGATTGTATACAAAATATATAATATTATATCCAGCATTTTTAAACAATCAGAAAATAAAAGTTAAGTTTTAGGTAACCCATAATATAATTTCTCATAGAACAGTTGTAATGCAATTCAAAGTCAAGTATAGTGTAAGAAATTACATAAAGAATTATATTTTCTTGATAAAACTATTTGGAATTATACAAAATTCCAATTAGATTTAAAGAGATTTAGTTTTTCCATATCATGGTTTCAAAAATTTGTGCTCAAACCCATATCTGCGGAAAATTCTGTAATTGGATTCACAGTTGAAGGGATATTATTAACATCTACATAGATCTATGTGTACTGGGAATTCCTTGTACCAGTGAATAATAAGTTGAGCTACCAGAGAAAGGTTAAGAAAAGTGCCTTTGGTCCCACACTTTGGGAACCTCTGGATTACGTCACCATACCAACATTCTATTTCGACAAACGGCATCATAATGCGCCAAGGGATCACCAATTAACTATTAAATAATAATTATGAAAGAGCAGTGGCCGCCCACACGGGGCCATCAGTCGGTTTGACGCGCGGAGGGCCGGGGTTGCGAAACAACGATATGTGCGTCCGTACGCCGCAATTTATGCGTCCAAACGCCTGTCCACTGGATTACTTTTATTGCGCATAATTTTCTGTGTAATTCATGAAGATTTAGTAGTTCTGTAATTAGGAAACACCGTGAAATTGTGTTAATCTATTTTTATAACAATTAATTTGCCTTCCTTGAAACTAGAAGTGGTCATTTTTATAAGAATAGATAATGTAATGCATTCATTATATTTACGAATTATTAAAGACACACATTGTGCCTATGCTATCGTAACACGCGAATAATCAAGGTTTATATAAAAACCTATAGGCGTGACAAGGAAATCACTCTACGTTGCTCTCACCCAAAGTCACGATGCGATCATTGAATATATATTTCGACGCTGGAGAGGCTAAATGACTCGTTAAGGCAATGCTTTGTTAGCCATTGGAAGTATTTGCACGTTAGTTTATTAGCCTTTCCATAGTCGATATGATTATCGTTCTTTCTCACAAACTGTAATATGATACAAAATAGCAAATGAAAGAAAATATTAGTTGTTATCTTCTACAAAGTAAACTTACGCGTCTCAACCAGTCTACGTAAAAGGTCACATTCTAGAGAAGAGAGGAATTAATTATCGTAAATATTGAAATAACTTCGATAAGCATTTGTTTTTTTAATGTATTTATGTTATTTTATCCGTTACATTTATTTGACTACATATATTATGGCGAGCATTACATTCAACTTCCGCCTGGAATTGATTGGCCGCTACCAAGTTTCACTGCAACAAAAAACGTTTGATTTTATTTGCGCGAGGTGTACCTGAAAAGGTTAACTCTGAAACTATTATTATAGAAAGAGCGAAATATTAGTAACTAAAAGTAATTAAAAACGCGTCCTTAGTTAAACAGTTGAACCTAACGGTTTAACCTGTTGGTATGTATCTAAGTAGGTGGTAGGGCCACGCTGAAACTATTACTGGTTTCAGCATAAATGGGTCGGCTCGCCCGGGGTAGTACCACCCTCTCACAGAAAACCGACGTGAAGTAACAGAGCTTGCATTGTTGCGTTTCGTTCGGTCAGTGAGAGCGCCGGACACCCACCTCCCCTCCCCTTCCACTTTCCCCTTCCCTTCCTCCCCCCCCTCCCTACACAGGCTGGCAACGCACTTGCGACTCCCCTGGTGTTGCAAGTGTCTATGGACGGTGGTGATCACTTACATCAGGTGACCCACCTGTTAGTTTGCCTCCTATGATAAAAAAAAAAATGTAAATATAACATATAAAAAAAAGTCGAGGCAGTCATAAAGACTGCCGACAGAAGTGAAATCTCAAAACAATGAAAAAACTGTGTTCTCTTTTTTAATTTTTTAATTAATTATAGCGTGAATAATAATATTTAAATTTCAGAATTTGTTTATTGAGATTATTAACATTAGCGTGGTTTTCATATCTATTGGCACACTATACTACGCATCGTTAGTCTGATGCAAGTCGCGCAAGCGCAATACGGTCAGTCACGCTTACCAGCATGTCATGACGCGAAACTATAAATTTATCTCCTGCCAAAAATACTGCACAACACGCCTAAAGAAGTTTTCGCTTCAAAAATATAATAATTAAAATAAGTTGCAGATTAACGTGTAATGGCCACAATCCTCTACACGTGTTTTGCTCCGTTAAGGACTACATAATTCAAGGGTTATAAACCCTACCCTATCCCTCACTGGCTACACCTATGTTACCACACCTAGCTGATTTACTAATATAAAGTGTGCTACTTATAATAAATATGTTGAATGAAGATAGGCAGCTGGTATGAGTTACTCATGCGTTTCAACGCGCCCTCGAACGCAATGAGAGCGAATATAATTGTATTCTCGTACCCAATAAGGTGACTATTCTATGTCTTGGAGAGTTAGACTTATTTTCCCTGGACAGTTAAAATAAATTACAGGTTTCATCGTGTAATAAAGTGAAAGTTGTAGTGATCGAGCGGTTTGATTTTGAACCCTGACATGTACTAACAGATATTTCGGAATCTACGTACGTTTACTCATTTAAATTGGTGACACTATTGGCTGACACTGAAGGGAAACATCATGAGGATACGTGAAGCTGAGAAATGTTGGTAGTACTACCACGGTATGTGGCAAAATATAGAACTGTGAATTTTTCGGAGTTTGAAATCGCCAATACGTCGTATGGTGACGTAGTGTTCATGGCCAGACTTTTTTTCATATATTTTGTATTTTGAAGTGAAACTTCTAATACGACTTCCAACAAGGTTGCGTTAAACTGCAACGCTCCTGGGGAGGGGGAATAGATAGAGACAAAGTGAGAAAAATAATCAAACATTTCGTATCTTACTTTAGTTATCATAATCCCATTGTAAATGTTATAGATTTGGATATTTCTCCACTCGAAAATGATAATTAAAAGATGCGATCAATTGTGAATTGTAAGCAATGTTAATAAAGTTTGTCTATTTTCATTTACACATTACGAAGTCTCACTTCTTCCGCGTCGAGGGACTCCACGCATTATTTTTTTTTAATAGGCTTTAGCGTTTGACCACTATCTCACCCGGTGTTAAGTAACGATGTGGTTCGAAATGGTTAATATGCTAAGCCTAGAGGGATTGGCTCTCAAGTGCAGCTGCTGGAACACACGAAAAGGTGCTTGGTAAAATGATTTTCAACTTGGGAGTTGTAGTTAGCAAGGCGGGCTTAGAAAAGCCCTACTTATGATTTCATTGCGATGTTTTCTTTCACCGAAAGCTCCTTCGTAAGGATTCAAACCTGCGTCGATCGACGTGGTGCTTGAACAAGCTAACCACTATGCCATCATCGCTATAAGATGATCACGAAAACTTTGAGTGTTTAGATATAGGAACTGTTAATCTCCAAACTAATGATTTCATTTTGAAAATTAGCTCATTTTAAGGAACTATTAATGCCTGACACGTATACGTAATTGTTTTGTTGTAATTTAACGTCACACTGTTATTAACGCGGACGGAGTCGCGGACGTTTACTATTGTATCATAGTAAAAACGCGCAGGCCTGTAAATGTCATGTTTCTAAGTAAAAGCATCTTCGCGAAAGACTGTACTAGCTATTAAACTGAATTATAACTGTCGCCATCAGTTCACGAGTTATTGCATTATTTAGAATACAGCACCTTATTTCGCAAACGAAATTTGTCATCTTCGACAAAATCTCCTCGTGATATGAAAAGGACAAAGCGTTATTCTAAAATATGTACATATTAGTCATGCAAATAAGTACAAAGGGTGACTTTGTTTACACTCTAGTACTAAGAATGTGACTGTAATTTGTCATAAAATTAATGACTAAATTGGAGCTTGTCCATGGCATCTCACGCTTTGTCAGACTTCGTATCTGACTGTGCGGCGTATCGTATCTGTATTACGTCACTGATTTATAGTAAATAAGTTGCCAAATAATAATTAAATCTGGGTTGAAAGTCACAAATTTCCACGTGAGTGTAATCTATATTTATAAAAATGAGTGTTAGTATATCTGAGATCGATAACCTCCAATGCCGTTTGATTGACCACCGTGAATGTTAGATGGTTATTTTTGTCCCTAAGTACTTTATCGCGAATAAAATCTTTATTCTATTCATTTTTCTATAACATACAACTACAGGGAATCAGCTCTTGATTTCAAATAACTTGTAACAAATCATCATTTAACCATCAGATGTTATTCTTGTTTTTGGTAACTAATTTTTTGGGTTATTGCAGCCGGTAGGTAATAATATTGCAAGTGTCTTATGATAATTTCAATGTTCTAACAAAATGGTGGCCTTGTTAGAACTTCCCAAGGAGTTTCTGTGTCATCACAGAATTCATGCTCCCTGGTATTGTTTCCCATCCACTTCACTTGTGCACAATAATCGATATATATTACGTAAAATACTACCAATATTACAAAAAATAAACAAAAATAACACAAGGTTATGAATAAAATATAAAATCCACTACATGGCAGTCTAAGATCCCGCCAAAAAACTCCAACTATCTAATGAAAATGTGGTCAAACTCTAAACCACAGATAACTTGTTTATATATATATAGATAATGCTTTTCTACGCACTACACGTAATTAAACAATATTTTTTTTGCTTTCGAATCAATGTTTACTTTCCTTACTTAATTTAACTTACAAAATGATAAATATAAATAGAAACGTATAAAAATATAACCTAAAAGATCAACTATTATGAACACAACAAAAATCTAGAGAAAACAGAATAATCTTGTGATAATATTATATTTGTATCTATTGTGTTCAAAATTCTAAACGCCATTTGGCTGTATAAGGCAAGAGCCTTTGCCTTTTGTCAGGTATGTAGAGTTCTTGCCAAACTTTTTGACCGCTCGGAACATAGTCATTTGCACAGAACACAAATTTAGGTATAAGTACGTATTATATTTATAACACCGAACCAACTTTAGGATGAATAAATGCCAATTTTAGATTCTTACAACAATATTTTAACTATGTTTTGTATTAATTAATAATCTCTTGATTATATTACACGCAAGCCCGAACTTATGGTTATATTGAAAGAGGCCAAAAAGATTGACAAAAATTGTAGTATACCACTTGTCTTCAGACATTTAATTAATTTGCTTATTATTCTTATGTTTTAACTGTTCAGAAAATCAAAGTTAATCTTTACATAGTATAAAATGAAGTCGCTTCCGCCATCTGTTCCATTAGATCTTTTAAACTATTTAACGGATATTAATACAGTTTGCAGCAATAGATAGAGTGTTTCAAGAGGAAGGTTTATATGTATAATACATACATGTAGGAGCTTCGGCTCACTACTAGAACATTCCAGACTAACACGGACAGCGTAATAATAACACTTGGAGAGCGTAAAATAGACTGTTTATTAAAATGATCATAAAAGGTATTTATACAGACATGCGACATTTCATTTATTTGTTCAATTGTTTGAACGACATTCTATTTACAATATTTACAAAAGTTTCAGCCAGCCTACCAGAGAGGATGACATTCTCGGTAGCTACATGCATATTACAGTACTGAAAATCCGAAAAAATCAAAGATTTGTAATGTGATGTTGTAACAAACACATTTTTTGTGCGCTTTAATCACAAACGCTGACTAAACCTTAGGGGGCGTTCATAAATTACGTGAGATGTTTAAGGGTGGCAAGGGGTCGAGTCAAATCTCATCTAATCTTAAGTTGGAGAGAGGGGGGTCTCCGCAAATATCACGCAATTTTTTTTCTGATTGAAACAAAAAAAAAACTGTTTTGGTCCATTTAATCCAGATTGTACATGCTTAAGATTTAGTATTAAGCGTAATCGTAATACGATTAAGATCATTCACTAATTCGTTCAAAAGAAAATAATTTCATTTTCTTTTTACAATAACAATCCAACGCGTTTACGTAAGAAATTCACATTTTGAAAAATCTCACGTGAGATTGGGGGATGGGGGAGGGGGTTGAATAAAATCTCACGACATCTCACCAGGGGGGGAGGGAGGGACAGAAAATTAAAAAAACACCTCACGTAATTAATGGACGCCCCCTTACGAGATAGATCACATTAATGTACTACGGAACTGTAATAAAAATATCGATAAAAAAGTCCGTGATGGTATATATTTATCTCTAAAGGATAATCCACAGTAACCATTTTTATTTTTTTACAAAAATAATGATGTGTTATTTACCAAGCTATTTTATACAATACAGTATTATTCCTTATCCAATTAAATATATTACATACGTTGTACATATCATGTAGATCAAAACTGCTCTTAACAGTATTTCATTAAAATGGACATTGCACCCGTGCGAAGCTGAGGCGGGTCGCTAATTTATTATAAAAGAATCAAACTTGAACAGTATCTCATAACTTCATATCAATATATGGATTTAACTGACAGATAGAAAAGAAATTGTTTCGTATTTCACAAAACATTAAAATACATTGTTATTATAAAAGCTATCTGCTCACCCGTTCCGAGAGTAGAGATAGTCGTGAGAATACGGGTGTGTGTAAATTTCACGGCCGCGATATGCTATCTAAATCATGTTGGGCCATTTAAACGGTCTCGATTTTCAACGTGTATCGAATTAATTACATTGGAACAAAAGTGAAAATCGATGCACCGTAAATACTAACATGTACGTCAGATGTAGGTTCACCATGACGCTAAATGATGCTCCAGTTAGGACAGTCTTGGGAGTCTTAATAAGCAATTTTGTTAACAATAAAATGACACTCAGAAATTACAAAGAAACATTTCAGAAATAAATGGGAGTTAAAATCAATTAAACTTTACATACTGAAACAGCCAGATTGTAAATTTATCAATCATTAAATTTTATTTAAAAAAATATTCTAACAGTATTTATATACTATACATTTATAATTATTTATAAAGAAAATAAAAAAAAAATCTATCCGTCAGAATATTTAAACCAATACTATGAATAATATGAACAAGCTGTTCAATTGAGTATTGCAAAAAAAACATATTTTTAACCTTCTTTTCTTTTTACTCCTAACCGTCGTATTGAAATATCACATAACTCATGGTACTCTTACGACCAAGATGAATTTAATGAACCTCATGACATCTTCTATTACATTTCTATTATTTCTTGGTGAAATAGAATCGAAACACATTAGCCTCTTTCTGTGGAGTTGAGTAAAAATAAAGTTTATACCTATACAAGTACCGACTACATTGAAGTAGTGGTCGTACAGTGGTCGAAATTTGAGCATAGTAAACGATTCGCTATTATTCGCGTGTTCGTATTATTATATAAATCTGATTTTTTTAATGGTATAAATTATCTTGACTATTGTACAAATATTGTAGATACTATACGCAAGAACCGTAAAGTGTGACGAATAGAGTAGACTCGTTTATGGTATAGAAAAACCTTTCCAATTTTTTATTGATAACGCTAAAGCTGTTCAATAGCTACGAAACATAAAAAAGAGTAAATCTTTTTACAGATGATAAAATGAGACTGAACTGTTTTATCTTTACGTATTTATACTATATACTCACTAGTGGTTGAATTTCGACCACAGTTTATTTAATTTATAATTTTCAATATTAACAATACGACACTAACTTATTCCAATCTTTTTTATTAATGATACTAAACAAAAAAAAATCGATTGAGGGACAGAGGAGGAAGATTTGCGTAACTGATTTGTCTCTGCCTATTTGTATAGAGAGAAATTCTATTATAATATTTTGAAAAAGGCGACATCAATCAACAAAATGTTATATCATATTTTTTTAGCCGTCTATTATTAATGTATACTTATTGAAGCAGTTAATTTATGCGATACCCTACGTCTCTGCATCCATGTTTATAGGTTTAAATACACTCACGATAAATATAGTAAAAATAAAATAATTAATTTAAAAATAAAGTCCAAGTAAAACGAAAGGTATGGTTACCGCGCTCTTAGGAGTACTGATGGTGCCCGGACATGTTCCAGTTACGACATCTCAATGCAAAATAATTTCAAAGATGACTTCTAGTTCACTTTCACACGATTTATCCAAATGAACTTTTTAACCTGCTTGCTATCTCCGGTTATACTGGTATCCGTTTATTGGTAGATGTTAATTTATTTTTATATGAAACTAGCTTTTACCCGCGGCTCCGCATGCGTTTTTCAATTGTATTGAAGAAATATAAAATTGGGAGATCATGTACAATTACAGAAATGCTCTTTAAAAAACAATTGTAAGTACGACACGCACGGCACGTACAGTAACTTGTAACGTGTACGTTAGATATATGAATACTAACAGTGTATAAAATGAGGTTTACCATCAGCAACATATTGGAAACTTTAACCCACCATATGACCACCTAAGTGCTCACTTACACTGTATAAGGAACTAATGAAACAATGACTTCAAAATTTTATTATAAAGACGTAATATGCCCATATTGACAATAAGTAATACGTTTATGGTCTAAGATCCTGTTATAAAGGCACCTTCAATCTTTAAAATTACTATTAATTATAGAGTTGAATTGTAAACAATAAGTTGATAATTATTTTTCCAATTATAAATATAGATGGCCCGACATCTTGAAATCTTGCATTAATATAAATCAAAATATAAAACTTTATATTTGTCTGTAAGCAGTTTTTAATATTTGACAATTTAAATAGTGCTTATTGAACTCGGTGCAATATTTTTATACGTGCTATGGTTACTGAGTTATGTAGTCGAAAGCACGGTAAATAAAAAAAGAGCCGCCAAAATGACCAAAAACACTATATAATTCAAATCACACACATACAGATATATGAATTTCAATTATATTTATTTTTGGAGTCCAGTACACCACACGCTTCACGCTCATGTTTGCAGTGAATAACATATTTTTGATAAATTTCATTCGGACGAAGCCACGGGTAACAGCTGGTATAAAATTAAATAATCTAAATTACTTCTTATAAGGTCAAGGTGACAGTCCTGTGTAAATCGGGACAACGGTTTTGGAGATAACAATACCGACAAAGTCGCGTGTAAAAGCTAGTATAAAATAGAATAATCCCAATTATTTCTAATAAGGTCAGCTATCTGCCAGTGAAAGTCCCGTGAAAATCGGGCCAACGGTTTTGGAGATAGTAATGCGGACAAAGCAACGGGTAAAATCTAGCATAAAATGAAGTAAACTATGTCACCCGCTGTAATTTTAGCTATCTGTGAATGAAATCCCCGTCAAAATGGGTTCAGGCGTTTTGGAGATTACCCCGAACAAAAAGACCGACATAAATTTAAAAAATTGCATTTTTTGTTATTAGTAGCGTGTATACTTTCATTCATATTCAATCAGTAAAAAGTTGTTATCTTGGTATTACACACAGACACTTTATTTTTATTATATGTATAGATAAAGTCACATATTTCTCTAAACCAATTTATTAAATGTCAATGGCGCGTTGAGCGGTATTTTTTTGCCAGGAGACAAACATGACATCGCGTCATTACATGCTAGTAAGCGCGACCGACCGTATTTCGCTTGCGCGGCTTGCCTCAGACTAGCGACGCGTAGTATAGCGGCCTGTGTACATGTGATATTGATATTTCATATCGATACAGTGCAGCTCATCATCTATTTGATTACTTAATAAACTATATAATAAATAATAGTTTAAAAAAACACGCTTTCATTAACATGCGATGCGTCACTGTTAATATCAGCACCTCCAGATATCAGTATTTTTATCATTTTGTTGTCACTTTTTACAAAAATATACATTTATTTCTAATTTACACTATTCTTAATCCAAATTTATTAAATGTTATTTTCTGTTTTTTAGTTGGATTTTATATGAAAGCGTGTTTTTTTAGTTTTTTTAAACTATTATTTATTTTTCATTTTTTAGTAAAAAAATTTTTTTTACTTTTTTTTTCGGATTATTGCATTGTCATCGACCTTTGACAGGTGTGCAAAGTTTGAATTAAATCTGATCGTTCAAAATAGGACAAAATCGAGCTAAAAGGGGTCGGTTACAAACATACAGGTGAAGCTAATAAAAGCGTGATAAAAAAGAACACAGTTATGTGTGGTTTAATGGTTTTGGGTTTTCACTTCTGTCGGCAGTCCTTATGACAAACTCGACTCTTTTTAAAGTCATATAAGGAATAAATATGAAACAGAACAATGTATAGATAGGTACATATATTGACGGGCAATTCAGCTGAGTACCATACGCACCCACCCTCAAACTCGATGAAGTGAAAAAGGTTCTACCGCCCAACGTCATTATTTGTATGTCAAAAAATATAACTCAAAATTAAATCTAGTATATGATTAAAAATCGTTCCTTCAAGGCTACTTTTTTAATATGAAATAAAGTAGGAAGAATTATAAAATTCACTGTTTTAAACCAACACAATTATTATTAGGTTCTCTTATAAAAATATACAATTATTTTTGTACGATGTTGACAATATTGGGTATGAAAATAATTCGTTAAATATTTAACAGATGGCAGTGTTCCAAAGTATACAAAGAAATAGTTCGCGAAAAATTCAACAGATGGTAAGATACAAATATTTCGTCATTAAATCATGAGAATAATTAGAAATTCCAAATATAGATATCAAAATTAAATTTTAAGATGGAGATATCAAATATAGATTAGATAGTAAATTTAATAATATGATAAATTTTAAAGAGCTAAGTTTAAATTTTAGTTAAAAAAACTAGACATTTTAGTTAGAGCTAAGTAGTTATTTTTATAAAGTTAAGAAAATATAAATAATCTTTATCTGTTATTTAAATCTGTTCGTCTTAATATACTGTATTTACAATGTGCGGTTTGTTACAAGTTATATGATAATTGTGTCGTTATATTTAAAAATGAGCTAAATCCAATTTTGATCGTTCATATAACATGTTTATTGAAATGTAACGACACAATTATATCCAAAATGTCAATTCTAAAAGGGATCAAAACGCAGCCAAACCCACGTGCATAAGATAGTCTCTAATAAATATGCTTTAATTATTGCAGTAACATCATTGAATTGTCACTGCATGCTGTAATGTATCGCGTGGTCTGTAATCATTCATTGCACAAACGTAACAACGTATGCCAAACTGACTTTAATTATACATTGAAATTATTATCATCGTTAGACCTTATCGGTTAACAGTTGAAGGCAAGTCTCTCCTGATTTAGGTCACTGTTCTATATTATTCTCCTAACGTCAGGAAACCCACCATGTATCACCTTTCACTCAGGGCAGCATGAGGGTTATACAAGACTCCTTTTATTTAAAACCGCATGGTGTACCATCAGCCGCTTTAATTGGGCGAAACGGGATCGCGTGAACGTATCGCATAGCCTTATGTTTAACAATATACAAACAGTTCTATGGTATCGCTCACCGTAACTCCATCTGTGAGTGGCGGTCAGAAATGATGAAAGTTGGATATCCCGGATCTAAAATACCCAAACGTTAAATCGCTCTCGGTGAGCTATATTAAAAAAATACACAACTACATCGTATGAAATGAGACTCAAGCAATGATCAAATACTTAAGACTAAAATCTTCTTACGACTGCATTGTTTCTTATGAAAAATTAAGGATTCAAACACAAGCTTAATTAATGATATATATATTGTGGTCACTAATCCTAACTAGTCCTAATTAACATGATAAATGCGGTTGTAAGTTTGTTTGTTTGTTATGCTTTCAAGCCCTAATTACACAACTGATTATTAGGGAATTTGGTATATGCGCTGTCCAAGATATAGAAAAAGCCAAAAGTTATTTTTTATCAGAAACAAAGGACTGTTTCCGAGGGATAGGTCAAATCTACATTAACTCGAGAGAAGCGACAGGCAACAGCTAGTTTCTTAATAATTAAAAAATAAAAACAACCTTAAATGGTCCAATGTATGTATATCAAAGGGAACGTATAGCTGAAAACGTTATAGATAAATAAAATGGCTATTTACAAAGCAAATCTTACTTTTATATTACGCCCTCGATCTAATTTTCTACTTCATCATTACCTTCTGTGGAGGCGTTGTTCACTGTTCAAGATTGATGGGTAAACATTGACACGCCAATCAACGGTCAACTAGATTACTGATTTATTAAATTGTCTATCAAAATCAAGTGACAGGTGCCCGTCGTCTTGTTATCTACAGTTAAATTGATTTTTATTTAATACCAGTAGCTGCAGGTTTTATAGATAGTTACGGTATTGGACAACACTTTTGACGAATCATACCGAATTCTTTTCATCCTGATAGAGGAAGGAAATATTAGGGATAGGCAAGGAAACTTGGATATTTCTGAAAAGTTTCATTTCTTTGTTATAGGGTTTGACCACAATCTCATCTGATGTTTAATGATGGTATGCTCTAGATGGTAAACCAGAACACACTAACAGGTGTAGATGACAGATTCTCAATTTGAGGGTGGAAATAAGCCAGGCGGACTTAGAAAGTGCTTTACCACCAAATTAGGGTTTCATCACGATTTTTTTCTTCATCATAAGCTCCCGCTCAGTTTTTAGGATTTGAACCTACATCCATCGACACGTTACCAACTAAGCCATCGTCGCTTCATATAGAACCATAATGCACTGGAAATAATAATCATTTTCTCGGCGTTTGAAATCATCGATACGTCACGATCTAGTGTCATGATTAACCCTCTCGTAAACCTTTGCCAAACAGTGAGATATTTAAACTCTAAGATTATAAATATATAAAATTGTCTATTAGGAAATGAAACAACTTCTTTGATCGTTCGTGCATTTAAATGTACTGTAATAAAATACATTTACGAACAGCTGTTAATTTACTATACAGAGTAAAAGGTGACGAGTACCCATGCTTTATATTAAACGTGTAAAAAGTGTCATTTTTAGAAATTATATTTTGTGAATTTTCGCGGATACTCTTTTAGTTGAACGCCTATACACATTATCACATTTTATCTCTTATCCCCATAGTATTTAGTATGACAGATATAATAGAATTTCTATGTCAAAAAAATACTTTTGCTACTTTCTTAATGCTTCATGATCTGTCCGATAGATGGCGCTAGATGTATTAACCTACATTGATCGTATAAACACGCGTCGGAGCTTGCGCAGCTGTCTAGATATAATTTATCAAACTCCATACAGTAGAGTATCAATGTTTTACGTAGATATATATCTCATTATAAAAATATATTATGTTTTATTCTGATAAGGTAAATGGAACTTGGAACAACCGAGAAAAACTAATTCTTAATCATTTTGTGTACCGTCTATTTTCGAACTTCTTTCCGTCATGTACAGTCATAAAATTGTAGGTCATTCCACCAGATCTTTCTTTCCAAATCCTGCTGTTGTGGTTTTTATTTTACGACCTTTCAGCTTTCACACGTTAACGGCAGACGTGTCCGGCACAATTTGCATAAAATGCGTTTTAAGTAAACATTTTTATGTGTTAAAATCGGGTAGTCATAGGAGTCTACGACCGCAGCAAAATACGGCCATAACCAGTTCTATTACAATACAGAGAAGCGTGAACAAAGATTTGCGTACTTTAAAAAAAATCATACGGTTTTATGATTGTGTTTAATATTGTGGCTTTTTATTGCCATAATTTTGCGACAAATGTGAACTTTGTTTACTGAAAATTTTATTATTTACATATGTTTGCCAATACTAGTGGAAAATATCGGCCCTTGTACTAAAGGTTATATTACTTTACCAGAAAAAAAATAACAATAGCAAAATATATTTATTAAATAACTAAACAATACAATATATTCCTCAGAGATGATTTGTATATGAGAATAGTTATAAAGAATGTGTAGAAAGGTAGCACGTAATTTATTTCGGTACACAGCGTTATGACATGCTTAAAAAATCTATTTATAGGAAGCTTGTGTAGTTCTGATATATCAAACAAGAGTGTCTATGTTTATACTTTGTTAGCTCTGTCGGCGTCTCAACACGCGTTTGTTTTTATATATTTCTATATATAAAAACTATTAAAATATTATTCGTTGTAATCATCATTCAAGAAATAATTATGTAAATATTCTCAGCGTTCAATTATCTAGACATACTTATACGATTAGAAATGCAGCGCCATCTAGTTATAATTATTGTAAAGTATATAGAAATCGTCTCGATGAAAAAACATATGTGACAACTTTCATACTAATTGGCAAATGCTGGTGGAGTTTATTGACCTCAGATATATATATATTTATATCATAGGAGGCAAACGAACAGGTGGGTTACCTGATGTTAAGTGATCATCACCGTCCATAGACACTAGCAACACCGGGGGTGTCGCAAGTGCGTCGCCAGCGTGTGTTTGGGGGAAGCGGCGAGAAGGGGGAGGGAGGGGGAGGGAGGGGGGAAGGAGAGGTGGGCCTCACTGACCGAACGAAACGCAACAATTACAGTTACTTCACGTCGGTCTTTTGTGAGAGGGTGGTACTACACCGAGCGAGCCGACCCATTCATGCTGAAACCAGTAATAGCTTCAGCGTGGTTCTACCACATACAAAATATTAATTTTCATTCATTTACAAATTAATTTCTAATTCATAGTGGTTTAGAATCTGGCCTATCCTATTGCTTCAACTCATTTATTATAGCTATCAATATTACTGTTGCTAATTTAGCATATTTCAATCTAAGCTACATAACGTTTTATAGCTGTAATAAAAATATATATAGCCAAAAATGGGATGGGGTTTGTTATGAGCCTTTTTGATGTTCATAATACCTAAATTCAATAAACAATTTATTGATTTACTTTGAGGAAAATAAAAATGCAAATTTCCCATGAAATATTTTAAAGTGACACCAATTTTCAATCACTTTCATTCTCCTTGTTCTTATTTGAATAATAATACAAATATAACGTCGATTACAAAATCGTATATATTCAATTATAAACCATTATTCTATGGTATAAAGTTCAAAATTAAAATAACAAATTCTAATCGAACACGCGATTTATTCCCAGACGCACGACGTCGCGTCGATGAGCAATGCGCGCTGGTATGATTCATTCACACCCACGACCGATGAAGCCCCTTGAGATCAAGCCCGCTATCCGTAAACACAGATTATAATCTATTTACAAGAGAACATTAATTATACGTGTACACTTCCCATTTGTCGCGAATTGATGCTGTGTACATTGATAGATATTAATGAAAGTCTTCTTTAGAATGTCCTGTACTTTCGATTCGGTAAGTAGGCCGCGTGTGGGCAGTAATTATCGAATAAATATAGCTGTTATTACAAACGCATTAAAACCTATGAATAGATCTCTATTTTTGCACTAATAGTCAAAGCCGTCGAATAATCTGTGAGGGGTCCATACGATAGTCTAAAGCAGGAGTTCCCAGACATTTTTTCTCATACACCACATTCAAACTTTAGCTGCTTCCGGTGGACCCCTTGCAGCTACATTTCTACCATAGCCCCAAAACTCGACAAAAATGTGAAGATCTAATTATGGAAATTTGCGTTGCGTACTGAATATGGAATATGCAAGCTTTTACAAGTAACAATCGCTGAGCTTCTTCAAATATTATCTACCTACAGTGATAGGTGAAGTCAAGCCAACATTTTAATTCTCTCCTATCGAAAGAATACAAATATTCGTGGATCCCCATTTTTTTGTCACGTCAACGTAGACCCTCGTCGAGCCTCTCGTGGAGCCTTGAACCTGGACCACTTTGGGAACTAAGGATCTAAAGTTTAAATTAGAAAGACTTAATATAAAGACTAATAAATATGATAAAAGAGTGTATACAATCCGTTGTAGAACGGAATATTCTTTGTTTCAATAAAGCTAAAGCTGTCAAAGACACTGCGAAGAGTTCATGCAATAGTCTAAATTTCACGTCAGTATAACTTAATATAAAGAACGTAGAATAAGATGTTCATTATATAAAAATAAGTACAATATTTAAATACTTTAGTGATAAAAATATACATATAACGTTGTGGAGACTGGAGGAATTTATGTAGCTTGAATTCTTGAAGCTATCTTAAATTCAGTCAGTGCACAATAATTACTTATTACATTTAAAATTTGGTATTTTGATTACCTTTTTGCCCTTCCCGTTGACGAAAGGACTCTGTTATAACGTTCTTCTCGATAAGCTTTCACCGCGAGTACGTGATTATTGCTTAAACTCCTTATCCAATTGATAATCGTTCTTGATTGTTTATTCATGTACATTTAAAAAATTACTCAAACCAAATGTTTGCAATGCTAATTGTTAAATGCCATCTTGTAGTCGAATCGAAACGTTCAAATAATATTTGCTTACTTCTATCAGAATGTGGTTCGATTGATGACTGAGTTGAAATTTTTGAATAATTACAATTTATTCGTGAAAAATAATCAATCTCATTAACATAATTTTACCTGCATAGTATTTCAGGATCAAAGCCGGAGAATATTTTGGAGACAAGTCCATTAATGTTGGTATTCTATTAATTTTTGGTTTCACATTTTTCTAATATGCGCACGGATAAACATTAGAAGAATAAAATTACAGTCAGATTTGATTGAAAAAATCCGGTCACAAGTATGTCAGTGAAGCAATCTGCAAAAGATATTTTTGTTAACTGATTTAATGTAATGTAGATCACTGTATGAATTTTGCATGGAGTACTAGCATGGGCGATGGACACGGGTATGTCCGTCGCTCGGGCAGTGAAACTGCACACGCCCATGTGGTGGAAGCGCATTGTGCCGCTGCAACTCCCACAGTTCGTCAGGGGGATCTAACACTCACTCCCCCTTAAGAGTTCTACCATCTTGACCCCTCAGACCGCAGTTAGGGCCCTTTAGGAGGAGGCAACATCTGTCGGAGGAGCAGACGTAGTACTGATTAGGCAGTGTCTGCTTCTCCGGCCAAAAGGTGTAAAAAGGTACCATGGGGTTTTAGTCCGTGTGACTCGGCCATATCCATTCTCTGCTGCCCGGTGGGATGGATATCCGTTAGGGATTTCGCCATAAAAAAGGGAGTACTAGCATTTCATTTTTACTAAATGTGTGTAGATAAATTAATTATAATTCATCTGTCTTCAAACAAAATTGAGACTAGGGTCAAGCTATTCAGAGAAACTAAATCTGGTTCTTCAGTCGATTTGGTAACTTATTTTAATGAGGATGGTATTTACAAGTCATAGAAATGTAAGTAGAACATTAATATAGCCATAAAACGAATTCTAAACATACATTTTAAAATATTACGAAATAATCTTCGTGGAATTTTGCTAATTCTGTCATCTTATGGTGACCTAAATTAGAGCAAACATACACTTCCTCGTTACATATGCGAAAAACGACAGTTTGACACGAATCCGACGTAAATTCTGAAACTTTGGTTATGAACAGTATAATAATTGAATAAATTAGTTTTTCTACCAGTGAAAATCTAAACAGTAAACGTAAGCTCAATTCTGTAGGTTTGACAGTAAATTAATTTTTCATTAGTTTTGACATCTTTTTCCTTATTCATTCGAAAAAAAATCTATAGTCCTTTCTGGTATATACTATTAATAGTGAAAATACAGTTTCTATGTTGTTAAATCACGTCAAAATTACTGAATCTATCGACATGTGACTACATCCATTCGATTCGGATTTTTTCGTATTTGGCATTTGGTTACCTATTTTTTTAATCCGTTGACCTTTAACAATTTTTTTATCAATGTAATGCACCGCGAAGTCGATGGGTGTGCGCTAATCTTTATATATAAATTTCTTCTGTACGTGTGTATGTCACTGAACTCCTCCTAAACGGCTGGACCGATTTTGATGAAATTTTGTGTGTGTGTTCCAGTGGATCCGAGAATGGTTTAGATTCACAATTGGACCCGACAGGTGGCGCTGTGGTTGAATTTTAGATATTTTTTTATTATCAAGGCAGGACAACGTCCAGCCGCCCCCCTAGTATTACTATATAATTGTGGTAATCAATTAAACGTTTCTACAATTATTAAAAGAATATAGTTTAATTATGATATAAAAATTAATAGCAATAAAATAAGCCATAACATCACCTAGTGGGCGAGTTATAGTAAAATACATATTATAAAACCTTCTTGATGCAAAAAAAAAAAACAGTTGTCCTAAAATTTACGACGTTCGTAAACGGCCTAAGAATTAACGATCTCAATTATACCAAGACCTATTTTATACATGTATAAATTAGGAACTCCTTTGCAAGCATACTTAATTTACGCTTTGTTTATCTCCATATACTAATCATTACATAGTTTAAAACAGAGTCCCCTACCGCGTCTGTCTGTCTGTCTGTTCACGATAAACTCAAAAACTACTGAACGGATCTTTGTGCGGTTTTCACCAGTGGAAAAAGTGATTCACGAGGAACGTTTTGGTATATAATTTATCCAGGATTTTTTTATAATTAGGGCGGGACAACGTCTGCGGGGCCCGCTAGTTAATATGATAAATGCGAGTTTGGTTATTGCAATTTCAAACTTTAATCAATCAACCAACTTAATCATTGTGATTATTCTGTGTACACGTTGTCAATGATATATATAATAACATAGGATACGTTCCATCTCGGAAAAAGTTACAGTTTCCGGGGAATAAATCAAATATACATGCGCGAAAAAATCCGGGCGTACACCTAGTAAGTAATACCTACGAGTGTTATTATTTAAAGGTATATTTCCGTCACACTAATAAAGTCCATTTACATTTTTAATTCAAGTACTAAACTCATACAGAACTGGAAACTTCCTATTTTTATTTATATAGTATGAAACAGTACCTATTTGTTGTTCCTTGTGTAACATACATCCCTCCAAACATTCCATACATTGCCAATACGTTTATAGTAATTGATTTGATTTAGTTACATTTCAAATTATTTTCTAATTTTCAACCAGTTCATGTAATTATGGAAATTGTAGCTGTTTTAGCAGTGAAATTAATTATTTTTACATTGCATTTATACCACAAATGATGAGTGAAATACCGCTTTATTTTATGGTCACATTACATAAACTTCTGATAGTTACATGGATGTGTACAACATAGTGGCTGAATTTATCACGCGATATAAAAAATAATTAATTTCATTGATAAAATAGCTATAATTTCCATACCAACACTAAACTGATTTAAATTAGAAATTCATTTGAAATTTAATTAGCTACATAGATTTCCAAAGCCGTAATAAATTAAATTCCGAAAAGATTACATAAGCTGCTAAATAAACATGAATGTTAGGAAGGATGTTTGTTACTCAATCACACCGTGTTAGTTAAGCGGATAGTAATTCGAATCGATTTCACATCCTTAAAATGCCCACGATAATTGCAGTAACTAATTCTACTAATTACTGACACTTTATCCGCTGGAAATAATATATATTGGTCACGTAATACGTACTGCAATGAACGGTAGTAAACGTTAATGGACGTACTTAGTCGACAACGACAACTATCGGTCTATAAAGTAATCCAAAACCCTCATGTAATAGGGACTGCAATGTACAGAAGTAAACATCAAGGGACTTAGTTAGTCGATAATCGCAACTACCGGTCTGTAAAATATAATACCAAGGCTTCCTGTAATGCACTGTGAACTGAGAAAATACCACAGGCTAAACAATGGGCCACCGTGTGTATGACAGCCCTATTCTAGTACATCAAGAACACATACAGCAGGCCGCAAACAGTTTTTATACGGAAGCATATGGAATAGGTAATGTTTGGTAGAAAAGGGTAACATGATAACCGACAGAGAGGAATAATTCACAAATACGATTGCCGGACAACACATAAAAGTGTTTGTTTATGAATTTTTAACTTTAGGGTCGTAACTAAAGGGGCAAGCGTTAAAAATAGCCGCACCACCATACTACGGTCGGTTCATTATAATTTTTTTGTCATTGAACCTCTAGGTTTATAACAGAAAGTTTATATCCTATAAACACACGGAAGATCTACTCAAAATACTCTATTAGCATCCCAAGAATTATACATATCTGTTATACGAGCAAATACACGTACACTCACTCACTTTTACGCACACACTCATCAGTCATTATAACTACACATACACTCTAACATTTACTTAGCTATTATACGATTATTGTTTTGTTTTAACTTTGATTCTCTTAAAATGTAATTTCCTCTAAATATCAAACCAAAATGCGCCATCATCAATTCAAAGAAATCTGTAATAAGGTATCAGGCTTCCATGAGATAGTCATTGCCTAGTTTGGGGCCATAGTTTAGGCTCATATTTATTTATTATAAGATTTCAACCTAATTCCATCGACGAATTCTTCGAGTTCATAAACACTTAAATAAATAAGGATCCAAGTGATGTCCGAAACTGATCATTTATATTGCATTGAATGTAAACAATAAGTCATAGTTTTTGGAGAACTCGCGTGAAGTTACTCGTGAGCACCTATAGGTGTGTTCCTGCAGCTCTACTTGGGAGGCAGTTCCTCTCTAGGCTTAGCGTGTATACCATTTATATCACATCACCGTTTACCGTCAAGTGGTATTGTGGTCAAACACTAAAAGCTATGAAACATTTCTTTGATCACAACCTCTTGTGAGATCATGCAAGGCTTATAATGAAAAAATAAATACTTTATTTTATTTTACAATAATCTATTTGTAAATAATGAATGAGAAGCCGGTTAATATATTATATAATACTTTCCGGAATTTCTGTGATGCAATACTTACAATATTTATAGTCCGGCGGATGTCGCGAAGCGCCTCACATAGGTCACGGGCGCGACGCGTGCGCAGGTGAGACGCCATCCTATTTGACCGTGAATACGCCACTCATTCCGTTTTCGAATGTATGTCTATACTTTGACATAAGTGAGCTACGGTGTTCCATTAAAATTATTAGAACTATAATTTGGTAGGTGGTAGAGCCTTGCTGAAGCTATTATTGGGTTCAGCATGAATGCGTCGGCTCGCCTGGGGTAGTACCACCCTCTCATAGAAAACTGACGTGAAGTAACAGTGCTTGCATTGTTGCGTTTAGTTAGGTCAGTGAGAGCGCCGGAGGCCCACATCCCCTCTCCCACCTCCCTCCCTATCACCCAAACACAGGCTGGCAACATATTTTCGACTCCGCTGGCGTTGTTAGTGTTTATGGACGGTGGTGATCACTTAACATCAGGTGACCCACCTGTTCGTTTGCCTGCTATGACATAAAAAAAAGATTACGAAGAGTTAATTCTATGAATGTTGTGTAATCATTTTATTTCATAGATTTGACCCGTATCCCTCGGGAACAGTTTTTTTTTGCGTTAGTACCTATAGTTATATAGGTACTATATATCCTTTCCTGTATCCCTGATATAGTGTATGCAAAATTTCATGCTGATCGGTTTTATAGTTAAGGGGTGAAAGTATAATAAACAAACTTTGTTTTTATTTTATAATATTATTTAGAATTTGTAAATATATTTAAAATTTAATTAGGATTTGTTGTATAGATATTGATATTTTTTGGCTAGAGCAATCTCGTTTCAGTGTTTCATTTAATCTTCAAAAATGATTGGTTATGCTAATAGTATTTATTTACCTCTACATAAATATGGAAAACAGAACAGATATCAAGAAGAGGTGGATACAGAATATTGTGTTCTCTTTTGATTTTTATAAATCAATTATAGTCCGAATTATTTAAATTTCATTTTCACATCTAATGGCGCTCCGAGCAATAAGTAATTTTTATTATATTTTAATTAATGAAACGTATGATGAGCTGCACTAGCTCATTACAAAATATCAATATTACAGGTACACAGGTCGCGACGCTAGTGTGACGCAAGCGCAAAACGTCATCAGCATGTCGAGATCGTCGGTGACGCGTCACAAGCACATTGAGGTCATCGGTGATGCAAACCGATAATTTTTTCCCCTGTCACATATTTTTTTTTTAAACCGCCCAACGCATCTAAAGAAGATTTCACTTGAAAAATATGAACAATAATAAACATATAATAGAGACGTTTGGTCCAATAATGTGTTACACAAAATATGTAAAACTGCAAAAATTAATAGTGATAAGAAAAATAACTAAGCAATAAATACTATAACTAATTAGTAATATAGAAATATTTAATTAAGTCTATATTTATAATTTAGTAATTGACAACTTAAAATATGCTTAACTATCCTTTTGTATTCAAAACGTCTATGTGTAAATAAATATATCTAATGGGGAATGTGTAAATGCGAATTCATTCTATAATGGAGTCAATGGAAATGTTATTTTTATAAATTATATGTTGTTAAATCTAGATTCATAGCAATATAACATTTATAATTTCAGGTAAGTCACCTTGAAACGCGCTATGACAAGCCAAACGGGAATATGTGGAAATCAGACGAAAATAAAACCACGTGAGTATTTCCTTAGATCAAAGATCAAGTGGAAATTTTCGCAATGTCCGTCATATGTAATGTTGCCAGGTAAAATTTAATGAAGATTATTTTCATCTACATAAAGCATTTTTTATAAAATATTTCTCAGTTGAGCTGTAGGTAAAGTTGTAATGTTAAAATCTTCAAATATTGGACTGAAATTACATTATTAATTGTTAATCTTAAATATCACAGAGTCTAATTACAGTTTTCATTATCGCGATGTCCTGTAACATTTATGATATTTGACCATCCTAATCATATTGACTTTTATATATTGGTCTCTTTTTGTCTCATAATTTATTGTCTACTAACGGACGCCTGCACCTTCGTCTACGTTTGTATCTTTATAAAAGATGACACCATGTTATTTTCATGTAACTCTAGTAAAATCCTAACATAGTTGGAAAGGAACATCCCAACATAATAAAAGAACACAAATTTACTTATAAATACGTAATATATCATATCTATAACGTCAAGGCAACTTAAGAATAAATAAATGCCCATTTTAGATTCCTATTCTAACGTTGTTTAATACAGAACTCTTGACTATAGTAAGCACAAGCCCGAACTTGCGGTTATATTCATGGCGGCCAAAAAGATTTACGAGGACCGTAGTTTATACAACGCAAGTTGAGATATTCCTCAGATGGCAGATCTTTTACAAACTTACTTGACACTTTTTGTTAATATTTTGGTCAATTTATATAATACAACATCTATACCAGATGAAAGGTTAGACATTCGCAGTATTCTGAGATATGACACTTCATGGTCACATTTAACACATAAGATAATAATATCAAAACAGATACTAACAAACAACAAAGAGAACTTTAGGTAAAGTTGGTTCTAAGAATTTCAAAAGTATGTATAAGAACTTAAATAAACCTAGGTTGAATGACCGGTGATAAAACCAGCGAGCGGCGACCCTGAGCTAATAACTTTCGATAATAAAACGAAAATAACTTTCGATAACAATAAACTCCTTTGTTTGTTCAAACTTCAAAAAATTATCCTTTGTTAGTTGGTTGGCTTCACTTTCATTTCACCTGATGGTTATTGACACTGTGCTTTAATATAGACGCTTAGAGGATTGAGTATAATTTTTGTATGTTTCTATATAATTAGGTCAGATATTAGGCACCTATTTTTTGTAATTGATTTAGAACGAGAATCGAGTTCAGAGTGCCCTCCATAAATATTGCTACTGTCTAAACATTCACCTGATATAAATTATAGTCTATGTTATTCTAATGCATAAGCTATCTTATTGCAATGTTTCATGAAAATACATTCTGTAGTTTTTGCGTGAAAGAGTAACGAATGTACATCCACATTCACTATCTATTTAGACTTTATAGTAGTAAACTATGGGACAGAAACTTTTATATAGTATACTATATCTTTAAGTCATTCATTGTCATGTAAAAAACGATATAATATCATTTAACAAAGCACCTCCTAATTCTACGTATTTCGTAAGAGCACAGTGTCAGTATAAAAACTTACATAATTGCAAATTCAAACTATGTTTCATCCATAACCAAGCCTTAGTAAGGTTATGACAGTACTATTTCTGTATAGTATACCTTGCTCCAAAATATCTATGAGTCAAACCATAGAGAAGATTGCATATTTTACTTTACATTGTAGTTCATACCTATAGATATATTGTAATATTGGCATTTTGCAAAGTGCATCGGTACTGCCTTTATTAAATCAATTCATATTTGACCCACAAACGTCTTCTAATTACAGCCCTGGTGTTTTATAATGTGGCAGCCATTAGTGGTTTTAATTTCAAACTGGTACTGTCTTTATAAGGACTTAAAACTGCATATTATTAAATATATTGCATACAAGTTAAAACATGACCTACAATGAAACGTGAAATTGTTTTTAACTTTGTTTCTACTAAAACATGATACAAATTTGTACACTGGGGTTATTACAGAGAGATCTTCGTTAACATTAGTGATGCGCCGACGTACGATATGAGACTCTATCGATAAGCCGGTAAAACGTGAAGTCGAGTGTAAATTCAAGGAACTCAGTACGGATTTATCGCGGGCTCTTAGTAGAACCGCGTATTTATATTAAGTGGAGGAGCTGTCAGCGCCTACGCTTACGCCGCAATTGGACGGTTGCATACAACAGTTTTTCAGCGAATCTATCATCATTATTTAAATTTGCATGTCTAATATTTAAGTTACTGTCTTAACCATACTCTTTATTATTTTGTTTTCACCTAATCACAGAATTTCGACTAGTTACTTGTAGTTTTTTCAAAGTAATAATTGTATTTTACAACTATTCAAACTGGCAGCCTGAATATAGACTATGGAAATATCACATAATTTATAATTAGATTATTTAAAAATACTTGTTTTAAAGTTAATGTATGCATTAGAACATCTTAAAAACATCAAAACAATTCCTTAAAAAACTGAAACACATTTAAAATATGCACTGAAAGCCTGAAATTTGCGGAGAAAATTAAACGGCTGTTGAATTTAACAAACATTTAAAGGTGACAATTCCAAAAGCCATTTATGTCACTTTAAATTCTTGTTACGCACTCGAAACGATTGTAATATATAAAATAATGAAGATGTTCCACGTTGTAAATAGAAAACTCTGAAAATAATTTTATTATTGTAGATTTATTAATGCAAAGGCCACAACGACATTTAACTCTTTCGCCTAGATCGTCCAACTAATAATACTCCGCACGTGAAATGTTTTGGCTGGTGCTTTTTGTTCGCGCCGGTTATTTCAGTTTTCCAGTAGGATTTTACACAACATCAGCTCTGGCCGTCTCAACATTGCAGCGGTAGTGAACGCTTCTACCACGATTTGGTAATTTGCAACATATCGGATCAATTACTTAGTTATCTCAATAGCAATGGGTTCTTTACCCAAATACGAAAAAGGACAATACGAAAACGAAGTATAAAAAATATATCACGACATTCCTGTGTGAATTCAACAGTGTTAGTGTTCCGTCAGTTTACAGTGCAGTGAATGTGTGTTAAAAGCCTCTTGGAATACAGTGTTGTGGGTGAGCAAGAATCGCTTTGTAAAAATGACGGAATTCTTCGGAACATGGAACAAGCCAGAAGAAGACGGAGAAGTGGAAGAAAGTATAGAGTCTGTAGAGACTATTACAACAACCACCACAACCAGAACACGTGTTCCAGTAAGTCTAAACGCAATTAATTTTCTTATTATCTTAATTAAAACTGGCCTTGATCGTGACAGCCGTTGCCTCAAGTATATTTTTGCCGCAATGATATATTTGGAATCAGGTGACGATGCGTTTGAAGAATCCGTAATAAAACAAAATACGAAAAATGAGATTCCAGCTGCATTTAATCTCTTGCTCCCCGTATAATATCTCCGAGCAAACGAGAGAGAAAGCGAACGGTGACAAATATATTTTTATTGCGTCTCGCCTGTATCATTGTTAGAAGTGTTTATTTTGGACAAGTCCACCGTGCGGGTGTCATGGGCGCTGTCAATGTAGACAACTGCATGATATGAAACAGCTCTCAGACCAAGGTGAAGGCGATGGTCCTCGCGACAACCGGCAAATGCCATCTTATAAATCAGTTTACGTAACAAAACTCAATCTTAAAATACATTTATCTCTTTGCAAAATCTACTGTATACAATATAAAATGTTATGTAGAGAATAATTTACTTTCATACGTGCGTTCGTTCTATAAAACAATAATTATGTAGTCCGTGAGTTATCCGGGAATTGAGGTGTCAGTCCAAAAATTTAAACGTGAAATATAAAAAATCTTTTGATCTCTGAAATTTTATGACAACTTCTATTTGTGAGACTATTTTATTTACTTATTTCGTGTGAATAGCCTGCGTTAAAACACCTACGGTTCTATCGATAAGAATTCAGACGTCACTATTTTTTTTATTTCGAATTAATATTTATTTTATTTATGTCAACATAAAGATATTTTTTTATGTATATGTAGGAAGTTGGAACCGATTATTTTTGCAATAATAATGTTTTGTAGTTAACGCTTCATGTAGTGGCAGTGGTTCGTGAAAAGATAATTGCGTGGACTGTAAATGAACTTTATGTGTGTCCAAAAATAAAAACAGAATATCTCATTAAGTGTTTCTGAGCGTATATTAGTTGAATTAGATCTAAAGACCCCATATACTCACTACATGAGGATTGGTCTGTGCATTCAAAGCTAAGAAAGACTGAAGTTTATAAATATTTAACATAATATACGCTGGTTTATCATCTGGCATAATACCAAAAATATTAATTATATTTTTATATAGAACTGTAAACATAATTGTTTTTTTTTTCTATTCAGGAACCAAAAATCTTGAACATTATTTATTTATAACAAACAAAAAGTTGAGATACGGACTGCCGACAGAAGAGAAAGTTCAAAACGATGGAATAACTGTTCTCTTTGATTTTGTAAAATAATTATAGAGTGAATTATTTAAATTTCACAAATTGTATATTGAAATTAGTCTGGTCTGGTTTTAATTCTTATGAAGCTTATTAATCAATTTAACCTATGATGAGCCGTAAAATATCAATATTACGCAAGCGGCGCAAGCGCATTACCGTCACGCTTACTAGCATGTCGTCACGCGAAATTATAGTTTATCTCCTGTCGTAAAATACCCTTCAACGTACCTAAAGAAGTTTTCACTTAAAATAATACATTTAAATCTAGCATATTTTGATAAATATTTATATTTATCCAGCGAGCCCGGCGCACGTTGTCCCGCCTTGCTAATAAAAAAATGCTAAAGTCAACTGCAGCGCCACCTATCGGGTCCAATTGTGAATCTAAACCATTTTCGGATCCACTGGAACATGCACACAAAATTTCATCAAAATCGAACCAGCCGTTTAGGAGGAGTTCAGTGACATACACACGTACAGAAGAAATTTATATATAAAGATACTCTAATACATTCTATGTCGAATCGTTGTAAAATTTCAACTGTTATACTATCGATACTAGAAGTTCGATAAAATAAATTCATTAATTTCGAATTAAACATGTATATCATGCAATGTACATCACGATTACATGCATAAGGACTACGTGTGAGCGTGACTGTAAATCGTGTAGACAAAGACGTGAGTAAAAACTCGATGTAAGGACTTACGTCATGGGAAATAGAGAACCAGTCAATGGTTCTTTGTTATGAGACAATGTGCAGTGTGCATAATGTAACAAAGTGTTTGACGCTTCGAAGAAGTTGTGTAACTCTCTTTTGTTCCCGCTTTCCAACTAACAATATTGCTCAGAAGAAAAATAATTGTCGAAATTAAGAATAGCATTAAACGAGGGTTTATTTAGGACTAGCGGAGATGTCTTATTTTTTTAATTGAAAAATAAAAATATCTACTATATTATAAAATCACTACTTATAATTATTTGAATAATAGCACTTACGGCATTGATATATAAAAACCCTATATGTCAATGACTTACAGTCTTATCTTTCAGTGTGATGTTAGGTAGAAAAAGCTCTAAAATTCACTATTTAGTAAAAATAAAATTATTACTAGTTATACTCAAAAAAATATGATAAAATTATTTCTATACCATATAATATTGATAGTATAAAGAATACGCGAATACAGTTTAATACATGACGATCTTTCACAGTTTTATTTTGAAAATAAAAACTTTACTAAAAAAGCAACACATGACATGTTACATAGTTAGAAAAAAATGCAATTGTATCATGTTATTCAACATTTTTTTTAAGTAATTATATATATCAAATCTAGACACTAATATATCACACAACTATCTTTTGTTCACTGTTTCATATGCTTAAATGTGGGTGTTACCTATACCTCAGCAATAGTACTTTTTTCTCGACAAAAAGTATTTTATTTCCTTTTTGTACCCCTGGCAACGTGTACGTCAAATTTCATTATGATTGCTTGAGTGGTTAAAGTACGGAAGCGTAACAAACAAACATTCCGATTTATAATATTAAAGTCAGTCTTTTTGGCCGCTCTAACTATAGTCGTAATTTTGGGGTTGCGCATAATATAGCCAAAAGTTTAATACGAAATAAAGTTAAAATATTATAATAGGAATTTACAGGTTATTTTATTTATATATACTTACGTTGTCTCGATGTTTCACTTTATTATATTCAGGGCGGTCAAAAAGTTTGGCGCGGACGTAATGATGATAAATTACAAATCTAGAGGTTGAGTAATTTTTTCATATTAAGACTACAGAATCTAATAATTATCACATGGAATTTACTCGCAATGATCTTAATAAATAATTTTCTTCGATTTACAAAAAACAGTAGCTACCACTAGCTAGCAAAAAATAACCTTATGTGATTCTCTTTTAAAATTATAGGTGTATCCTTTAGCCATGTTTTAATCTGTACCTAGTAATTGTCTAGTGATCGAACTACAGTCAAAATTAACACATTGTAAAGAATTCTGAACTTAAAAGTTTCAATGTCAAGGATAAAAAAAAACTTTTTCTAAATAGTTTTGTTGATAACGCCGATGCCTTTCTATAGCTACTAACAAAAAATAATAAAGAAAATCTGTTGACAATCAGTTAAGGTACACTTAAATGTTCTATCTCTTCTATTAATATATAGAGAAGATTGTGTATTACATTATTTGTTTTGTATTATTCCAAACAAATTAAGTTAAATGTTAATTAAATCGACACTGTTATGCTGAAGAAATGCAATGACATCCCACATTTAAATGATATGTAATATATATATATATATATATATATATATATATATATATATATATATATATATATTTAATACATAAATATATATGTTTAATTCCCTTTGAATAGCAAATTGTAGGTACACATAAACGAAGTTACGGGCGCTACCTATGTACCGTTTATCAAATGTTAAAGCCTTTTATACAAGCGTTTCCTCTTGTAAATTAATGCATCTTCACAAAAATGCATTTATCTAAACTATATGTGTAAATTACATCCTATAAGTGATATTACTTGTAATATGTTTGCTTTTTCACACTTGTATTTGTTCTATTGTCTATCATAAATGCCTTTGTAGTTTGTAACTTGTTACAAAAACGATCGTGAGTTAACTCTAAAATAGATTATTAAAACACAGAAAATCAAATTATTTGAAAGTTTTATTTTTAACATTAACTTGTCTAGTTAAGAAGAGAACAGAGAAGATTAGGAGTAATAGGTTAGCATGGTATGGGCATGTCATGAGGAGAGTTGAAGGCCATGTAACTAGAAAAGCTTTGAGTATGATGGTCGATGGATATAAGAGTAGAGAAAGACCGAAAAAGGTATGGATGGATTGTGTGAAAAATGACGTGTCTAAAAGGTGTGAATACTGAGATGACATCTAATAGGCGAGCGTGGAAAAGGAATACATGTTATGCCGACCCTACTTAGGTGGGATAAGGATAAGAAAATGATAATAATTAACTTGTCTAGTTATTGTACCGTTCTTTTGTTTTGTATTGTACTTTACTAGTCACTAGCCTCTGCCCGCGACTTCGTACGCGGCGAATAGTTACTTTGGGCTAACGCTAACACGCAGCGGAAGCTCTCAAGAGGCGTAGTCCGGTGAAGCTATTAAGACCTTGCTAGGTCAATAGCGTAGTCAGTTAGAGAAAAAAAAAATCTCAAGAGGAAAAAAAACCCCGATTTTGAAACATTCTTCATTGGCGCTCCGCTCCTATTGGTCTTAGCTTGATGATATGCCTATAATCTTCCTCGATAAATGAGCTATATAACACTGAAATATTTTTTCAAATGAAATTGTGGAGTAAATTGAGACATGTTAATATATCTAGTGAAACTAGTCAGTGGGTGTAAAGCTGTCAAAATTATATAATGAATTCCGGATTCTCTGAAATACGTACTACAGTCATGTCATACGATTTTGTATCAGAATTTTTGTTACAAATTTTTAGTGACAACAAAATTTCGTTTGTGATAATGTTTATAATTAAGAATCTATGCTTAGTATACTGGATAAAACCTTATCATGTACAATACTTAACAGTTTTTAACTCATATATATTTTAGTAATATCATACTATGTAATATTTAAAATCTTATCATTATAATTCTAATGGTTCTACTAGAATTAATATCTACACGCGATCAAATAATTTTCTTAAGCTTTCTATAAGGGACTAATTTTTAAAACGAATCAGTATGAATGATTACTTCTATAAAAAAAAAGGAAATTCAAAGTCTCTATCTCTTTTTAGTGGCACTAAAGATATTAAATGTAGATATATGAAACTAAGTAGTCTGGTAATGCTAATAAGAACAATAATTGTACGCAAAAAAAATTCACATACCTATATATAAGCAATTTCTATTTTTCAGTACAAAATTTATAAGCGAAATTAAAACACAAATAATGAATAATTAGAATTAGTAATTAGAAGAAACAAAGAAAATCCACCGCAAAACATTTCATCTTTTCATTCACAAACATCATATAAACAATCTATAACGACATCTCATATATAGACCACAGAGCGTATCAAACAAATAGATTTAGGTAAAAACATACATCCATACCCTTGAAAATCTCTGTGCTCCGTCTAGGCATTCAGACAAAAGCCACGGCTTGTTATGTTCTGTTTTTCGTAAAGATATAGTAACTGTTAAAACTTCAATCTCATTGTCTAGCTTCCAATGCCCAATATATCACATTGCAGTTTGATAGAACAAAGCAGAAATATAAGTAATACCTATATACGTTCTAATTCGGGTTCTGTGCACTAAAACAATGTTTAATGTAGAATATACAGTGTAAACATGTTTCGGATATGATTCATTGAATCGCTTGTTCTACTTACTGAAATATTAGTTTCCTTGAGGCGATGTTGAGAGCTCGCTGTATGCTGTATTAAATCAGGAACCGTGGAGACTTAGTTGCGATGTTATTAGCGTCGATTATGATGAAATTCTTCTTGAAATACTGAATTTTATTAATGAAGTTAAAGTACAAGAAGCGAAATCAAACATAAGTGCTAACGTACCATTACGTGCTGTTAATTACTCTATAACAGACCAGACGAATTTCTTAGCATTACAAGGATTCAGTCTAAAAAGGTCAATAACGTTACAGTATTTGGAAACTGTGTACAGTTCTACGTTCTACGTGTGCTGCTTTCGATATACTCACCAATAAGATGACTATGGTGGCTCTTGAGAGGCCAATATATTTTTGTTAATTATACAGCGCTTCTACACACCTTTCGCTCCTATTTCCAGTGCGTACAAATTACCAACAGCAAATTTTAGTTAACTCATTTGAGAAATAGTAAACTCGCGTGATAAAATAATTAAACAGTTGTAGATTGAATATTTGAACAAATCCAATAATTAACATCAGTTTTATATTGAATATTAACAACACAACAAAGAGATATGAACAAAGGATTAAGAACAAAGATTCAAGAACAATATAGGATATAGCTCAGTCTTATGTTAAAAAACTACTGTTACTATACTAATATCTAATATACCATACCAAAACAATTATTTCGGATTTGATTGAGTTTTATGTATTTCTAATATTTAAAAATAAACCAAGTCACTCATAAGGACTACTGCCAGAAGTAAAAAAGGGAAACTATAGTATGAATTATCTCATTTCATCTATACTAATATTATGAAGCTGAAGAGTTTGTTTGCTTGAACGCGCTAATCACAGGAACTACCAGCCTGTTTTGAAAAATTCTTTCAGTGTTTGATGGCTCATTTATCGAGGAAGGCTATAGGCTATATATCATCACGCTAATATCAATATGAGCGGAGCACCAATGAAGAATGTTTCAAAATCGGGGTTAATGTACGGATTACTTAAAAATATTTTCACCTTCTACGTAAACGAAGTCGCGAGTTAAAATTAGCGTTAGAACAAAGTAACAATTACACGCGGACTAAGTCGCGGGCAGAAGCTAGTGATTTATAAATTGAAATTATTCATATTAGTCTGGTGTTCGCATGTATTGGCGCTTCGAGCAATAAATAAATACATTCTTATACAGTTTTGTTAATTAATCAAACGTATGATGGACTCCACAAGCGCATTCCAAAATATCAATATACACAAGTCGCTACACAATGAGTCGCATGTCGCTGACGCTTTATTAGCAGTCGGTGACGCGAAGTCGTGAGTTTTTCTATTAAATCTTTTATTTTAATTTTTAATTTTATTTTTAATATCAAATGAGGCAAACGAACAGGTGGGTCACCTGATGTAAGTGACCACCACCGTCCATATACACTTGCAACACCAGGGAAGTCGCAAGTGCGTCGCCAACCTGTGTGGGGGGGGAGGAAGGGAAGGGGAAGGGGAGGGAAGCTGGGTCTCCGGCGCTCTCACTGACCGAACGAAACGCAACAATGCAAGCACTGTTACTTCACGTCGGTTTTCTGTGAGAGGGTGGTTGTACCTCGGGCGAGCCGACCCATTCCTGCTGAAACCAGTAATAGCTTCAGCGGGGCTCTACCACCTACTAAATCTGTATTCGATAAACCGTAATAATCATTGGTAACAACGTTTGGACGACAGGAATCTTCATGGAAATATTTAAAAAGTAATTTTGTGAAATTGCTGACAATCTGAATGGCTTGAAGATTTAACTTTTTCTCTAAAGTATTTACCGCTGTCGGTAAACCATGACCTATTTCGTTTTATCACTCGTTGTCTATGTATACTTTTCATTGACAGGGCAATTTGCCAACTGTCGATATACATATTTAATAAAAAGAAGTTCGAAACATTGTATAGAAAGTGAAGTGTAATAAAATCTGGAAGATATCCCGCCTCCAGCCATTTCGTTGGTGCGGGTCGATGAACTCCGTCCTGATGCAGCAATGTTTATATTTGTATAGAACGACGTTCGAAATATGCATGACATTCCATCGACTTGGATAGATACGTGATGAACCATAAATTCATCTTGATCCATAGTTTATGCTCTTGTATTAAACTTGCAACTATTAGTCACAAATACGTATGCTTCCAATATTTGTTATTCTCTTACCGAACGCAGTGTTGTTAATCCCAAAGCTAATCACTGATTTTGGGATTCGTTCTACCGTAATTTATTGCTTACAATAATTAAAAATGGTCACCGAATAGTACATAAACAAAAACTAATTCCAAAATAATATAAGAGGAGGATAAATCTCAGTTTATTATAAAGGTTATCAGATGTCCTCAGAAATAAAGACAATAGACTTTAAACAACAATCCAAGTTATAAGTTTTATATAACGATGACTGCTGTTTTGTAAATCTCAATATATGTCAATGTTTATATCAAAGTTATATATAATATTCCTCTATTTAATATAATACCGTGTTTCTACTATCCTATGCAGAAAAAACGCAGCAATATTTTTCATTATCGTTACAACTTTCTTTCCCATCCTTCAGATTAAACCTGATTGCATGCTTTTTATAATTTAATTTACGCTATGACTTTTCGTATAAACCAGTCTTAGCTGTCTCAAGGTTTTTTCTAATATATATATCACATTGCATGTATATTTTTATCATTCTGTCGTCTGTTTTTTGCTGAATTCTAAAATGCAACAATGTTTTGATATATTATAATTTCATAGGTTATTATCAGTTTTAGAATAATAAAGTTCATCTATTACACATATCACTGTATACTTATGAACCACAACCAAATGATCCCATAATACTCCTTAAATGTTACCACCGACTGTAATATCATTTAAACCCAATAAAGTCCGGTGAATCTGTAAAGACCTTACCAGGTCAATAGCGTAGTCAGTTCAAGAGGGGTAAACCCAATTACAGTATATTTTTTAGTCTATAAAGTAAAATTTAGTTACCCTATTATTTTCCATGTTAGATATAAGTTGGCAATTAAATCTTTGAGTATTAAAAACGAATTATAATAATAATTACCTATTGCAGTCGCATCGTTTTACAAAAACAGATAGTTTGAGTAATTTACAGTATGGGACCTCGGCAATTATTGAGGATAAAGTATTGTAACTCTGCTCTCACAATATATTAGGTAGTAATAGTCTAATATATGCCCCCAAAAACTTAGATAATCTAGATTTTGTAAAATACCAGCATGATTTTAACACAAGAAATAATCAACAATTTATCTTTCACACAAGCCATCCTTTAATTTAAGTTTAATTACATTAGTAAAAGATCACTGGGTTCCAAAATAAAGACCCAAAGCGTATTAGCAATTTACAATGTAACATAGGGTTTAATCTGAAAATGCTATTGTACAGTGGATCGTTACGTGAACGATAATGATGTCTGTAAATGACACCCCTCTTTGTACATGAACTAAAAAAGATATATGATTTTACTAAAGGAAGACCTATCCTTTAGATTCTGTACTCTTCTGGTCTCAATGTATTACCATCTTTCTTCATCTTCTTCTTTCTTTTTAATCTTTTGCCAGAACATACATGCTTGGCAACAGATTTCCAACTTTAACGGGATAGCTTGGAAAATATATCACAGAAATATATCTTCCACCATGCTACCATTTCATCAAAACGCTTTCCTTTACCCAAAATCTCGACTTATTGCACAGGATGCAAAATGTATGTCGATCAATGCATTGTGCACCTGTTACTTAAGCCACATTGTTAATTAAAATTAGGTGAAATGGTGGACAAATGTTAAATCTATTAAATATAAAAAATGTACAGCATTCATTACGTTTTTCCGGAAGAATACAAAAATACAGAAACGTTCGGTTGGAGACAACGCAAGAATTATTTTCCTGACATTCACTTTGTTTTGATGTCGCAGCCAAACGTTTATCAGTATGATATAAAAAATAGAACATTTGTAATATTACGAATTTGTAATATAAACGTTTGATTCGCATATATCATTTTTTTTATTCAAAACTAAATATTAACCATAGTGTTGGGGAATTGTACGAGTCGGAAAGCGTTGGTAGTAAAACAATTTCATCAGACGAGCCCGATGACAGCCGGCAAAAGTGCTAATTGCCAGAGACAGTCGACTAAACACTACCACTGCCAACCGAGAACACATAAATACATCATCCACATTGATGAATGTGGTGTACACTGGGACACTAATCTTGCTGCAACGTATTAGGAACGTGCCTACAATTTTAATTTAATAATACATTTTATATTGAGATGTAAGTAATAATAACATCTGGTAAAGTCAAGTGTTTTCAGATATATATGAAATCCAAGCCAATATAAGCATAATGGAATTTCAAATAAGCGTGTTCTTTTTATATGCAAATAAAATTCAATGAACCCATCTCTTTTGTCTCATAAATACGGTAATGTAAAGATTTGAAATGGTAATTAAAGAAAAATCTTCTTTTATATTCAATTTTAAAACAAAAAGAACCATGAGTGTAAGAGGGAGGGTTGAAAATCGTCTGTCAAGACCGTTTTTAAATACAACGTTGTTGAAATTCGTGCAACCGAATCTAAAATAGATCGCACGGCTCCGCCTCACCGAGATACGTACATTTTTGGAAATCAAATAAAAGCTTTGCGTTAAAAATAAAATTAAAGCAAGGTTGATTGTAAATAGAAAGCGCCGATTTAACATTAGTCATTCCAAAGGTCATTCATATTAGAAATAATATATATGATTATATAATGATGTCCTGAACAACGTTGAATATTTTCTATACAACGTACATCGAACAGCTAAGCGGTTAAGTAGAATATAGAATACTAGAAAAGCCACAATCTAAAACTAACACACGAGAACATGTATTTCTGGAGAAACCGTGCGAGAGAAATGACAAATATTTCTCATAACTTCATAACATCTCATTGAAAAGTCATGTTATAACGTAACATCTGTTCGTGAAGTCGTAAATATTTTTACTTTGAAATCGGGGTTCAGGGACGAACAAAGACCCATTATGAATCAGAGGACGTATACAACGAAGTACGAATTAGATACTGGAAGGACAAAGATACTGTACAACGTATTCTGTACTCATAAATGTTGAATGACGTCACGGTCACCAATACAGTGCTGATTTTATATTTTTCATAGTCTTTTGTGTGTTCTTGGCGTGTGCTATATTTGAGGGCCAGCCCTCTTTTATATTAACAAATTTTATTATTTTAGACCAAATGGATGTGTAAAAAATGGAAAAAATTATATTAAATACATTATTTACTATGCTATATGGTATAAGCTCAATAGGTGTGCTTTTATTTTCCTGACTTTGAATCGTTTAATTTTTTTAAAGTAACCATTTTTTTTGTTGCATTTTCTTTGTTCGATTATTCCGAGTAATATCTCACCACTATAAGAATTTGTACCAACATACATTATATTAACGATGTAATATGAAAGACCATTATTGTCCTGAGTGAAAATATGATTTACATTGACAGTTTTCTCTCTACTCCACTGTTCGATTAACATTGTAACAAGTTTTCTGCTGTAAATAGTTAATAGCTATTAATCTTGTGTTGTGTAATGCAATTCGCAGCCAATTTCATAGAGAACAAGCAATTTATAATTATGATTAGATTAAAAAAGATAAAACCATTCAAAATTAATTATTTTTACAATGTTTAATTATTGTTATGTCTTACTTGGAAACCATAGAATCAATTCTTGTATCTATACTATAAATAAAAGAAAATCATAATATTGTCATTTAAATTACCTGAAAATATTCCACTACATTTAATTAAATAATAGGTCATCGATATAAATAAAAGTCAATTGCTGAATGTATGTAAGCAGCACTTTAGAACGGCTACACTTTTTTAGTTAATTCTTTTTTGTTGCTTTGTAATTGTAAATGAAATCAAATGTTTAAAAAATTGAACGGAAAGCTGAAAAATTTGGGTTCAAACATTTCCATATAAAAAATGAGTGAGTGAGACATTTGGGAAGATTTTCAAAAATATTGACAGAATTTACAGATTGATGTTCAATTGTTCTGGTGCCATTTTATCACTACTTCTTTATTTATTTATGGCAAACAATCTTCTAGTAGATTATTATTTCTATTGTCGAGCATCTTAGGATATTACAAGTTTCTTGCAATAATTTCAATGAACTAACAAGATGGTGGCCGTCTTGTTAGAACTTTCCAGGGAGTTTTTGTGGCAAGTCAGAATCCATGCTCCGTGATATTATTCCCCATCCAGTTTACTTATTACAATAACCGAACTATATTACGTAAAACACCACCAACATGACAAAATATAGAGTCAAATAACACCAGATTATAAATAAAATATAAAATCCACTACATGACATTCCAAGATCCCGCCAAATACTCCCACCATTTTATTTCATTACATAGTCATACTGTAAGGTGATTATTTGGTTTCATGTTCTTTTTTGTTAGTATCCCATGTGAAGTCGAGGCAGGCAGCTAATATATAATATATTTTTCTAATCTAGTTAGTGCGTAATAAATACGTATTTAATTTAGTCTGTACATAATCCAAATAAACAATACAATTATTTTAATGCATCGTATTCATCACTCCATATGATTAATGTACAGATGTTTACGGCCGATGCCAACAGTCATAATTTAGGTGAAGCGGAATGGCTTCCTACTTATAGAAATACTCTGTGAGACGTAAAATTTCTTGGACGGAGAATTGTAGAGACTAAATTAAATTGAATTTTTTTAACACCTTGTATAAGATAACGTACGTTGTAAACAAAGTATATTTTGAAAAGATGAAACCTTTTTAGAAACTAAAAAACCTGAAAAAGTCTGGTATTTTTAAAATAAATGGAATTGAAATTGGTATTTACCCTATAGAAATACTTCTTTATTTGTCGAATCAGCTAAATTCGACTTAACACATACTTCATAATATGTTATCATTTTAATAGTAATTTAAGTATTTTTTAAGTATTGCGCTGCATAGATTTAGAGATTTTTTTCCGAACTGACTAAGGCTGACTGATGGGCTTTTACCGCTTCATGGACTACTAAGGCGAGCGTTCAAGGCACTCAGACGTCTGGCAAAAAGCTTACGGTGCCAGAGTGGCCGAACCTCGGCTTGGGCTGTTGCCTTGGAAACAACATCGTAAATTTTGCTAAGCTAAACTAGCTAAGTTAATCATATATATAAGTTTCTGGGAAACATATTTATACTTGTGTAACTTACTAATGTTTACATTAATTGCGAATCTACAATTGGCTAAACTAACTAACCAAGTTTGATAAATAGGGGAAAAAAAGAAAACCCTTGCACTATATTATGTTTATCTACTGTGTGCAAGTATGTTGGGTGACCTGTCTGAAATTTAGGCAAAGCGAAGATTCAGTTCGTTTCTGTACCTTTTTCTCCTATGTTTGTCAACCGATTTTCATTTTTTTTTGTTTAGTAACATTGCTGAACTTTAGTGTTAACAAAAAATCTTCGATCAACAATAACAAGATAACGGGTCGGCGCGAAAAATACGTCTCGGTAAATTACAGCTCACTTGAAATGTAAGCTTTTATTTTGTTTAGTTTGTTTGAAACACAGCCAATGTAAGCACGTTTCACATGCCGCAGTGTATTTAAAAGATGCAATAAATAATACCCGAAAAAGCAATTTAACGGCCGGAGTATCTTACTTTCGCTAAATACATGTTGAATAAGTTATATTTTAAGTTTTAAACTAACAAATAATATCAAATTTTGAACAAAATTACCGATTTTATGCCTGTAGTACAAATGTTTGGCCAAGGCTCTTCAACCACGCACAATAACGGGAAAAAGTACTTTATTCATTGCGTGTTAAGGTTGAATTCACACTAAATGTTGTTTCTGTTGTCTTTTCATTTGTGAGGGGAGTAATTTATTGTTTTGCTCGTTTTATCGTAAGTATTAGACAATATTTTATTAGACTTTATTACAAGGTGTCATGGTTGTAATTAGGTTACTCTTAAAACTGTTTTAAAACTTTTTTTCTCCCTTTCTTAGTAAACAAATAGCTACACATAAGTATATATTTACGCGGACAGCTTTTAGCTTCGATTTTGTACGTGACCCTTTATCTAGTTTTTGTTGATCAAAACAAAAAGTGGAATGATAATATTTTTTAACATACTTCCGACGAATCGTAGCATTTATAAACCTTTATTTCTTGTACTTACTCCTTACTTCTACAAGTACAATATTTAATGTGATCACTAGTAACAATAATTCTAAAGTTTTAAATATATTTTACTGTCTTTAATGTGTGCCTTGAGTGAAGCTGTGCAACTATCTCCGAACCCGTATGCTCCCGTCTTATAACATGGAGTTCTTCAAGCGTAACGTGAAGAATAATTTACGCAGGTCGGCATGACAGTGATGAATTATTCGTCTCTCGGTAGTCGCCCTTGTTTTTTTGGATTGTACTATAGTTACCATCAGGCATAGTGCAATCACTTTCCCGTGCTACAATGAAAAAATTGATAGGGTCATTGCCACTCGATAAGCGTGGCGAAATCCCGTAATAGTGATTTATTAACTCGTATGGCTTGTTTTTCCATTGGTCATTTGATATCAAACTACCTAGTGGCTTTCCCGGTAATAAGCCTATTATTAGCAGGCATGACAATTATGGCTGACAACTTGCCGACCGTCACACTTATTGGAACATAAATTACTTTCAATAAAAGAAATGTTAAGCTGTGTGCATAGAAAAAGCTATAATTTTTTAAATAGAATACATTTTGTATCTATTTTGAATGTCTTCGACTGGTACAACTTGTGCAAGAGTTGTTCGCAACTGAAGTACTATCACACCTTCTCCATAGCAGCAGTACTCTTGTTAATGTATTCCGGCTAGAAGAACATACTTTAGCATCATGATGATCATGGACCAGGGCGTGTGACGTCCCCGCTATATTACTAACTTTCTACACTTGTGTAGTCCTTTGAAGTAAAAACTTTTTAAGCGTATTGAACTGTGAACGAAAGTGGACAGTCTCGCTCGGGCCGTTGATGCTGAATCGGGCTAACTCGGCTCGATTCGACATCAAGGGCGCTCGGCTTGGTGACGGACTAAAACGTGTATACTCGGTTTCAGTCTTAATTAGGTTTATATATTGTGGGAATTCAAATATGTATATAAATAATAAATCTGTATGAACTTCAATGTGCATGTATTTATTTATATATTTTACTCTTCTACTTTCTAAAGTTGAGTATATATTAGGTACAGGCTGTACATAAGGATAGTTGGATTATATTCCCGTTTCCTACAATATTACATTAAAGATACTAATAATAAAAATAACTTCATATTAATTCATACATGTTGACTGAAATGGTTATTTTGAAAATAAATTAATAACAATTGTAACTGCGTCATACAACTTAACAGACGTCAGATAAATTGTTTAAAGTGCGAATAAGAAAAAAGGAAATAATAAAGATAAATTAAAACTCCATGCTTGTGAGGGCCGGACTCAAGGGCAAAATAAAAGGTGAACACACGTCATCCGAAGAATTTAGGTCAAATTCAAACATATCGACATACGAATAGTAATAAACAAGAAGGAATAATAAAACGCACCGGATATTCTAAGAAAACGTTTACGATCGGTTTCATAATTATCCCACAGTGTATACATAAATACACTATTTATTTGTAGGTTGCCAATTATAATAATAAAACTTCATTTACTTGGTTTGTATTTGTGTAATTATTTATATAAAACGAGTGTAATCCAAATTTATAATGCGAGTTAAATCCCTGTATTTTATTTTGGTGTATTTGTAGTTATATTCCCAAACACGACAAAGAATATATTAACAAGATTAAGTGCACCGTTTTATTTATTTAATGACACGTATCATTTGATATATAAACATATATTTTTTTATTATATTTTATTAAATATGCATAGCCACAGACAGAAATTGACAGTAGTAGTAGTAATAATAATCGTCCAATAAGACGGCGAAGGAATTAATCCATACCTACAGCCAATTCTGAAGTTGTCAATATAGGTCATTCTATCTTTCAGCCAGTTTTCTTCTATGTTCAAGTTAATGTAAAGGCATAAGCGCCAAATCTTCTATACCTATAATATTTCGTACATTTTTTATCCATTTTTTTTATCTTCTTAATCTTCAAGTAATAAAACTGTAATAAAATAATAAAACAAAATTGTTCAAATACCTCCAAGCGCGGAGTTGACAAAGTCAAAGATAGGTTTAAAATTATCAGGACAAGTTACGAGATCCATATTCAGGTAATGTGTCGTGCGATTATTTCAATGTTCCAACAAGATGGTGGCTCCCTTGTTAGAACTTTCCAGGGAATTTTTGTCGCATCTCAGAATTCGTGCTCCGTGGTATTATTTTCCATTCACATCACTTATGCGCAACAAACGAACTATATTACATAATACACCACCAATATTACACAATATAAAGTCAAGTAACACAAGACTATGAATAAAATATAAAAGCCACTACATGACAGACTAAAATCCCGCCAAAAACTCCACAGAAATTAACACTTCTGGAGATTTCTTTTTTCTTTAATGAAGCGTCGCAGAAACCTTTGCCATTGTCAATGTTTTATTTCCACGGCGTAAACGATTTAAGTTACCTCCTTTTGTGAAAGTTTATTAATCATTGGTACATTTGGTAGTTGGTAAATTGGTAGTCAAAGAGTTAATCTTTCATTTCTGAAATAACAATCAAAGTTTTATCCACGTCAGCGGTTTAATGTTGATCAGATTCATGTTAATTTAGAATCCAATGTCATCATAGCGACAGATTTTTATTATTATATGCACTATAATGGTTTAAACTTCAATTAAATATGTTTTTTTATACTTAATTGATTTTAGCATTTGGATGAATCTCACCTGATGTTAAATTACGATGTGATCTGAGAGGCCAGCATTATAAACCTATATGGAGATTGGTTCTTAAGTGCAACTGTACAGAACAAAGAACAGGTTCTTGGCAACATATTTTCAACTCGGAAGTGGTAGTCAGCCAAGAGGACTTAGAAAAAGTTACCATGCTATGTTTCCTCACGATGTCTCCCTTTCTAGCTCATGATTATAGCTTCTCTGAAAATGTTTCTCCATTATACTGGATCTTACAACTGCCGTGACATTTCTCTCTTGTGTCCACACTCCCACGAGAAATATTATGATCAAATCGTGCCATTTTCATATAAATTATTACGTATAATCGTTATTTACCTAGACCTACATAAAGTAGGAAGCGAGACGAAATTATTGTTATAAATGTTAGCAATCATGTGGGCGAATTCATGCGACCTTGTTGTCGAATCTATGACCAAGGAATCTCCTGGCCATCTTACTTCACATTATAACAGATTTACTGTAGCGAAATCGCGAAGAACCGTTTATTTTTAGATTGTGATCTTAAGAATAAATTATATTCAAGGATTTTTTACTTTGTTACTTGAAATGTTTTTGTTTTTATTATAATATTTTTAAACAGCGCTTCATTACAATGATGATAATCTAAGATAATCTGAATGTAGAGACAAACTGTTTTAAATCGATGTATGCATAAATAGACGAACATAACGAAGTTCAGTACCAGTTTCTAAAGCGATTGTCTTTATTTTTTAATATTTAGAACCTGTTGACGAACTTTAGTATTATAAACAAAAAAATCTTGAAATAGTTTTTTCTCGATTGTACAATTGGGATAAAAAGTAATACAGAAAAATTATAAACTAGACCAAGTTTCTTAACCATTGAAAAACTATAGTATTGTCAATAAAATAAATTGGGAAACAGTTTTTTTCGATTGTATAGTTGGGATAAAAAATAAAAATTATAAACAAAACAAAGTTCCTTGTCGGTTCTTCTCGAAGACTGGGTTGTTTTCCAAACCTGTAACTCAAATCTTGATAAGCGCCATCTCATGATTTCAATTGAATAAAGTATTATTGTTTTTCGCTTAGTATAAACTACTTGACTCTTCTTTGACTGACTATGTTTTATGAACCAGCAAATACAGATGCGGGTTGCGAGTTCCATTGTTTTGTACTTCACACAATAAATTAACATGTGAAATGTTTCGTGCGTATAAATAGAACATCGACAAAAGTGTTAATTTTCGTTAAAAAAAAGTCAATCATATGAGGTAATTAATTTTACTTCCTTTTATTTTACACCGTAACATTCAGACAAATCGATTCGTTATGAACAAACCGCTTACTTTGTTCGATTGAATTTTAATTGTAATTATTTTACCGATACTTTTAATCGATTTGTAATGCTTACATAACACTAATGAATTTTATAATACAGTAACTATGCACATGACTCCGTTCGGGGTTGCTATTATTTTATATATTCTAATATTTACTACAACAATTTTCATATTACTTTAATGATGAAGGAAGAGATGTAACCTCCAATATCTAATTTTTTGTACCCCTGATAATGAATGAATTTTACGGTAATCGTTTGCATAGTTAAGGCGTGAAAGTGTAACAAACAAACTCACATTCGCATTTATAATATACTAGCTGACCCGCGCAACTTCGTCTGCGCCAAATCAGTTATTACCAGTTCCAATTTTTATTCCAAACACGAAAAATCTTAAAAAACCTAGAACCCGAATGTAACGACACTTACCGGGTCCAATTGTGAATCCAAATTATCCTATATATATTGGTAAGGGATGTCTTTCCGCTTTCCGGTATCCCCTGGGCTGATCCTGTGACCCTCACCTCCGCGCCCCATTTACCATCCTCGTAACAACGCAATAATTTAACCGGCTTATAGTTTTTATGTTATTATCTTCTAACCAACTTCATCAATTAACATGCTGTAAAAAGTAAACTTAACATTTATATATACATATATAGATTTATTGGCCAGGAACCATCTCGGGCGTTCATAGAACACGTTACTAAAGTTATTATACAGATATGATCAGTAGTTTCGGCGTGCATAGAGGACAAACATATAAACATTGATTTTTATTTATAAATTCTAGCTTCTGCCCGCGACTTCGTCCGCGTGGTATAGTTATTTTGGGCTAAAGCTAACACGCAGCGGAAGCTCTCAAAAGGAAAAAAAAACGATTTTGAATAATTCGTCATTGATGCTCCGCGCCTATTTGCCTTAGCGTGTGATATACATCCTATATAGCCTCTCTCGATGAGTAAGCTATAACACTGAAATCATTTTTCAAATCGGACCAGTAGCTCCTAAGTATAGCGCGTTCAACCAAACAAACAAACGCTCCCACTTTATAATATTAGTATAGATATAGATTTTTAGTAAGGAAGTAAAGGTAAACAGTATAAAACCACCTCTAAAACTATTTACAAATTTCAATATGACCAATTTAATGCTTTTGTACTATGTGTATCTCAGATATACCAACATTTATTTATGTATGTATACCTATGTATATGATAGATTCAAATAGCTTTATTAAACACGATTCATTCCATTCGTATAAAATCTGGTGATCACTATATATTATAAAACAAAGTCCTCTGCCACGTCTGTCTGGCTGTTCGACGATGTTCGCGATAAACTCCAAAACTACTGAATGGATTTTCATGCGGTTTTTACCAGTAGATCTTTATGAGAAATGTTTAGGTAAATAATTTGTTAAGGTATTTTTTTTATTATCAGGGCGGAACAAAATCCACCGGGCCCGCTAGTATGCTATACGTTGTATTCCTAGTTCTTGCTATACGCAAAATATGTTTTTTTCCTATTCCAGTAATAATGCGGTAATCACATCTAATATGGAGCAGATAGATTTTTTAAACTTCCTATATTGTCACCATACTCTTATCTTCTTATCTGGTTGACTAATATATCAAAAACTGTCCAATTTTCTTATTTTTAGCGCAGTCATTTCGGCACATGCTTTAATCTGTATATGGTTGGACTTTTTCTCTTATAAATATTAATTTAAATTTGGTGGTGATGAACAAATAATTAATGTGCAATATACTGGATTGTGAGTTCCGCAAACTCGCGTAACGGAACTAATTCGAAAGGCTTTCGATTTAGCATATTAAATTGCACTATTTGGAATGAATAACATAAGCGACACAAGCTATAAAAACTAAATACGATTTTTTTATATTTACTGTTCATTTTTCAATATAATAATATGTTTCAAATTCTGTAGATTAAGTGAGTAGGTACGTCTTATATCTTAGATCGTGTTGCGAATTACGTTTGGGACCTAAACAAAGCAGCGCGGCAGCGGTCTTAAAATGTTGGACAGTGAATTTTTAGGTTTATTGTTATTTTCTCTACCTAAAACGATTATCTAATGAATTCATGCAATATTTCGCTCTTACTTATACCGTATCACTGCTCTTTTTCTTCCGATGCAATCAGTATTAATATGAGGTTCAATTAAAAATCAACATTGTGGCGATTTACTTTAACACATAAGTATCGATGTTCGATGTTCAATGCGGTAATGCTATATGTATCTAATATATATATATATATATTACGCTTTATTTTATTTGACCTTTAGTATATGTAATTCTGTTCACCATTAACATCAAATAAGTACCTAAATGTTCTTTCTTTTAAATAAGCCAAGTGCTTGAACTTGAAACTTACTTCTTAACTAATATTATAAATGCTATAGTGAGTTGTTTGTTTCTACGCTGTCACGCCATAACTACTTAACCGATCATCATAACATCTTGCATACACGTTATCAGAGATATAGCAAATGGTATAGGGTACTTTTAACTCAGAAAAAAATGTACCGCTTCAAAGAGATAGATCAAGTAAACAATAATGAGAGCGAAGTTGCCAGCAAATGTTAATTCTACGGTAATGTAATGAATATGGTAAATAAGAATAATACTGCACATCTAACACTATCGTATTACCAGAAAAGGTATGCTAAAAAGGCATAAGTTACCACTTATATACATAAATACTTTTTAAGCAACTAAGTGACTCCCGCAACCCCGCCCAATTTGTCGAGCATTAAAAATATGGCATAAGCGTCAATCGAAACTAAAAAATAAATAGATTAGAACGATCTACCAAAAATCCGCATCAAATGGTCATAATCCTGTACTTTTACGTTGAGTAGTTTTGACGTAATTAGACTCTAGGGAACTTTTTTTATATTAAAGGGGGCAAACGAACAGGCGGGTCACATGATGGTAAGTGATCACCGCCGTCCATAGACACCAGCAACACCAGAGAGTCGCAAATGCGTTGCCGGCATGTGTTTGAGGGAGGGAGTGGGAACGAGAGAGTGGGAATGGGGCGGGGAGATGGGTATCCGGCGGGATGATTGGGCAATTTATTTTTATGTAAGTACATTATTTTTAATATTATAAAAACTCGCAGTAATTCAAGTAAGTGGATAGAAAATATAATGATTATAAATATACGTGCAAATTGAATTAATGAATCTCGAAGACTATTAGTTTTTTGGTAGCGAGGTGAACTATTATGCTCATAGTTATATGTTCAAATATATTTTGTTTACAATCAAACCTGAGTGAATGAGAACTGGGTAAGCGAGAAAACGATATAAGTGAGAGTAATTGTCGGTCCCGTCATTTGAAGACCACTCTCGTACTTATATACGCTAGAAGCTCGGTTTAGTGAGAAACTTCCATAAGAGATAACAAGATCATGGTCCCTTGAACTGTTGCTTGTCCTATCCTATTCTTCATTTATATCAAAGGAAGATATTGTTGAAATCAACAAAATTCCATCAGTTTTAAGGCAACATATACGAGTCATAAGCCCACTCTAATATCTACGTTACATTATATTTATAAATTCATAATATATTATACAACTACATATAAACTATGTATTCAGCGCGTCGCGTCGCGCGTGGCTGTTATATTGAAAGTTATTTGTCTTCTCAAACGGCTATAAAAAATATTATACACAATTTACGCAACATTTCTTATATAATAGTCTCTTTTGTATACCTACATCGGGATTTTATTAATTATAATTAATTATACAATGTGTTCTCAGATTAAATAATCATTAGAATATATAAATTATGTAATGTAGAAATTCGTCGTAGTTTAATGGTTTACAAATATAAGAAAAATTCTTATGGTAACATAATGTAAAGAGAACAAACAGTACAGAATTTACGTTCCTCGGTAGGTACTTGAAATTATTAATACGAGATACGCTACTGTGATTATTTGTGCCTTCGTTAGGGAAGTATTTTTTGTACAACCGCGTGACATTTACTGACCAATTTACCATTCAAAATAAAAATTATAATCCACATCAAAAAATTTTTTCCGCTCTAAAAATAACCGCAAGGGCTTGCACGTAATATGAGTTAATATAAAACAAATATTATGATTATTTATGTAATTAATTTTAATGATTTAATATGGCCTTTATAATATTCTAATTAACTGAAATGATATTCAAATGATTTAAACACTAGCGCGAGAGTTTGACCTATAAAAGGCAAGATGTCATTGATAGGAGGGCACTTCTATGTCGAAGTTATTGTAAGGTGAAACTCTGCTCGGATATGAATAGTCACAGTGCCTACAGTGTTAGTGTTAATTGGTTCCCCTCACTTACCGAATATACGTTGTTCATAACACAAAGTTATAATACACTCATCAAAAAAGTCTAAGCAACATGTACTAATTTAAATTTTAGGATGGTTCTTCACATTATAACGTTGTATTTTATTTTTAAAATAATATCTTTAGGGTTCTATGATGTAAAAATAACAGCTGTTGTCTTTATAAGTTCTTTTAATAACAGAAATGAACAATATTAGAATATACTGTAGAAACTAAGATACATAAGAAACTAAACTTTTTTCTTACAAAATGAAATTTCTAAAGAAAATGTATTTATTGTGAAAGAATAGAACAATTTAATACAAAGTATGGTCTCTTCTGCTATTCAGAACTTGTTGGCAACGATTATTCATTGAATTAATGAGACTGTTTATGTCATCTTGCGGTATTCGCTCCCAATGGAATTGTAGCAAATCCTTCAGCTGTTGGGTTGTTGTCGCTCCGTCCAAGTCCTTCAAAACACGTCTCTGGAGCATGTCCCATGCGTGCTTGATGGGGTTGAGATCTGGCGATTGTGCAGGCCAGGGCAATACCCGGATGTTCTCCGTTGCAAAGTATTCACTGGTTCGCTGAGATGTATGTGAACGCGCATTGTCATGCATTAACCTAAAATCGGAGCCAAAGGTTTGTGCAAATGGGTAGACATAAGGTCTGAGAATATCCTCAATGTAATTTTCAGCATTCATGTTTCCATTTACAAAAACAAGCTCAGTTCGCCTGTTCTTCATAATACCCGCCCATAACATAACTGTTGAGCCGCTATATGGATGAACTTCCTGAACGCACCTGAGCCTTTCAGTATTTCCGGGCCGACGATATACTCGCACCCTTCTTGTATCAGGCTTAAACCCGAATCGTGACTCATCGGAAAACATAATTTTATCCCATTGTTCCTGGGTCCATGTTATGCGTTCTCTACACCATTCATATCGACGAGCGCGATTCCCGTGACGTATCGGTGGGCACCTGATTGGGCGTCGAGCTCGTAGGCCGTACTCATGCAGTCGATTTCGCACAGTTTGAGGAATTACATCAACACCACTTGAAATTTGTAGCCTCAAACTTATCTCTCGAGCGGTTAACATCGGCTGGCGTCTTGCAGTCAGTTGTATGTACCGGTCTTGCCGAGTGGTTGTACTCCTTTTACGGCCTGGATGCTGTTCAGCGGGTTCTCCTGTATTATTGTAGCGCTGCCAAAGACGACAAATAACACTTCTATGAATGCCAAAATGTCGAGATACCTGAGATTGATTACTTCCCGCTTGCAACATCCCTACAGCTCTTTGCATTTCATCTGCCATCAAATGACGTCGCTTCATGACGTAAAGAATATCTAACAATTCAATTTTGTCGCTAACTTTATTTAAATGGTTGGTAAAATTATAAAATCAAGACTAAACGTAGCAATTAAAACGCACTTAAATTCAAACAAATTCGCAGTCATTTGAATTTTATGAAAAAACAAAACATAATCAAATTTTTTTTTTACAACCAGCCAGTATGTCATCAATAACAAAAAAGTTTACTTACCTACGCACTTTGTTTGAGTAAATACTTAGAAATTAATTAATATAAATGGTAAAATTTGTAATATCACGCATGTTGCTTAGACTTTTTTGATGTGTGTATATTAAAAATCTAAAATTGACATTTGTTTATACTTAGGCTATCTGGATATTATACATAGAATATAATACGTATTTATACCTGAATTTGTGTTCTGCGCAATTATATTTAGAGCGGTCAAAAAGTTTGACGAGAATTGTACTTTCATGTTAATGTTTTCCCTAAATAAACAATTGGGTCTTAGTTCATCGACGTAGGCTTGTATTCCTGTAAAGAACCACAACGGTCGACGAAGGACATCATCGTCAGCAAAACTATAGCATAATGGTAGGGTTTTTTCTAAATTCAAGTTGAAAATCCATCTCCAAACACTTCTCTATGTTTAGTACGTTACGATTTTGTACAATATCATCATTAAACTTTCATTATTCATTAAGTATTCTGTGAAATTATATTCAGAACCGTCAAAATATTTGGCGCGGACTGCACTTTAATTATTCTTAATTGGATTAAGTTTTTATCGATTTAATAATACAAAAGTAACAGAAAATGTATTTACCTTTAATCGGCGGACAGAGTAAAAACTGGTTATAAGCAACGGGACATCGAGTTAGTCATGCGAAAAATTTGCAAAGAACGGCACATGGTAACAGCTAAAATATCGATTGGTGGCTTCGATCCTAAAGGAGAGGCAAAAAAATTATCGCGGCATCTGCTACCATGAGTGAATGACATATAAAATCGGGGTGTTAGTGTCATTGTACGTGATTTTGTAATAATTTATGTATAAAATACGTGCTGAAAGAAAATACACGTGTCGAATGATTATATCTATCATGTCGACCGGGTCTTTTTAAACACCATTTAATCATCGTTGGAGAGATGATAGATTATTTGATAGGTAGATGGATAGTTCGAATCCTAGCAACTGAGTCGGATCTTCTGGTGAAGGAAAAACAAAAAAAATATACAGGCGAATTGAAAACCTCCTTTTTGAAGTCAATTAATAAAAAATGGATTTCATATAATATTTCTAATGATAAGGACATAGTTTCAATATATCTGGGTGTGCTTTAAAATTTTCTCACAATTAAATGAAATACAAACTGGTATTGCCCACTAACAGTAACTGAGATCCTCATATACGGAAGTAGTAGGCCATAAATGTATCTAAGATTGCATTTCTTGTGTATCAAGTAAATATTGCGTCTCTTTTATTTCTATTACCTATGTGATATTGTAGTTGATTTCGAGTTACAGTTTATATTAGAAATACTATTTATTTTAGATTTTATAACAGTTTATGTATTTATAATTAGGGTTTGGTCATAAATTGACCATGTCACCCCAGTGATTAACAGCAAAATAAAACAGATAAAAACAAAATGTACCTACACAAACAATCAATAATTTACCGGTTTTTCATTCCAACCATAACCATCCTGTAAAGCATTCTTGCTTCCTCGGATGTGGGGAAAGCAAGGTTGTCATTACATACACCCACAGATCTTAATGATTCCTTCATTTTATTCTCCAGTGTTAGTCTTTGGGCTCGGTTACGTGTGCATTCAGACATTATGTGGTACACATCTTCTTCAATATTACATATATCATAATTTGGTGTCGACTTTTCTTTTATTAAATATAAAAAGCTATTCAGTGGAATGTGCCCTGAACGGAGAAGAAAGGCAGTACTTAATTCAGTTCGACTAATTTTAATTTTGTCGAACCAGGTATAGCGCAGTTTTATACCATGAATTTCATTATAAGGTACTAGCTTTTTTTGGAATAAAAAAATTGGGCAAGTATGTAGTAAACTTGCGTACAGTATTTAGTATATGTAATATATTTAATATATCTGTGTTATGTTTTCATCAAAAAAGTTTTTTTTTTTTAATTAGATAGCTGAAAAAGCTATTGTAAGATTTCTCGCTTCTTGAGAGAACCCATACTCTGAGAGGAAAAGAAGTTTATAACATTAAGAAATACAAAAGAATAAGCGAATAAAATAAAATAAACAAAATACGAATAATACATTTATTTTTAAATGACAAATTTTTATTGTTGTCTCACGTTTTTAACTACAAGAATTGCAAAAAACTCCAAAACAATAAATCGATCAGCTCTAATCGTCTGTTGCCAATACAAACAGAATTATCAGACCGTTACTTAAGGAAATATGGAGATGCAAATCGCCTACGAAGCTTACACAACCTTAGTCTCAAGATACTAAGATACACAACTACTACATTTGAATTAGATGCTTGAAGTCCGACGAGGCTATTTTCTCTTGCACAATTAAAGAGTGGTACTTTCTTTTTCATACTCTTTGCTGTCTTCTCTTTGCTTTGGCCACAAACTGCATATAGCAGTTCTCTAGCTCTGTATTTTGAGAAAGCTATCTTAAATTGTACTTTGTGAAAAACGCTATCCATATAAATAAAATGATTATATATTGATAATGGAATATAATTGCCTTTTTGCGCGTCACGGAAAAGTTACTGGATAGATTTTGATCTTTTTTTTAGTTTAATTTCTTAGACATTTTGTTCTTATCCAAATAAATATCAAGATACCTAAGTTTAGTGTCAAGTTAATATGTTTTAAGAAACTACTATTTTGTAAGTTCTACGCTTTCAGCGATGTGTGTTTCTTGCCATGAAGAAGTGGGGTAGGTGGTGTGATGGACATGCGCAGGGGAGAGGAAATATCAATGGTCAATAATGTATGGTGAACAAAAAAAATTATAAAGAAAATCCGTTGAGGAACAGAGGAGGAAGATATCCTTAACTATTTTCCATCTACCTATTTATATGTTGTCAGTTGTTTTATAAAGTTTATACAAATAATTCAAATATTTGACTAAATATAATATACATGGTTAAACAGGTAAGCTAAGGGTTATGATCGTATCATGGTTACATGTTTGTAACTCATTAGGAGATAATTAGGTATATTAAGTTTTAATGACTTTTTAACAACGTATTGTTTATGAAATGGTTTGTTTATTGCTTTTTTAAAGTTATTTTATCGTGAAATTAGGAAGTTAAGAATAATAGTGATGTGTTTAGGTATGTCGTATACCGAAAGCATTCGGTGTACAGTCCACGTCAGTCTTTTTGGTCGCTCTGAGTATAGGCTTTATTTCAGGTTTGCGCGTTATACATATAATCAATCTATACAAAAAAGAATAATATTATTACAAGAATCTATATATATACGATGTTATATATAATACGTATTTATTTGTACGTATCATAAATTTGCGAACTTCGCATCTATATTAGAACGGTCAAAGAGTTTGGCGCGGATTGTAAATTCAGAAATCGAATGAGGTTAGGTGGTATGGACCTTTTTTACAGGGTGGTAGAGCCACGCTGAAGCTTACCAGCCGACCCACAGAAATATCCACGTGAAGTAACAGTGCTTGCATTGTTGCGTTTCGTTCGGTCAGTGAGAGCGCCGGAGGCCCACCTCCCTTCCCCTGCCTCCCCAACACAGGCTGGCAACGCACTTGCGACTCTCTTGGTGTTGCAAGTCTCTTTGTCTCTTATGACATAAAAAAAAATCATCTGGTGATATGTCACCCGCTTTTAGATTGTTGATTTTCGAGATCATCCAGTTGACAACAAGTTACAAGTTTCTCGTCACTCGCCATTCTTTTTGGAGTGCATTTTACTTATCAGATGTGAAGAAAAATGAATGCTGTCAATTTTTCGTACTTTACAAAAAAAAATGAAAGTGAATTTGTTATAAAAAGCCATTAATATTCCGACTTAAACGAAATTCAACTCCCCTCATTTTTAAATACAGTTATGAACGATTTTAAGATAAAGCGCAACGACTCATTAAAAAAATCACGGTCACTCAGTTATGTTGTGCTATACCACCATTGAATACATAATGAGACACTCGCGTGCAGGGCATATAGAGCGTTGAGTTCAACACGCCTCGCCTCCGTACCAAGAGACGAGTATGATACGATCTCTTTGTAATTAAAATATGCCGTTCTATTCAACAACACCGTGTTTATTTTTTTTATTAATGTGGTTCAACGATGGGCTCGTGCTCGGTAAAGCTTGGCGTCGACCAGGTGTATCGAGCCGAATCGCATTAATTCTACTATAGTATGTCTGCTGACTGATTGACCGACCTACGCTTAGTTTATATACATTAAAGTATTTATACGATAAAATACCTGGATGACCGAACTTCGGACGGACAATGTCATTTAGCGTAATCTAAAAAAAATCAGATACCTGTATCATCCAATGTCAGCAATGCTAGTATAACTGAGATTGACACGATAGCGCTATGTTAAATGGCTGTATCTAATCGTTAGTTATAAAAGATGACTTTTTGTTAAGTAAAACTACTATTGGGACGGTGTGAATTGTATTTTATGAAACGAAAATTTATAATGAAGAAGAGATGTATGTATATATAGTTTTTAGGATGTGAGAGCATGAGATAGTACATTCTTAATGTACTCGAAATGTATATAAAGAGAGGAAGAGAGAAGCTGAAATATATAGCACATTACGAATATCGTTACAAAGCATTATATGCCCTAGTCTCTTTGTACTAAATCTGGGGCATTCTTGAAGCAGATGTTCAAAGTTTTGCACATAACATTACCCTCATAATAACATTAATACCATTAGCATCACTTAAATACAGCCTCAGTTCCTCTACAATATATTGAAAGCAGAGTGTTCAAGATTATTGTAGCACGCATTAGGTTTTATAATAATTATCAAGAGAAGTAAAGAGAACATATTAGCATTTATTTCTTACGAATACTGCTGATTGTCTAGTGGACGCAATTCGACTATAAATAGAAGTACAAACTTCTTCACGTGTTAATATATAGATATTATTATTTGTCTTTCATTTAGATTTTTTATAGTAAAAACTGTATCGAGTATTGTAGTTTCTAGACATAAGGAACGCAGTATGACGTCTGAAGTATGACGAATAGCGACTTATTAATAAAGACTTCGACGGTATAGAAAATATAATAGTAGATGGTTTGGAAACACTAAAACTAATACATGTTAAACAAAATAAAGTAAATTTTCAAAAAAAAGTATTAACCGACTTCAATATCAATCAAAAACCCATAAGGCAGTAAAAAGCGGAAAATAAATAGTTTATCAAATTAACCAAATTAAATAAAACATATGAATATGTGTGCTACCTAGAGATGTATTGGAAGTCCTCCTCCTTTTTTTGAAGTCGGTTAAAAAGTACTGAACTGTTTTATTTTCGCTCATTTATGTATAGATGATTGGAGCTCTGCATAATACAGTTACTGTAATGATATATTAGTACCCTACTCAATAGCATTTTTCGGTCAGTTTTTGTTCTTAACAAAAGCGCAGAGTACGCCAACATGCAGCCGATTTACAAACTCTGTCGCTCCGTAACTCCACTGGCTACTCATAAACGTATTATTAATTTTCTAAATATAACTTTATAGCGTTCGAAACGTTCTAAAGTCACTTTCGTAAATTTTCGTTGAAATGGTTTATTTTTATATTTTATAGAACAGAAGAGATTAATGATCTTCGGCTTCGTTATCGATTCTTTTCAACGATACGTCTATATGTGGCTTAATAAGTCTATCTTTATTCACTTACGACGATTACAACTAAGCTTTTGAAGTGAAAACTTCTTTACGCACATTGAGCAGTATTTTTTTAGCAGGAGACAAATCTATAATACCACATCATGACATGCTAGTAAGCGTAACCGACTGTATTGCGCTTGTGGCTTGTGTCAGACTGACGACGCATTACTGCGCTATATTTAGTGGCATGTGTACATCTAATATCAATATTTTGTATCGAAATTGTGGAGTTCATCATATGTGTAATAAATTAATAAAATATATTAAAACGTATATAATTATTATTCGGAGTGCCAATGTATGTCAAAGAAAGACTAATTATAGTAATTTCAATTTACAAATTATTAAATTTAAATAATTCACATTACTTTTGAAAGTCTTAGAACAAACTTTAACTTAAGTTTTCTTTTTTGTTTATTAGTATTTGTTTTGATATTATTATTATACATGTTACATGTGACCATGAACTATCATCTTTTAGAATATTGTAAGCGACTAACCTAACACTCAGTATAATTAATTTAAAAATTCAGAAGAGAAAACAATCTAATTTTCATTGTTTTCAGTTTTCACTTCTGTCTGCAGTCTTTATGATTGCCTGGACTTTTTTTTATTGATTTGTCACACTCGTTCGTGCCATCATTACATAGTGTAAAATAAAGTCCCCTATCGCGTCTCCCTGTCTGTCTGTTCGCGATAAACTCAAAAACTACCGAACGGATTTTCATGCGGTTTTCATCGGTGGATAGAGTGATTGATGAGGAACGTTTTAGTATATAATTTGTTAATGATTTATTCATAATCAGGGCGGGACAACGTCTGCCGGGCCCGCTAGTGTAACATAATTACAATAAAGAGCGTTGCATGTGACGCTTCAATATAGTAGGTCGGTGACGTCACTAAACACTACTGTGCAAAGGCACAGTATCGTATGTCACGCGTGACCTATTTAACTATACATTAAGATTTATGTGTAACAATTAAATTACCTTTTTATCGTTACGTATTATAATGTTGTTCCTTTAGAACAGTGGTACTCAACCTTTTTTTAAACGGGCCACAATCACTTTTCACTCATTGTGTCGCGGGTCGCAAACTACAAATATTTAGGTATTAAATTAAATAAAACGGAATTTAGAATTAACAACGTATTAATGAAGTGAAAAATGGTTGTCCTATAAAACAAGCTTGGTATAACCCTTATATCATAAGGAACGCATTGCGGTCGGGTTATATGAGATCTATTTAATTTACTCAGCGTGCTCATAGTATTTCTGATGGGCACGAAATTTAAAATGATTGAAAATAAAGTATAATCGGGTGGGCCAACTCAATGATATTATACCTAACTAGCGGGACCGGCAGACGTTGTCCCGCGCTGATTATAAAAAAAAATCCTTGACAAATTATATAGCAAAACGTTCCTCATGAATCACTTTATCCAATGGTGAAAACCGCTTAAAAATCCGTTCAGTAGTTTTTCAGTTTATCGCGAACAGACAGACAGACAGACGCGGTAGGGGACTTTGTTTTATACTATGTAATGATAAGCTGGGGCCAACTACAAAGACCCGGCGGGCCGCAGGTTGAGTATAACTGCTTTAGAACATTGAATGCATTTACATTCAGTATATTTACTTGGTCGGTTTATGACGACATTAGCTATATCATTTTTCTTACTTTTAAATAATAAATAGTAATAAAGAGGAATCTTATGTATTTTGGTGGCTAAAGTACAAAAATTTTACATTTAAATTTTACAAATAAATTAATATTCTTATTCTTAATCAATATCTATACTAATATTATAAAGAGGTAAAGTTTGTGAGTTTGTGACGTTGTGGCGTTGTAGGGGGCAATCTCAGAAACTACTGGTTCGATTTGAATAATTCTTTCAGTGTCATATAGCTCATTCATCGAGAATGGTTATAGGCTATATATCATCACGCTAAGGCCAATAGGAGCAGAGCACAGGTGAAAAATGTTTCAAAATCGAGATGTTTTTTTTTTTTGAGAGCTTCTGCTGCGTGTCAGCGTTATCCCAGAGTAGTAACTATTACAACGTGGACGAAGTCGCGGGCAGGGGCTAGTCTATATATAAAATGAAAAACTGTTCGCCAATCCGTCCACGTTAAAATACGATATAAAACAAATTAACGATAAAATATACCGCAGCCTAGTTATACAAAAATGTAAAGGCATAGAAATTTCAATATGAAAAACACTTTGGTGTGCCAATTTACATACTACCATCAAATTTCGAAGAAATCTAAACAATCCAGATATAAAGAGGCGTAGCTACTGCCGTATCAGCCGTACCAATGTTACGAGGGCCCTGACTTATATGAAGATTCTTAAATGTTCCTCACACTATACTCAGAAGAAATTAATGATTAAAATATTATGAGATAGTATTTGCAGGTTCTAATTATCACTAATTCAAATAAGAAATATATAATATATTCAACAATAAGAAGTTATACACATCTCTTTCAAGATATTCTGATACAGGGCCTCCTTACGAGCAGCTACGGCACTGCGATACCAATAACAGTTTTGACAATTTTAACAACAACTAAATTGTAATTCCCTCTCACGGAAAACCGACGTGAAGTAACAGTGCTTGCACTTATCCACATCCCTCCCCTTCCCCTCCCTCCCTCCCTTTCCCCCAAACACAGGCTAGCAACGCACTTTCGACTCCCCTGATATTGTTAGTGTCTTTGGATGGTGGTGATCACTTAACATTAGGTGACCCGCCTGTTCGTTTGCCTCCAATGACATAAAAAAAAAAATAGTGATAACCGCGAAGATCTAGTAAAGAGTTTTATTAAAAGTTTATTTATTTATTTAAGGTCCACAGAACAGGGTTCACACTGAGTTGAACAAAATAAACGATAATGTTGCATAATATTAAAAACAAAGAAAATATTAAATTAACTAGACATTCAAATTATTTATTTTCTAGTTCAGGCCAAAGAAATATGAAATTTGAAACAAAAATTATAACAAAAAAATATTGTAACATTAAACAATCCCGTCCAATTCACATGTTCAATTACAGGAGTGATAGAATCATAATTGCATTAAAAATAATGACGTGTTAGTCTATGGCGAGGTTTAAATGTACGTATGTAAGCGTATTTAATTGTATCGCATTCGATATATAAAGCAAAATTGCATATAATTCTATCTATCTTCTCTTGTAGAAACATGGCATAAACATAAATTTAAGAAACCATTTAGTTGTTCTAAAAATAAGAACTGGTAAAGATTCTTAAAGAACGATAGATTTGGAAGTACCTATATCGAAAAATGATGCTACGTTCAATTCATCTATACTAGAACAAATATTGCGTTAGTAAAGATTTAATAGTGCATTTATTTGGCCTAAACGATAGAAAGCGGTAAAGATTGTGAAGGAACGAAAATTTGCAAGTATCTCTAAAGAAAAATAACACTCAAACCAGTTCATCTACCTTAAAAGAAATATTACAGTAAAAATATTTAAGAAACCATTAATTTTCTTCCAAAAATATAAACTGGTACTGGTGAAGGAATAAAAAAATAGCAAGCAACTATAAAGAAAAATGACGCTGCATTTAATTAATCTACCTTAGCAGAAATATTGCATGAATAAAAATTTAAGGAATAATTTAATTACCATCAAAATTATCTTTCATTCATTATGAACGTGTTATTCATCTACATCTGCAATGGTAGAAAGCCTCGTCACTCTCGGTTACCGATGATAAAACCATAGGTGAATGCTAATAGAGTCATTCCGAAGTTAACACGTATAACAATAGGCTTCGAAGATGGTGTTTTATTAAACAGAGAGGAACGACTTTCCTACGCTTTCACGTTATGTGAAACTTAGTAACGGAACTTGATTTTCCTTTAACGCTCGCTAAAGTTTACAAAGCGACATTTCTCTTTAACTAAAACAAGTTTCATTGGTAGTATACGACTTGTTTATTTACTTTAACTTAATTTTAAAATCTGTGCCTTACAGTTACATAGCTTTTTTTATAAATAACCATTAACTGTACGGTATTAGGTTATTACGTTGTCTTTTTTTAAATTATAGCTATTTATACTCTTGACATTTTCCGGGATCTTAATTTTTTATACTTTAGAGTTTTAGCCGTTTAACCATAATCTCATCTCATATTAAATGACGACCTGGTGTCAGGTGTCAGATGGTAAACACGCCAAACCTAGAAGGGACTGGCTCTAAAGTGCAGCTGCCGGAACACACTATCAGGTTTTTTTTTCTCGAAATGACTACGCTGTTGACCTAACAAGGTCTTAACAGCTTCACCGGACTACGCACTATCAGGTGCTTGGCGACAGATATTCAACTTCAGAGCAGTAGCTAGCCAAGCGGACTTAGAAAAGACCTTACCACTGTGCTATGGTTCATCACATTGTTTTGTTTCACCGGAAGTTCCGACTCAGTTGCGAGGATTCGAAACTACGTCCATCGACACTGTGTCCGAACACGCTATTAACTAAGTCATCATTGAAGCAACTAAGCCATCATTTGTTAATGGCAATTGTATTTTAATTTCTTTTATTTTATACTAGCTAACCCGCGTAACTTCGTCTGCGTCAAATCGGTTATAACCGGTTCCTATTATGTTTCCAAACGCCAAAAATCTTAAAACATCTAGAACCCCGATTGTAACACTCTTACCGAGTCCAATTGTGAATCTAAACTATCCTAACTATCCTAACTTCCCGCTATCCCCTGGGTTGCTCCTGTGACTCTCACCTCCGCGCCCCATTTACTATCCTCGCAACAACACAATAATTTTATCGGCTTATAGTCTTTATTTCCCATTATCTTCTAACCACCTTCATCAATTATCATGCTGTAAACTTTATCTCCATGAAGTTTTCATTTTGGTTTAGGTATTTGTTTTAATAAGAATGTGTATATTATACATATAACCTGTATCTAATAACTTTAGTAATTTGTAATCAGTAATTGTAACATTTATTTTCTTTTTCACATAAAAACATGTTTTTTGGCTGAGATATTAAGCTCAGATATATGATGTATCGTATTTATCTAATATACCTTTATAATAACGAAATAATTGTCTAAATTACATCAGTAGTACCAAAGATTACCCCAAAATCACAAACTTCAACTTTTTAATATTGGAGTTTCATAGATACGAAATCTACCAGTGTCAAGTCAGTAATGGGAGAGTCACTTTATAAGTAGTATCATTTTATTTTATTTTTAGTTCTTCCAGATTAGGTCATTGAAATACACAAGGCAAACAAAACACTTACCGACATCATATCTTAAATAAATATATATTTACATAATAATTACAGTTAGTTATTGTGTTATGTTAAAGTTGAATTTTGTTAAAAAATATAAGATTAACCAGAGTATTGACAAAAAGAGAAAATACCCACCTTAGAGCGTTTGTTAAAATCAGAGACACGTAGTTGTAGTAGACGTAGTGTATTGCTAAATAAAATATCATACAATACTAAAGTGGGGCAATTGACAAAAATGTATTCTAGAGTGCCTTTATCCAACCCACATTAACATATTGAAGTATTCCTGATTCTGAGCTCTGCAAGATGGACTTGAGAGCACACCTCTACAGATAGATCGTCAGTCTACAGATAGTAGACGCAGCAAACTTGTAACAGTTACGAAATTTATAAAGCCATGGCTTACGCGGAATGTTATCCTGAATATATCCGGAAGCATATGATTTGCCATTAATTTGGTTGGATACATTCCAGTTTGAGTTCCATGATGCAAACAAACCAGTCTTGTTTGGAGAGGCTAAATTCTGAACATAGGTATTATAGTGATCAAAATATTGAGTCTGAATAGCTTCTTTAACAAGAAGACCAACAGCTTCATTGCCCTGGTTCCCACTATGTCCTGGTGGATACCAGAATCTGGATATGCCAGAACTACATAAATTCCTAAACAATGACGTTGATACAAATAGAATTTAATAATTATGATAACTGGGGACTCTACTTTAGAAAAAATCGGACTATGTTGAATAGTTTATAAGCGACTTACATACTTTAGATAAAAATGATATACATATGTAATATATCGCATTGTCATATAAATAAATATATTATTGCAATCACAGGAGTACGTAAATGTCATTGCCGAATGTCGCGAATTTAAAAAAAATAATTAAAAACTTGCCATTTTGACCTATTGTAGCCAATTCGGAAACCAATGGGTTAAATTTTTTTTTTTTTTTTTTTTTTTTTTTTATTGTAGCTCGGCAAAGTGACTGTACTGTGCCTGATGGTAAGCACAGTACAATCCAAAAACAATGGCGACCACCGAAAGACATACTATCCATCGCCGGTCGCCGCTGTCATGCCGGCCTGAAAGCGACCCATTTAGGGACAGCCCCTCCCCCCCCCCCCCCCCCCCGGTTGCTGGATATACACCGGCTGATCCCGGAACGCGACACGCCCAATCGTGCCACTATGGCGGGTGTTCCACCTGGTGTACGGTGGTCGCGATCCAGTCGGGTACAGACACCCTACCACCCCGCAATAGCTAATTATATTCAATTAAAATACGTCAAATATGTCAAAATAGGCAGGGGGGAAGAGGAGATGGGCCTCCGGCGCTCTCACTGACCGAACGAAACGCAACAATGCAAACGCTGTTACCTCACGTCGGTTTTTTATGAGAGGGTAGTACTACCCCGGGCGAGCCGACCCATTCATGCTGAAACCAGTAGTAGCTTCAGCGTGACTCTACCACCTCCAAATGTTTGTTTACATGTTATAGATAACAATGTAAAAATATTGTTCATAAAACCCTCGTCAATATTTCTGCCTGCTCTGAATGTAGCCGTAAGTATGTTTATTGTCACTTGTTTTGGGGGCACGCTAATTTTCGAAAATTATTAGTCCACAAGTTTCTTACGACCTCTACTATAGCGAAAAACCACTGTGCGACGTATCTGTTCAAGAAAGATAAATTCGATTTTGTATTTGGATAAGTTCGACCTATTAAAAAAAACCCATTTTTTTTACTGCGTGCCCCTGCGTGCCTTCACAAAAAAGCCCTGCGTATTATTACATTTATAGTTAAATTAGTGTTCTGCGCAGCTATCTTTAGAGGGGTAAAAGTGTTTCACATGTGCTCTACATTTCAGTTGATTGCTGATTACAGCTTATCCATTGCTATGAATTAACAAATATCGTTAATATTTACAATCTTGTTTATACTTAACTTATACGTTTTTGTGGTTGACCATAAGATCAACTCATTAACTGACGATGTGGTCTGAAGTGCTAACATGCTTAGTCTAGAGCAGTGTTTTTCAAACTTTTTGTTGACACGGCCCCTTTAGTATAAAAAATATACGCGACCGCTCTGCCCTTTGTTTTCCTTTCATGTATTTTATTTTATAACAAACTAGCCGACCCGTGCCCACTTCGTTGGGTGGTAATAGGCATTATCAAGCTACAACTTTTCTCTAGAACTCAATCATATATATCTCATAATTAAGGCAGCATTCGTAAGAAACGTTTTCGTTCGACCATTTTTCTCCGACTCCCCAGATATTACCCCCTACAACCCCACAAACTTTACCTCTTTATAATATTAGTATAGATTATAGATAATATAATTAGTTAATAGCTTCTGCCCGCGACTTTGCACTCGTGGAATAGTTATTTTGGGCTAAGACGCAGCGGAAGCTCTCAAAAGGAAAAAATACCCCGATTTTAAAACATTTTTCATTGTTGCTCCGCTCCTATTGCCTTTAGCGTGATGATATATAGCTTATGACACTTACAAATAACGTGGCTTTCTATTGGTAAAAGAATTTTCAAAATCGGTTTAGTAGTTCCTATTGGCTTTAGCGTGATGATATATAGCCAACCATTCTCGATGAATGAGCTATATAACACTGAAAGAATTATTCAAATCGGACCAGTAGTTCCTGAGATTACGCCTTACAACGCCACAACGTCACAAACTCACAAACTCACAAACCCACAAACTCACAAACTTTACCTCTTTATAATATTAGTATAGATATGCAATTTAACATATTTATTCATTTACATAATTAGGATTCGGATAAATACATAAGAGTTCACCTAAGTTTTTTGTTTATTTAATACATAGGATTATGTGCTTTAGTTAACATTTTTCTTAATAAATCTTATAAATACTGCAGTAGCTTTTCCAACCTTTTGCAACTCCGCTATAGAAGCTTCGCGACCCCCCTAAAAAGGCGACCCACAGTTTGAGAAACACTGGTCTAGAGGACTGGCTCTCAAGCGCACCTGTTGTAACTTGGTAATGATTATCCAAGCAGGTTACAAAATAACTCCAGGCTATCGTTTTATCATGGTGTTTTACTTCACCGAAAGTTCAGACTCATTACTAGAACATTCGATATTCCATACGTTGTCATTACATTATGTATATTACATTACTAGCTTCTGCCCGCTACTCCGTCTGCGTGGAGTAGTTACTTTGGGCTAACGCTACCACGCAACGGAAGCTCTGAGAAGGAAAAAAAATACAATTTTGAAACATTCTTCATTGGTGCCCGCCCCGCTCCTATAGGCCTTAGCGTGATGATATATAGCCTATATCCTATCTCGATAAATAAGCTAATACTGAAAGACGTTTCTAAATCGGACCAGTAATTCCCAAGATTAGCGTGTTCAACCAAACAATCAAACAAACCCTCCTGCTTTATAATATTAGTATAGACAGTATAAATTAATTTAATAGCTCCATATAGTTATAAATAGCAGTGTATAATTTGTATTAAATTAATTGCGACAAGCTTTTACTATATCACATTTTATTTTTAATCTGTTTCAAATAGTTTCCCAGACTCCAATAACTTCACGGTTTCGCGTTCCTCTGCTGCTATCTTCGCTTTCAATATAGCCATTTGTTTATCTCGAATGATCTTTCTTTTAGCTTCTTCTTCTTGCCATGTCTCTTCCATTGAATTGTACAATCGTTGTTTGCCTCTAGCATAAATGATACCAGCAAACAATAAACCATATCGTAAACCTCTTATCAGTGGTGAAACAGCTTTAGGCGGTCCGTACGGCCACGACATTTTTAAATATTTTTTATAATGTAAAATGGCATGCTAATTTCTACGCGCTGACGTTCGACAATTGGAGAACTTGTTTCCACGTATAGTTTTATTTTTTTAATCGCCAACTAGTATTTATAATCTTTCCAAAGAGGTCGTTACCCTGCGTTCACATATCATAAACGAACATCCCTATCCGATACTAGGTCAAGAGCGAAATGGTCTGTTTTATTATTTTTTTCACGGAATCGCGTTAGTGTACGACGGAAGGCCAGTGGCCGAGTGGCTAGCTAAGAATATCGCTTGTCTCTAGTGTGACGACCACCAATTATAGCAGACTGGCGGAACGCCAGCGTCGCGTGGTCAACAGGAACAATCGTTTATCGATTCAGATCAATCACTTCTGCGTGTCTATTGCTGCCATTTCCTTGTCTATTTACGTAAATAGATATGCAACAAATTTATATTTTTTATTATCTTATTACATAACTAATTACGTAAGATACTGTGTTAAGTTGTCTGTGTATAATATCAATATTCATCTTCTATACATATAATAAGAATGTAAATGTAACGTGTCTATAACTTTTTAGATTTTAGTGAAAAAAATTTGTTATAGGTGTTGAGAAATAAGTAATAAAATACATTTCAATCGTTTTTAGTAATGTCTGTCCGTCGGTTTGTTTGGACACGCATCACTGCTAAAGTCCTGTGTTCACGATAAAACATTTCCAAAAAATCATAAAGCATATCCACGACTAACATTTAGTCTTGGTTTCATTATGATTCACTCTATCAAAAGTTATTGTAATTTTAATGAAGATGCGACTTAAGTACGAGATAAAAGGAGATAAGTAAAAGCATTCGATTGACATTCAGGTGATTTTATTAATGACTGTTTTTACATAAGGTTCCACGTGGATAAAGTCGCGAGCACAGCCAGTTTCTTAATATATTCTCAAACTTGCATAGCAATGTATACAATATTATGTACAAATGATTTATACTTTTCGACAGTATAACATTTTTTACATGTTTGATAAACGATATTTGAAACGTTATTAACAAATACACGCAAGTTTAATTAAAAAGTATATACCTCCACACGCAAATCTTTAATATTGCGTGACAGAAATATTACATAATTATTCTCTTATATCTTTTTATATGAAAGAACAGTGATAAAACTTTATAATAGCTCATTTATGAGTGCTTTCACTTATATGGTTATGGAATACAATGGTGATGTGGGTTCTAAGAAATCTCTCCATTTCACACGTCTTGATACATGTATTGAGTCATTGTTTAGAAAATTAACACTCATTGGAACTTTTAAAGGTGTAAAGTTATGTTTATAAACACTAATTGATGAAGAATAGAAAAAAATATGATTCTGGAACTAGTTGCTTTGGAATTCTCAAATATATTTTCTTTTGTTTTATTTTTGGCAACCAATCTTCTAGTAGATCATTACTGTCATTGTCTAGTATGTGATGATATTACAAGTTTCTTGCGATCATTTCAATGAACTAACAAGATGGTGGCCATCTTGTTAGAACTTTCCATGGAGTTTATGTGTTAGGTTAGAATTCATGGTCCGTGGTATAATTTCCGATTCATTTCACTTGTGCACTATAACCAAACTATATCACGTAAAATATCACCAACGTTACACAATATAGAACCAAATGACACAAGATTATGAATAAAATATAAAGACCACTACGTGGCATTCCAAGATTCCGCCAAAAACTCAAACATCGAATATATTATATGTTTAAATGAAATTACACCGACACTGGCAAATGATTCTACCAATAGGGCATAATGCTAGTTACTCAAGACACACCTATAAATGGAATTAAGTGTAAACTCTTTAGATCAGAGTTGCAGGGTCTTAATTTGTCATGCCATGGAATTTATATGTTACTAGCGGGCCCGGCAGACGTTGTCCCGCCCTGATTATAAAAAAATCGTGGATAAACTTATATACCAAAACGTTCCTCGTGAATCACTTTATCCACCAATGGTGGAAACCGCATAAAGATCCGTTCAGTAGTTTTTGAGTTTATCGCGAACAGACAGACAGACAGACGCGGAAGGGGACTTTGTTTTATACTATGTAATGATTCATAATCTTGTGTCATTTGAGTTTATGTTTTGTAATATTGGTGGTGTTTTACGTAATATAATTCGGTTATTGTGCACAGGTGAAGTGGATGGAAAATAATATCACGGAGCATGAATTCTGAAATGCCACAAAAACTCCTTGGCAAGTTCTAACAAAGGAGTCGCCATCTTGTTATCTCATTGAAATGATCGCAAGAAACTTGTACCTACTCAACAATGGCAGGAATAATCTACTAGAATATTGGTTACCAAAATTAAAAAAAAAAACAGAAAAAAATCCCTTAGAAACAATCTGAAGAGACTCGATATTCCTTTTCGTTTTAATGACTTGCAACACCACTTTTTTCCCTTTACATGGATGTATAGACATACTTTTTCGTTAACACAACCGACTTCATTTCTAATCGTAGTAACAGCGTCAACGTTAGTAGGTTATTGATGTATTTGGTAACTAAGACGAGTATTATCTACAAACAGTGCAATATAGGATTGCCACATGTGTTCTTGGTAATTAACAATAACAAAAGGAAGGCGATTTTTTTAATATCATAGCAGGCAAACGATTAGGTGGGTCGCCTGATGTTAAGTGATCACCACCTTCCATAGACGCTAACAACACCAGGGGAGTCGAAAGTGCGTTGCCAGCCTGTGTTTGGGGGAAGGGCGGAAGGGGGAGAATAGAGGTGGGGGGAAGGGATGTGGATCTCCGGCGCTCTCACTGACCGCACGAAACGCAACAATGCAAGCACTGTTACATCACGTCGGTTTTCTATGAGAGGGTGGTAATACCCCAATCGAGCCGACCCATTCATGCTGAAACCAGTAATAGCTTCAGCGTGGCTCTACCACCTATAAATTATATCCTCCTATATATACCTATTACAAAATATTATATATTTTTTTATATATACCTATTATTTACATCCTCAAGTTTTTTTCTTAGAAATTTCGTCTCCACAAAGATATATGGCTATTAAGGTAAATAAACCACTTTGAACTAATTTCAACATTATAAGGATTATTCCATTCTAACAAACGTTTATATAAAGAGTTTACAATGTTTTTAGTAAAAAAAAACATTGCGTGTATCAGTGTGTACACGCGGAGGAAGTAAAACTTCTTTGGCTTATATGTATTATATTATACATATATATGAGAATGTTCATAAATTACATACTATAGGTAGTCCCGTGGTATAAATATTTAACTATATATTTACTCATTTTTGTATACTACTAGACCCAGGCAGACACTTGTACATACATACATATAAGAAATACATACCTACCTTACGTTTAACAAAAAATACTGTGTACACTATAAATTCTAACTGAATAAAATATTTTCCGCGTTCATTACACAAATAAATATAAAGTCCAGTGAGAATGATTAACTTGTACAAAACAGGCGTAATCGAGATGGAGAGCATCGAGTAAACATCTGTAAAGCGTACATCAATAATGGACCGTGCTAAAACCGATGTTGCAGCCGGTTGTGATTAGAGTTAACCTTCAAACCAGATGTGCTGTTTGCCTGAATCCGGTTATACATATGAATATAAATACCTAATACTGATTTGATATAACATATAACAATATATTAGGAAATCTAAGAATAATTAATATTCAAGCGACGCTATGTGAACTTGTATTTTAGGATATATTATATAAATCACTACAAATTATAAAAACAAAGTTCTCAGCCACGTATGTCTGTCTGTGCGTGATTAACTCAAAAGCTACTGAACGGATTTTTAAGCAGTTTTCACTAGTAGATAAAGTGAGTCATGAGGAAGTTTTAGGTATATAATTTGGCAAGGTTTTTTGAAGTAAAACTTCTTTAGGCGCGACTAGGAGGTAACTGCAATGCAACGGAAGTTCGTTACGGCTATAGGGCGGCACGTTTCTGTACCATCCGGTTTTTACCAATATTTTTTATTTTGTCAATAAATAGTTTATAAACAAATTAATAAAATTTTTGAAAAAATAATTAATAAGAAATATTAAATTGAATAATAATAAAAATCATTCAATAGAATTAATTATGTATATATGAGCGCGCGACCGCGCTGCCATGTGGTTTCAATGTAAGTAAGTAACAAATTAAATGAAAGCTTCATTAACTGTAGTGCCATCTATCAGCTACTCTTATAACGCCAAAGAAGTTTTACTTTAATCGTGTGTGACGGATACACGCACTATTTTTTTTTATTATCAGGGCGGGACAACGTCCGCCGAGCTCGCTAGTTTGTTATAATTTGCTGTTATTTTTTAAAAGAATGCTCCCTATTCTATTTATTTCCTAAAGGAACATTTATTTTACTTTATATGCTATACATGCTAATTTTATATTCATTGTTCCTGATTAAAATTGATTTTCTTATTAAAAAATACAGATGGGTCCCCGCGACTTCACGTGCGTTATATTTTTCCGTTTTGGGCTCGCGAAACTCCGCGACACTCCCTACCACGTCACACGACTCATCTATACTTCTCTTTCGTTATTAACACAATTTATGGTCTACAGCTTGGCGCGATACAGTGACACAGAAAATTTTCACTTATTAACCCAACATCCACAACGTAAATCACCCTCACATACGTTCACACAGGTAGGTATAATATATATGGTGGAAGGGTTTTATTTTTGTCTCTTATTATTTCGAACTAAGAGCTAATTTAGTTTAGCCGATACAAAATACATGTTTTGAGTTATGAGGCACATGTGATGGTACAAATGTGTGTCTTACGATCTACTACTTATGTTATTATCTACTACTATTTATGACTAGTTTAGCTTAACTTAGTCGAATTCAACAATCGCGATGTTGCAATCACGGCAACAGCTTGAGCTTGTAATCATCCGTCTGAGTGCCTTAAGCACCTAATAAGTCCGGTGTAACTGTAAAGGTCTGTTAGGGTAACAGCGTTAGTTAGTTCGCAAAAAAATGTCATATACTTTATATGGTTACTGCTCCACCCCTGAGGTTCGTAGCATGATATTAGAAATCCTATTATAACCTTCTTTGATAAATCCTATTAATATTACAAACGACAAACTTTGTGGAGATGAATAGTTGTTTGTTACTCTTGCAAACAAGAACTACTGATCGGACATGATACCGGATCGGTTATGAGGAAACTTTTTAGTAATATAGTTTATATATGGAGTAACACACAGACAATAATATAAAAATATATTGTTTACGTTAGTCAAATTACTACGATAAGTTTGAAGAAATGAGAGCCAACTCATCGTACGCTGTATAAATTGTTACAGTAACACAAAGATAATATATAGTGTCGTAATTCATTACAAACGCAGACAAAGTCTGGAGCTGTTACTAGTATAATATAAAATGCAAAAGAGTTTACTTTAATCTAATTCATACTTTTTGAACATAGGGCGTTCAAACAATCAAAACAAATCTCTTCACAATGTTAGTATATCTACATAAGAAATATCTTATATATTAATACGTGAAGCCAAAACTTTGTACCCCTTCTCAAGGGAATTGCGCGAACGGATAAACTTGAAATTTAGCATAGTTAAAGTTTATATGGCAAAGATGTGCAGAAAGCTATTTTTTTAATATAAAATGCATTACAAGCATATTAAATTAATTAAAATATACATTACTCACACTACTGCTTGAATTTTACACTGCATAGACACACATGTAAATGTAAAAGACGTTTTGGCATCCTTCATTTTACTCTTACGTTCCAATTACCTTTTCAATATTTTTAATATAACTGACGTTGCATGCCTTACATGCCCTTCGAAATCAACTGGTCTAATTGTAAGTTAATTTTATAATAATAAAATATTTAAATTCATAATATACTTACATTAGCAATTAATTGATAAATAATTTATCTTTAGTAAATATATGGAACCACTGAAATAATTATTATTCTCTTTGGTCTTATTGAATGTCAAAATTTTTAGGTGACAGGACTGCTTTCGCTTCATGTCACTTTGCTTCATGTTGTCATAAGAGTAAAGCAATATTTCCAAAGTCAATGTCAATATTTTAATGTTTAGTATTTCTTTATGGTGAACTCGCTTCAAATGATGATACAATAAAAAATGAGCGAAAAAATTCTTTGCAAAAACTCATATTGTAGATTATGTGTAATTTATGTTTAATGAATAACCTTAAAACAGCATAAGATAACAAATGTATTTGCTTCTCAAAAAAAAAATCCTTTCAATTTTTAGCCGTGACAGATATAACCTTAAACGTTCGTGGCAAATATGACTTTATGTAAATTACGTTCTCGTTAACGATTGCTAAATCTATACAAATAAAATTATACGGGTTTGACGTTTTACTGGCATGACTTAAATATTACTTCATAAATTTAATATTTTATTAGATTTACTCCTTAGAATTACGTCCTTAACTAAACAATTCACGAATATTATAGTTATTACAATACTTTTTAATATCGAATATGACGCCTCGTAAGAACAACTCATACATATTAAATTCCAAGATAATCAAATTTAATCAAATCTTAAAAGCTAAACTTGCGATTCTGTACAACATTTTTGCACTCTGAGACAGAGGGTCTGACAGCATCGAAATATAGATGACTGCATCGCATTACAAAAGCCTACATCCAAACATCGAGTAATATTTTAAAAAATCCTACAACCTTCGTATTGAACACATTCCATCAATATATGGTATACATCCTCAAACACACCACACACCGTGCAATAAGGTGATGCTCGTTTTCTTATAACGTGTAAATACCTATTTGATGGAATGAGTCGTGAACGAAGACGGAGGGCTATTAGGTCAGATTATTAGGTCAGATCTACTCTAGAATAAATTTTGATCGATCCATGGAACATCAAAATGAGGTTGGTCTTGTACCAGATCCTTTTTTCTAGTGATCTCTTATCAAAATATTTATGTAATGTTTTACGATATCTAATTTTACACTACGGCCCTTAATAATAGAACAAATTGCGTGCGTGCCGTGTGTTGCGTCGTGGCATAACTATTGGGATTCCAGAACAATATAGGTATACTAGATTAAGCCCACCTCGGCAGCAGCTCAAGCCTACGTCCGTTCCCTTGGTGTGGAGCTCTTGGGTGCGCGCTCGCGCGATACAGTGACACAAAATCTTACAACACTGCGACAACATTACACATATCAGCTCCACACACGTGCATGCATACACTCTTACACATGAAAGTGGAAGGGTTTTATTTTTTTCCATAAACAAACTGAAATAGCTTAGAAAATTATCCGATACGAAATATATATAAGAGTTGTTGAGGTATGTATGCTTGGTACATATATATGTTTCATATATGTATGAATAGTTAGCGTGCGTAGCTTAGGTTAGCTCAGATAGGTCGCGAATTGCATGTATCAGGCAACAGCCCAAGCCGAGGTGTGCCGTGCACCCTTGAGCTAGTTGTCAAATAAAATCGGATGAGCGCTTAAGCCTTAAGCGCTCGCCTTAGTAGTCCGATGAAGCTGTTAAGACCTTGCTAGGTCAATAGCGTAGTCAGTTCGAAAAAAAAAGAAAAACCGTCCGATGAGATCCCAATATTGCCGAGAATGGCCGAACTGTGAATGTCTATATCAACGAGGTACAGAGTAGCGCGGGTAAATCGGGTTGTCAGTTACCGACACAACAGTCATGTTGTTTACGATAGGTAACTTTTTTCATTAAGTTTAGCTAAGGATGTTAACAGTAATAGAGACTTTTAAAAATTTAACGAGAGTATAACTACGACGCCTAATTAGTTTTTAGATACACAGGTAGTTACCGAATTTTGATGACATTTTGCGCGTGATTTATGATTGCTATTTATATTGGTTTGAAATCAAACTTAACGACTCATCTTTCAATATAATAAAACATAAATTGGATTCAAAGGAACCTGATTGTGCAGCCAATTAAAAGTGAAATAGGGGTCTGCTATAAAACTGTTTCCTGTAAAATATTTAATCATCAAATGAATTATGACACGTGCAATTTTTTTTATTGTATTACATAAACAAACTTTGTTCCTAGTGGTGTGATTACAGTGTAAAACAAAAAATAAGTAGCCTGGAATTATTTACAGAGAATCTAAAATGTAAGAAAATTCTATACCGAATGGTCATAGTCTTATGCCAATACATTCAGTCGTTTTGACGTGCTTTAGCCTCAAAAGAGCCGTATTTTCCATTTTCTTATTAATAATACTAAAGCTCCTCGATACCTACTAAACAAAAAGAATATTGTTTTAGAATAAAGTTTTATCATCTTCTATATGTAGATAAACAAATAAAGTTAAGATAATACGCAAACGGAAACACTAGCTTAGGCTAGTGTTAAAATTTTATAATTGTTCATTCTACTCGCCCATTATGTGTAACGGTATTATTATCTAATTGACCAGACAGTGGTGACACATGGGCGGCAATTTATCTGTATACGACTCCACTATACATTCCGAGTTCAATAACGTTGGTACTTGGTACATTATATGAAAAGCACCGCGTAATATATTGCGTCACGTACCGTTTTAGTCTAACAATGGTATCATTCATAAGGCGGGAAATTAAAGTTATTGACACTATCTTTTTTTTAATTGGCAAAGAGACTCTATAGTGATTAAAACACGATTATTTACTTTGATACGATATATTAATACGGGTATGAAAATAAAAAAAGGATTTTTTAATTTATTACTGTTAATATACAATTAGACAAAACACGTCAAGCTTACATTTATCAAGAGATTTTAAGCTAAAAAATAACATTTGCGAGTTGACTACATAGCAATAGGTAGAGAAATTTATGAAAATGAGTAAGAATCAAATTTATCACGGAGGTATGTATACCCATTTGCTACTAAATATTTTTTTAATTATGGATTTTTATCTCACTCTTGTACTTATAAAGTACTCTAAAGGCCATATAGAAGTGTCATATAGACATTTAACAGAGTATTACAACTCAATTATTATACAACAAAAATAATAAAAGCAAACCATATAATCTATATTAATTACAAATACTTAATTCCCAATTGTAATCTCTTTATCCCTACTTGATATATAAGGGATTTTGTTTTGTAAGGTTTCATTACATTATACATCAGTAATATAGCTTACACGGCAACCTGTCACTAATATGTTTTCATTTCCCAAATGGCTTCTAAATCTAAGTCATATCGGGTGGGTCTAATCGTTCTAAGACCCTCCCTAGTTGTTATATTATATTACGCTTATGTTATATAGGCTTACGGCCATCACAACCACACCTAATAAATAATGCGGTCAGAAATAGTAACACCCTAAGTGTAGAATGGGCACGGGCTGTTTAATGTATATTAATAAGTATAGAATGATTTATATTTCGGCTTCTTTTATAATCATATAACCTTATAACAATATATAATAGTTATTCGCACAATTTGCAATTCTAGTAATATTTAACACATCTCTTTTGGTATGAAATATAAATACCATAATGGTATTTCTATAAATCAACAGTATCACGTTTAATTATACTACCCTCATGATATTGAGCATAATTACTATTCTTACAATATTCAGACTTCGCCGTCGACATCTAATTATAATTAGAAGAATTTTACGGTAGACCCCAGTGTTATCAAAAAACAAGAGTGCATTATCTTTAACATTAATAATGTTTACTATTCTTTTATTAATATTTAACTCTAAAGTAATTAATACTGTTATTATTAGACTACTTGATAGCTTCTTTTTATGTCAAAGTAATATCCTAACATTAATTAAAACGTAAATATTTGTTGAATATTGGTATTATAATTTTTCCCTCACGCCTCTCTAATTGTTTGACTTATTATGTCTTTATCGAGATAGTATTATTGTACAAAATATACAATTGATAAGAAGTCGGTATTCCATAATCTTCCTTATAAGTATGTTGTACCAAAACTAAACTATCAATCCCTTCTCTATTCATATTTTCTATCTCTGTCACCCATATAATGGTTTGCCTTATCAACTACTTAGCTCTGTTTCAGTCGTACAATGTCTTTTTAGTCCATATTTGTCACTTGCAGAGGGCGCTTGTGACGCTAGCTGCGTTTAGCGTTCCAAAGAAATAGTTGTGACTTATTTGTGAAATGTAAGAAATTTTTTATATTTCTTGACATATGTACGTTTTAAAGAAGTAAATAGTGATGAATATTTGAATATAAATGTTTAAACCATGTTAAAATGTTACGATTCAATTGAATGTCTGGGTGTGGTGACCACTAATTCTTGACAAGTTATATTGTTTTATCTCGAATTTTATGTTTTATCCATTTATTACATAATATAAAAACATTTATTCCATAACGGTATGGATTTTATGTTAGTAAATAAGAAAATGGTCGGTTAAAATGTATAGTAACACAGTGTTTTTGGTCGTAGAAATCCTCGTCTACAAAGACCACTACGATGACGACCCCGGCCAAGTTATACGGGCGGGACTTGTCAGTCTACGACGAGGTGGACGTAGACGAATTGTTGTCGAAATTATCCCAGGAAGAGCTCACCATGCTGGCCAAGGAGGTTGATCCAGATGTGAGTAACCTTTTTCACGTATTTTGTATTTTTTTATTATATTTTATGTTTAAATTACATGGATAAATTATTCCATAAAACATATATTTTTATTTTGAATTCATTATGTAGTTGTCACTATGCCATATATAAAATTAAAATGAAATAAGTATTAACTTTCACCTATGTTGTTTATGGTCTAGGGACACTGATAAGGTCTCATATTCTATAGTAATGTTAAATTTATTATTCTAAAGCTACAATCTATAATCATACGAGCTAGATACTGTTATATTGTAATTTAGACATTATTTAGCAAAATGAATATAAGTAAATACATACTTAATTCTTATATTTCTAATAATACAGTGTTTTCCTTTTGTTGTAAGATACAGTAGAACAATTTAAATAAAACATTTTCAGTTGTCACATCTCAGCACAATTACCTCTGTATAGTGAACAGGTTACGAAGGTCACTCTCAATGAAGTTAGAGTAATTGTGATGATCATATTCACAGTATACCTTGTTGTAATTATTGCAACACACAATTATTTTCTCGAGGTTCACCTTGGTTTTTTATCATTTTAAATTTTGCCTTGTACAGCCAAAAGAAAAAGTTATCTACCATTTGTTATTGTTTTTTATTACTATGTAAATACAAATTCTTTGGCGGACAGCCAAATTAGTTTGATGTTATGTTTAGAATGATTACTAAATGAGTTTATAGGAAATTAATAACAATGAAAAGTTTTTCGATCAGAGTGTTGTTTATCTTACTACATTCTAAAAGGGGATCAATGGACATTTTTAGTGAACAGCAAGATAAATATAAATTATATTGGTTTGACTCAAAAACAGAGATTAGAAGATATATCATAAAGTGAAAATTTTATTACCTTGTTTCCACCTAACAACACAGCTTATTAATGTTTTATCAATTATACTGTATTTATTGATAAAGTTACACGTCTATTCTGTAAGTTTGGTAATTTTGTTAATTATTAAAATTCGTTTTTTTACTTATTATTAGTTTCAAATCCATATTTACATATACAGGTAAAAAAAATCTAGGTGTAAGTGTAAAGTTAACTCTATTAAAAATTATATGTTGCACAAAATGTCTCAAATGTGTTTCATGACATAAATGTAAATTGTACAATCCTAGTGCGATTGTACATTCATAATAATAATTAACCTATTATTGAAACTATTTCAAAATTGAAAACAAAAACAATAAATACAGATTGACTTTTTAAATAAACATCAACTGTAGATAGTTAATTATGCTAGTTTATGCTCCAATAACTTTAGCTCTGTAATGGCAGATCTTTTACATAATTACTAACATTATACTTCCCTTACTATTAACTTATGAACATAGAGAGATATATAATATTTCAATGTTGTGTGTAATATCTGCATAACATATTACATGCCCTCTAACACATTTAGTATGTTGGGTCTAAATAGTGTTGAGTATCTCACTCTTTGCCTCTGTTATGTAAGCCAGTAAGACATATGTGTGTTGAATTTTCATTGAAAATTTAAAAATGTCTTAGCGTAAAATACTAAAGCCTCTAAATGTTTTAACCTTTCTGTCTACCTACTTAACAGGGCAATGTGATGTAAGAGTTTGAATTGAAATATTGAAATCACACAGTTGTACTAATATTAAGATTAAATATGAGAAGTGACAAGGTTAAACTGTCAGGATAACGTAGATTCATTTACTGACATGAGTGGTGTTATTACAAAAAAGTTAAATACGTATTGAATACTTGCTTTAAAAAGGTTTCGAATTAAATGCACCACGTTCGCTGAATGTTCGCACTCTTGCTCTTTTGTCTCGCTTTGGCTACGTCAGGTTAGACTTGCGAAAAAAGGTAACGTGAACTTGCCTCGGGCGAACGCGGTGCATTGAATTCGAAACTTTTTAAAGCAAATATTTAATACGTATTTAACTTTTTTGTAATAACAACGGTAATGTTTTTATTTAATTTCATTGGCTTAAAGTTGAATACAATAATGATTTATAATGGGAAAATAATTTTTATCCAACACAAAATATGAGGTTTGTATTTGACATTATAAAAAAGAACTATAAAAAGTAATAACATTTCCTATTGCAATCAAGAAATCCTTACTTGGTGTTGAGTTCACAAATCGATGCATAATATAACAAAAAATATGAGTACTTGAATTATGTATATTATATACTAGCTGTGCCCTGACATTGTCAGCATGAAACCATATGTAAAAAACAGCGATTAATAAAGTCATTTGAATGTATTAAGTCCATTTGCTTACATACATTTCTCTCATACTTAAGTCACGTTGTCATTAAAATTACAATAACTTTTGATAGACCGAACCAATTTTAATGAAACAAAGACTAAATGTTACTTGAAGATATGCTCTATGTTTTCGTGAAGGGGTTTTTATAATGAACGCAGTATTTTAGCAGTGATGCGTTCTCATACGAATAGTCAGACATTTCTAAAATTGATTGAAATATATTTTATTACTTACTCCTTGACACCTGTGACAACTATTATTTTACAAAAATCTAAAAAGTACAGATATATTACATTTACATTCTTATCGTATGTATAAATTTCTAAGTATTCATGTTTTCTTCAAAGTAATTAAGTTCAAAGGCTATAACATTCTTTACTGTAACTTGTGTTCTGAAATAGGTTCCGAATGGATATTTTGTAATAAGTAGGTATTTTTCATATTAATATGATTAAAAAAACAGCATTTAATTATGTAAATTCTACACATAATGTACTTGCGTGTTCGATTACAGTTATAGATCGATATTTTGTTCTGCATATTTATTAAAATGGCCTATCCTTGTATTGTTGACTCAATGTATTAACCCTATCGCGATGACCAATCAGAATGGCGCCCTACTCCTCGTTATCAGCCTGCTATTGACTTGATAAGGACTAAATTTGCCCATTAATATCCAATTTACCTCTTGATAATGCACACCCCACTAACTCTTATAGTGAACTTCAGAGATTATTGAGATTATCATTCAATGAACAGATATCAGAATGTTTATTCAAACTTGACTTCTTGTTCTGGGTATCTGCTATACAAATAAGAAGATAACAAATGATAATATAGTGTACAATTCGCTTGTTTCGAAAAATATATTGCTCATTTCTTTTTAATTTAAAATATTTACTGATGACCTTTTAATTACTAATTATTTACGTGGATATATTTTTCTTTGATAATAATTATTATTCTCAATAATACTTCGTCATTAATTTTTTGAGTTTGACAACCATCGTGAGTCATATCTCTCTTATCGGCCTACATATTTTGCAAGTGGATTTACACTCGGCTGATCTTGAAATTTATGATAAAGAGAATTATGAGATGAATTTATCACCATGTACATGTGGTAGCAATCTAATTAAGTGAACCTCCCTTCCCGCTTAATTACTGGATATAAAATGAGTGATTCCGAAATGTGGCACATTTAAACGTGGCACTATAACGCGTGTTACAACTGGTCTGTGGTTCCAATTATCGTGTCCTACATTACGTCATTCCTTTTTAAAATCGACAAGTATTTATTTGTCCTGTTTCTAGAGTATCTAAATAAATGCAAACATAGAACAAGTATTGAGACGATTTAAACCTTGAACAAGGAAAAACTAGGAATAATCACTTGAACCCCCTGTAACTGAGGCCGAGTTTTCGGTAAAGAAAAAGCTAGCTAAGTCTAGGTTTAGTGCGTGTACCATCTTAAACCACGTCATTTAACATCAGAGATTGTGGTCAAACACTAAAACCACTATGAGTATAAAAAAAAACTTAATGATCAAGGTTGATAATTAATTTTCTATCGTCTGTAGAAATGCAAATAAAGTGTGGCTTTTATAGTCTATAATTATACAAAAGAGCAGTAGTTAAATTCCACGGTCAACGATAACGCTTTGCTATGCTTTTATTGTAACACTCGTAATCATTTGTAGAAGCAAATTGGGCAGTAATTTTCATGTATAACTTCTTTAAAGACAGATCGTAAAATAAAATGACATTTAATTCATGTCGATTAAATGTGACCGGTGGAATATTAACTCGATGTCCTCAGGTTCGAACTCCGGCATTTGCCAACGAATTTTTGTACATTTACTCATTTAAAGTGGCAACACTGTCGGCTGATGGTGAAGGAAAAGACCGGGAGGAAACCTGAACCTGAGAAATGTTCTTGTAGTACTACTGTATGTGGGAAAACATACAACTGTAGATTTCTCAGTTTCAAATCACCAATAAGTTGGCGTGGCGTGGTGATTATGCCCATACCTTCCTTCGGGAAGAGGCATATAACCCTGCAGTGGGTTTCTTACAAGCTGATGACGATGTTCATTGTAAGTGATTTGTCAAAAAATATCAGAATAATGAACCTAATTTAAGTATGTCATAGAAGAAGAAAAAAAAACAATTGTATACATATATGATAGTGTATCTTCTTCTTCGGACTTTTATAACTAATCCTCTTTATTTAAGACTAGCCGTCCCGTGCTCACTTCGTTGGGCTGTAATAGGCATTATCAAGCTACAACTTTTGTCTAGACCTCAATCATATATATCTCATAATTAAGGCAGCGTTCGTAAGAAACGTTTTCGTTCGACCATTTTTCTTCAACTCCCCAGATATTACCCCCTACAACCTCACAAACTTTACCTCTTTATAATATTAGTATAGATTATAGATAATATAATTAGTTAATAGCTTCTGCCCGCGACTTCGCGCGCGTGGAATAGTTATTTTGGGCTAAGACGCAGCGGAAGATCTCAAAAGAAAAAAATACCCCGATTTTAAATAATTTTTCATTGTTACTCCGCTCCTATTGGTCTTAAACAAAAGACTTAAATAGTGTGTTTTAGTTTAACAAGTGTTAAGTTTTTTTTTTATAATTCCAGGACGACTTTCTTCCGCCGTCACAGCGTAATAACTACGCTTGTGAGAAAGACCCCACAGGTCCGCTTAACCGTAAGAAGTTGATCGAGCACATCAACAAGCAAGCGCTCGAGACCCCCGACCGGCCCGAGGTGAAACCCTACGTGGCAGGAGTCGTACGAGGCAAGAAGGTAAATGATTAATTATAGTACATTGAATATCAAAACTCGCTACTTGTCGTTTGTAGCGATTCTTTATTCATGTTAGCATATTCTTCCTCGTTCCCTCCATGGTGAAGGTTGATACTATTATGAGTTAGCCTCCAATTAGCACGATTGTATCTGACATGGAGGGTTTAATAGAAATTACTGCCTGTTTGATGCTAGAGCATTATACCAGCCCGTTGGTGTTCTTCCGAATACGTCGTCTAACATCTATATGCTTTTTCAATTCATGGTTTGAAGATCGCATATTATTCCCGAACAAACCGACACATACATCAGTGGTTTAGGCTGTATCAAAAAGACCGACTATTTTATTTACAAAAGTAACATGAAAATATTGTTCCGAATAAACGACTGTTAAAACGGTAGCTCTTGATTTCTTACATTAATAGGTGACCTAACGCGATTTTCCATTTCACATATGATTAACGTGGGAAAATATGTTTTCAACCGCTAACAACTAATTTTGTAGCTTCTTGTCTTTGGATTATAGCTTATGATGGTGTGTTCATATAAATGAAATTACAAAGAAAGTTTCAAAATGTATTAATCTATTAAAGGTATTAGCTGGTTCAAACTGGGGCGTCCCGTCCACCCTGAACATTTAAGAAAATTGTATACATTTCTATAATACGAAGTAGAATAGACTACGACAGTTTCCTATATGACAATTGTTGTATCTCCAACATACTCAAATTAGAAAGAGTTCAAAATCAAGCCATGAGAGTTATCGGATGATTCTTGAAAAGCACCCCAATTCACGTCATACAAAGTACAAAGTGAGCTATGTTTGCCTTCGCCACAGATTCGCAGGGCTTATTTAGTTGGTAAATTTTGGTTAAAATCGAAATCCTTTTCCAATAACAAAACTAGACTATTACTAGAAGATTTGAAATGTAATATCCAATCTCGATACTGGACCAAGAAAATAGTTCCAGTATTAATTACTACACATAACCTGGTACATAACAATGTCATTTATAACTTTAAACTGCTACGTGTATACATACGTTTAACATGTATTTGAAATAATTAAAACTAATATTCAATCAGTGACTTTACCTAACCATAATCTTATACAATTAAAATGCTTATGTATCGAGCATAGTGATAATCATTTTAGCGACTTTTATAAAATTTATGTTGACGGTTCGAAAAGTAGTAGTGGAAATGGTGCCGCCTTTTTAGATCCTATTTCCGACAGACATGCAAAACTAAATGATGATTTTAATACATCGATAATGTGTTTAGAACTAATAGCTATTAATGAAGCCTATTGTACATTGAATCGTTAAAAGATCAAAAGTTTGTAATTTTTACTGATTCAAAAAGCGCTTTACAACATTTGGCTCGATGCACTTTGTCTATACGAGGCATATCGATAGCCTATTCTGTATTAAAGGCAATATATAGATTCCAATGGAGCGGTAAAAAAATTATACTTCAATGGATTCCATCTCATGTTAAATTACCTGGTAATGAACAAGTTGATTTATTGGCAAACCTAGCTGCATACGACGGAATTCAATTGCATATTACTCCAACGTATACCGACTACTTGTCTCATGTGAAATGTTATTGTAGAGATATGTGGAAGCTATAGTTTGATAAGAGATCACTAGAAAAAGGGATCTGGTACAAGACTATCCATCCGCAACCTCATTTGGATGTTCCATAGATAGATAAAAATTTATAAACTAGGTCTGACTTAATAATAACTTTCCGACTTCGCTTAGGAGACATATTCCATCAAATAGGTTTTTACACCTTATAAGAAAACGAGCATCACCTAATTGCACGGTGTGTGGTATGGTTGAGAATGTATACCATATTTTGATGGAATGTGTTCAATACCAAGGTTGTATAATTTTTTTAAATGCTACTCGATCGATTGATGTATGCATTTGTAATTCGATGCTAGCAGACCCTCTGTCTCAGAATGCATAAATGTCATACAGAATCGCAAGTTTAGCTTTTAAGATTTGATTAAATGTAATTATTGTAAAATTTAATATTTATACGATGTCCTTACGGGGCTTCATAATCGATATGCTACAAATCCCATATTAAAGAGATAAAATAGAAAAAAAAACTTCTGAACTGCTTATCCGACCCGTACGATCAGATCGTATTCGTCTAAGAAATGAAACACTATAAATATCTAATCCATCAGATGTTATTTAAGATTAAAGTTGTACTTACCTGTGATTATAACGTCTTTTTTTTGCTGATTTAACTGACTCATTGTAAAATATTGCTCTTAATAATCTTTTTAATATCTTAGATACTTAAAGTAGTAAAGTCGTTATATTGGTATTTCTATCCTAAAACTACACTTTTAGATGTGTTAAATTGATATTAATGCCCCAAATAATATATTATATTAAACTTTAACTATAAAACCTCATATTTCTTAAATATAATTATTATTTGTCACAAAAATACAATTAAAAAGAAAAGTCGTCGACTGAGGAGATAGTTTCAACATTTATCTATAAACATCAATTTTTCTAGTCAGTTCAGCTTTAAGCTCGAATAACTTCTGAAAGAGTAGATATATTAGAATGTTACGGCAGACCTTTTTTATACAGCATTACGGGGCGTCCATAAATTACGTGAGGTGTTTTTTTTTAATTTTCTGTCCCTCCTTCCCCTCCTGGTGAGATGTCGTGAGATTTTATTCAACCCCCTCCCCCATTCCCCAATCTCACGTGAGATTTTTCAAAATGTGGATTTCTTACGTAAACGCGTTGGATTGTTATTGTAAAAAGAAAATGAAATTATTTTCTTTCGAACGAATTAGTGAATGATCTTAATCGTATTACGATTACGCTTAATATTAAATCTTAAGCATGTACAATCTGGATTAAATGAACCAAAACAGTATTTTTTTTTTGTTTCAATCAGAAAAAAAATTGCGTGATATTTGCCGAGACCCCCCTCTCTCCAACTTAAGATTAGATGAGATTTGACTCGACCCCCTCCCCCCTTAAACATCTCACGTAATTTATGAACGCCCCCTTATGTTTCTTACAAATAATGATTTAGTGTTACGGGTCGGATAAGACGTTCAGAAGTTACAAACTTCGAAAAGGTGTAAAAAATCCTATGTTAATTGTTTGGAAAATGAGAAATCTCAATGAAGCACCCGTTAATATTAAAATTAAGAGCTGCCGTTTTAACAGGAAAAAAATTTCGGTATCCTAAGATTCCTGAACAATATTTTCAGGGTACTTCTATAAAAAAAAAGTTGATTGTTTTTTATACAGCCAAGTAAACAACACATTGTGTTAATTTAGGTAATTTAAGAAAACGAGAAGAAATGTTAATAAATACTGCTTCTATTACCGCTTAATTATAATTGCATAATGAGTTAAATAATTATTAGTCTGTACACTCAAGAAATTTTATGTGTGGATAAATCTTAGACAATTATCTATAAATATCAATGGATAGAATTAGGGGGTATTTTCTTCGAAAACAATTAATACATTAGAAATTAATAATTGTAAGGGGTTTTCGATCACCATATTAGAGTTCCCATTGGAGTCTACTATATAACTAGCTGATAGCCGCGACGTTGTCTGTATCATTTGTTATCTTGACTGTATATTTTATGTAAGGAGGAATAAAAAACATCACACCGCTTGTCCCACTTCTTCACGGCAAGACAAAACACAGTGCTGAACGCGTATTTCGTAAAATATAGTAGTTTCTTAAAACTTTAATAACTTTATAATAAATCAAGCTATCGTGATAACTTCAAATTTCTTAGAAATGAAACTAAATTTTGATCGAATTTTATCTAACCTCTGTCATTTTTTGTCTATAGATTAGACTAGTCTAAGTTCAAAAATATTAGTGATTCTAAAACCTCAACAGTTAGTTCTTTCTGTTAATTACATAGTGTATCCGTATTGAAGTTTGTTCATTATTAGTCCTATTAGATAATTTAAAGTTAAAAATAATTAGAAACTCCGGAATCTATCTAGAAAATGTATAGCTTTATGTGATAATTCACTCAAGGATGAAATGTCTTTCAGACTGAATCATTCAGTTTTTAATGACATCATACGTTATTTTGCATATTACGGCGAGGAGATATTTCACGTCAACTTAGTTATCACTGATAGAAAGATTTGTAAAATGTCCGTTTTGTTTGAAACGACAAGAGTTTGCGCCCACATTCGCGTTTTACGCCCACGCCTGACGCCGACATCGACCGTTCTTACCGTTCTGTGAGTAATCGTTAATCACCTACAGCGTTAAATGAACCGAATTCTAGAAATAATAGAGTTTACTACATATCACTACAAAACAAACGATTCGGTCATCGATATTTTTGTTTCTGATTTGTTTGTTTTGCTCTTTCTAATTAGTTAATGTTACTAGGGGAAACGATAACTGTGAACCAATGATTAATATTGCGTACTAATTGAATCAAATTCTATTTGCGTATTGTACTAATCAAATCAAATTCTACTTTCTTATTGGACAGCTTGTCCCGGTAGTACCGGATTTGTAAAGTTTTTAAATATATTGGAACCCGTGTAAAGAACAGTAGGTATCCTTAATTTGGGCTCAGAAAAAGCTCATGCAATTAGTCATAATTATCGGAAACTGAAACCATTAAATTTTCTACCGTCCTTCGTGTTTCCAGTTGCTTCAAACAAAGTGTAAAGAGGAATTTTAATAATACGTATTTATGGTAGCTCTTTTAATAATTAGTAGCAAAACTTTAATTATACTTATTATATAAATTCATTATAATTAGTAATTATATTGTATACTAAAACTTTCCTGAGAGTGTATACATTGCCCTATTAAAAGCAGATGGCGTGGTAACACAAACACACTACAGAAGCAAAGACCTTAGCTATTTTGAAGTTTCTTAAAAAGGGCATATAGTTTTGATATTAAGACCAACTTTTGTTAGCACCACAGTTCTTACTGAAATCAGTTATTCTTAGCTTTAAGTACTTACTCTTGTAAAGATCAACTTGTGTACTGTTTGTGTATTTTGTCCGCCACATTGTTCAAAACAGAATACAGAAATGTGAGCGTTGTTGCTATTGGTTGAATCAGATGTCATGATGATGCAATTGGTCGAATCAGATGCTAATGCTATCGTTCAGGTTCTGTCTCTCTTAATAGTATTTTCCTGAGATTTCAAACATGCTTTGTCGAGATAGGATAAAAGAAAAGATTTTTTGTGTATATATTGCAGTGGATACCGCCGCCGCCACCTGAGAAGGTGCGCGAAGCGGAGGAGCAGATCACGATTGACCTCGGCGATGAATACGAACAAGCGCTCGGTACAGCCACCCAGGAAGAAATCATCGATTTAGCTGGTATTTTTTTATTTATCTTTTTTTTTTCAATATTTTCACAATTTTTCCCTGTTTAATAAGTATTAATACAACCAATATCAAGTGGATAACTGATTATGTTATAATATGTTATTTTGAAATTGTAACTGTGGTGGCAAATTGGTGGCTCTATGTTGAGACCTTTTCGGTTAGTTTCTGTGTCACGTCATAATTCTTGTTCCATATTCTTATTTCTAATACACTTGAATTATATACAATTCTAATTATATTACTTAATATGTCACCAGTGCTATACAATTTTATGTTCTAGTGTATGGCTCATAAATAAACTCCATTGCATGATAGATGAAAATAAGCAGTTTTAAGAGATTTTTCCCAGAACTGTAAAATTCGTTATCAATATCAGTTGAATTTTAAATTTGACACTGGCAAATACTTCTGCGTTGTCACTTAAACAGAAGAAGAAATAGTTTGGAATTAATAGAAAAGTAAGCATGGCTAAATAAATGATAGTATTAAAATTGTCAGGGATTAACATTTTAATGAAATAGTTATATTTTACCGTGACAAGCTATAAACCTTATTTATATATTTGTGACCTAATATTGGCGATTATGTTAGGCAACGTATAAATTCATTTTATAAAACATTAGTCTGTCTTGTGCAAAGATTGAACTTGTGTTTTTTTCAATTCAACGAAAAAGCTGTCATGTCATAATATGTTACACTAAATTAATCTGCTTTAATGAGTCTCCATTAAAATATAATTTATATAAGACTAATCTAATTCATTTACCGATGGAAATACCAGTGACAATAAACTATTCGTCCCAAGGACTCAATAAAAACGTATATAATGTATTACTCCGTAGTTAAATGCTGTGTTTATAACATTTGGCAATAATCCAGTATTGTCCATATCTGATTGCACAATCCCTGGGCTTACTTACAAGAAAATACATTAAAAAAATACCTTGTAATTCTTTGTACAGATGATTTATATTAGTCGAGTGGGACTAAGTTTTAACGATAAAAAAATTTCGTCAGTTTATTATCCAGCGTATTATACGTGAGATGCATTTAGTTTGATTTGGCACAGTTTACAATTTGCAGTGATATATTTTTAACATTCCGTTGTGTGTTTAGTATTTATTACATAGCAACAGTTCTTCCTCTTTACAACAGATTATTGGTGACGTTAGAAGTAATTTAAAAAAAAAAAATTTGCAAACTTGAATGGTTCAAGTCATTCGAACATCTATATCTCACCACTTGTGCTGCAGTAATTGATAATAGCAAATAAGCAAATAATACCTAGACTGATTAATTACCATTCTCAAGTAGAATATCTGTAGCGAAACCGAATATCTGTGTTCCACCAGCTGCACTTGACAGCCAGCCTCTCTAGGCATAGCGTGGTACCATTTTAGTTACATTGTAATTTAATAGTAGGTGAGATTGTGGTCAATAGTGAAACCCTATAACCAAACAAAAAGGTAACAAATTACTTTTAACTTTTAATAATATTCTATGTAATCACTAGCAGGCCCGTCGGACGTTGTCCTGCCTTTAAAATATTAAAATCCTAAAAGTCAATTGCAGCTCCACTTACCAGCTCTAATTCTGAACCCAAAACATTCTTGAATCCATGTGTATATACACAAAAAAAACATTAAAATCTGTCCAGCACAAGGACAAAAGAATTATATATATGTATAAAAATGTTGAGTCTTGTGTCTTCAGCTATCCTCGGTTTCCACTCGATGATGAACCAGGACCAGTACCACGCGTCTCTGCTGAACAAGGGACAACCTGTCGGCCTCGGCTGGGACGGTATCACGAAAGCTACTAAACAGAAGGTAAGCGAAATCGTACAATATTATTACTGTTATACATTCGGTCTAGTTTACAATTGTATTGTAAAATCTCATGAGGAGGGAGATGTTATGTAGGTAAGTTAATATTCAACGTAAAATAAACCAGATGTCCTTAGAAACTCAATGAAGGATGTATTATTAATCTCATGTAATACATAACAATAACAATTAATAATATATAGCGTTATTCCTAGAATCGATAACGGGTAATTTAAGACATTATTCTGCTGTTCGTTATTACTTGTCTGTCATTATTATTCTCAATAACTATAGTCCGTGTTACGATAATGGTGAATAAGTAAGCATTATGCAGCAATCCACAGGTGGGTAAGGCAAACCTCACTTTGCCCAACACTCAAACTCTCAGTATGAACAATGGATGTTCATTATTTATATTGTGATACTGTTGCAAATTTTACTATAGTGATAATTTAATATCATTTTTGGAGTGAAACTTCTTATGGGAGAGTTTTCAAATTTTGATCCACAACCTTTTTGCGTGATGAAAAGTGGTGGGGGTAAACACTGTTGTGTACAGTGTTGGAAACACCGGTTCTCGTCCGGTCACCGAAGTTAAGCAACGTCGGACGCGGTCAGTACTTGGATGGGTGACCGCGTGTGTACACCACATGGCGTTGGGTTTTTGTTGTATTTTTTAAATGTTTTCCTTAATTCTGTCATGTATCTTTGGCACACTGCTGTTTTTTTTCTAGGTATTCCCAATGGACCCTCCCAACGACACAGATCCAGATGACACAATCACGAGGGTGCAACAGAACGATCAAAAGCTAACTGACCTCAATTGGAATAACATTAAGGTATGACTGTATTATATTTGACGCAATGAAGATCAAGGACGTCAATAATCCTTTATGAATCGTCTAGGAAAGCACGATGAGACCATAAGGATGTTTATGATGAAAATTTTGTGATTCCTATCATCTTTGACGTGAAAATCTGTCACATAAATATGTGCCCCGATAGTTTAACTTGAGAATTAAGCTCGCTCTACACATTGTGTCTTTAACTAAATTGTCAACATTAAGTTACATTGTAGCTAAGTTTATACATTATTAAAAATAATTAGGTTATATTTACATTGTGTTCTTTATACATTACTAGCGAACCCGGTGAACGTTGTCCCGTCCTGATAATAAAAAAAACCTTGACAAATTATATGCATAAACCTTCCTCACAAATCACTTTATCTACTGGTGAAAACTGCATGAAAATCCGTTCAGTACTGTTTGAGTTTATCGCGAACAGACAGACGTGACAGAGGACTTTGTTTTATAATATGTAGAGATTTAGGTGCGGAAATAATTAGCAATTTGTACGAATGGTAATTTTTTGTCATCTGTCTAGTTGCATGCTTTGTCGCAAAGGTCTCCTCTAATGGTTTTCCATTCATGTTCAACTTTCGCCAATCTTAATTAATTCCTATCTGCATTTACGGCTATATCTGTCTTATCTGCATATAATTTTTTAGAGTTACTATAGTATAACAAATTTACTCCTTTTGTCTATATATACTCTGTTATAAAGTTATGTTATATGCTTATAAATATTTGTCTTGTATTATTTCTATAGCTGGCCATCTATCACTGATGTAACCTATTTTCTACCAGCTTTCTATTTTTTGTTTTTCTTAAGTAAAAGTTGCCTGAGTTATTCCTTATAACATGAGCTATCTGTTAGTGAAAGTCCCATCAAAATCGGTCCACTTGTTTCGGATTTTAGCCGACAGATAGGCAAGCAAAGGTTTTAAAAATTGTTTTTTGTTACTTATAACAAAATGTAGACTGTCACATCCATTTAAAAAAATCTGTTATTTTGTCATTACAAATAGACACTTATATTTTATTTATTTGTATAGACTAGTGATAAAAATAAATAAGAAAGTATTAAAGTCGTGTAATGCTTGTAAATCATCAGAACATAAGCGACGAGAAGCTGGAGAAGCTGTTCGAGGGTCTGAAGACGAACACGCACCTGGAGGTGCTGTCGCTGGTGAATGTGGGGCTGAACGACCGCACGGCGCAGTTGCTCGCGGACGCGCTGCAGCAGAACTCGGCGCTGCGCGTCGTCAACGTCGAGACCAACTTCATCTCCCCCGCCGGCGTCGTGCAGCTCGTGCGCGCGCTCCTGCCCACCGCCTGCGTCGAGGAGTTCCGCGCTTCCAACCAGGTGTCTATACATACATACATACACCCTCCTCCCTCCCTCCCCCCGCGCACCCACACCTCTCCACCTCCCCGCCGGCGTCGTGCAGCTCGTGCGCGCGCTCCTGCCCACCGCCTGCGTCGAGGAGTTCCGCGCTTCCAACCAGGTGTCTATACATACATACATACACCCTCCTCCCTCCCTCCCCCCGCGCACCCACACCTCTCCACCTCCCCGCCGGCGTCGTGCAGCTCGTGCGCGCGCTCCTGCCCACCGCCTGCGTCGAGGAGTTCCGCGCTTCCAACCAGGTGTCTATACATACATACATACACCCTCCTCCCTCCCTCCCCCCGCGCACCCACACCTCTCCACCTCCCCGCCGGCGTCGTGCAGCTCGTGCGCGCGCTCCTGCCCACCGCCTGCGTCGAGGAGTTCCGCGCTTCCAACCAGGTGTCTATACATACATACATACACCCTCCTCCCTCCCTCCCCCCGCGCACCCACACCTCTCCACCTCCCCGCCGGCGTCGTGCAGCTCGTGCGCGCGCTCCTGCCCACCGCCTGCGTCGAGGAGTTCCGCGCTTCCAACCAGGTGTCTATACATACATACATACACCCTCCTCCCTCCCTCCCCCCGCGCACCCACACCTCTCCACCTCCCCGCCGGCGTCGTGCAGCTCGTGCGCGCGCTCCTGCCCACCGCCTGCGTCGAGGAGTTCCGCGCTTCCAACCAGGTGTCTATACATACATACATACACCCTCCTCCCTCCCTCCCCCCGCGCACCCACACCTCTCCACCTCCCCGCCGGCGTCGTGCAGCTCGTGCGCGCGCTCCTGCCCACCGCATGCGTCGAGGAGTTCCGCGCTTCCAACCAGGTGTCTATACATACATACATACACCCTCCTCCCTCCCTCCCCCCGCGCACCCACACCTCTCCACCTCCCCGCCGGCGTCGTGCAGCTCGTGC